>PTEX01000332.1:189917-425070 GCA_003342815.1 Eudromia elegans | reverse complement strand
AAAAACTTTAGTTTCTAACTTTTAGTTAGAAAAACCTTTCAAGTTACTGTAGAATCTAGCATTCCCAGTCCATCCAGTGTTTTCACTTTCTGAATTTGGCAGTTGCACTACAGGATCTTAATCTATAACATATACTCCTTTTAAAAGTGTATATACACACATACACACACACAAATGTTATAACACTTGAAAGCAAACTATATATAGCAGTCATAGCAAAGAAGCAGGAAAAAAATAAAATCTTAGTCCGCATAGCACTGAAATCAAGTGCATCTTAAACACAAGCTGTTTTCGATTTCTGATCTGGAGGGTCATACTATAATTGGATCCTCCTAATGCCATCTCTGAAGCAGGGCTGAGGCAGATTTTGAAGTGTGTAAAATAAATAAATAAATAGCAGCAACAAAGTGGGGAAAAAAATCATTCTACAGCACCTCTTTAAAGGAAAGCCACAAAAAATGTATAAATGGCGATTATCTAGTTTATGTACTAAGCCCCATGCATCACTACACATTACTTAAATTAATCTTTTACATACTTGATGTATCACTCATAAAGCTACATATACAGCAACAACTCATAATGTACAGTAACATGCTGCAGTATCTAACCATTAGTTTTCTATTATCTCTCTGCAGTCAAAGACCCTGTTACTGTTTCCTATCAATACTTTTAGTTTGTATTTTGCTCTGAGACTGATAAATCCTGTTGGGTCCTGTTCTCAGAGCCAAATTTATTTCCACACATTTCTATTTTACCATTCAAATCAAAACCTTGACTGAACAGAATGGCTTTGAATAACCCGAAAAGTTCTTCCTTAATCTCCACTTACATTCAGGTTAGATATATCATGGCACTTCCTTGCAGAATTCTTAGTATTTACAGACAATACTGGTTAAAAATGTTGGCAAGCCACCTGTTATTCAGAATTAGCATGCACTCAGTTAAAAACAGAATGTTTTCCTAGCTAAGCTGGTAGAGCTAGATTAAATGATTCCATTACCAAATCCTTTTTTAGAGGATTGTTCTCCATAAATTGCAGTTCTAGTGCACATGTAAGGATTTTGGTAATTCAAAGCAAATATGATCACTACTATTTTCTTACAGAATGTAGAAACATTTCTAGTGGAAGTCATCTTTTTCTACTTTCAATGTCCATACGTCATCCACCTTATTTAAGATATCCATGCCAAAAAATACACCCTTGCATTCAAAAGTCTTCCCCAATATTTCAGTAATAGGCCAAAATTACTTTAAGTGCAGCATCATAACTTGATGTAAGTCACCCAAACACCAAATGAGACAATTTTTAGTTAGTTCTTCCATCACTGCAGTTTTCATAATCTTCAATAGTCAAGTCACAAGAAGGAGAAATTTTGCAGTCTGAACCTTAGTCATTCTACTCAAGCAATTTCTTACCAGCAAAATCAAGTCCACAGCTTCCTGAAAACTTGCTAGGTATCTTTCTATTTACCACTTTCAAGAACATTTTCCAAGACTTTTGCAAAACTACTAGTAGCTTAAAATAATAAACAAAACAAATACAAGATATACTTAAAAATAAGAACACAATGATAATAGAAGCAACTTAGACACAAGGTAAAATTCTAGACAGAGGCTTGTGCTTCCAACCAGGCTCTAATTGTTTTGGTAGACACTAAGATGATAGAAAACATCATGTGAAGAAGAAGCCAGATCTTTCCAAGAGTAAAGGTGCAAAAGATAGTTTAACTGCACACTATCCCATGAATATTTGCCTAATATATCCTAATAAAATCATGTTATCATTTCTCATTTAAGGTATTTGACGTTAGTAATAAAATAGGCTTTTACTCTAAGATAGTATTCCTCCAGTACTGGACCGGAGTTTTTTGGAGGCTGCATTTCTTCTTATATATAATTATCGTACTGTATGCTTATGGTCATAATTTTTTAAATCTCTGATAGCCAAGTCTTTTTGGAATGGGTTCCTACCTCTTGCCTGAGAATAAAGTTAACAGCAAACTTTATTAAACATTTGAGGTCAGAATAAAAAAAAAAAAGGGAAAAGTACACATACATAAATTCTATCTACAAAATATAGTGTCATACTTCTGTCATGAATAATTCAACTGGAGTCACTAGTGAGTTTCTTTGAACAAAACTATCACTATCATTCACACTTTCAACAGATAAATGTCCAAAAATATCACTACAACAAAGTTTGATTTGCTCCTTTGCAGGATGTTTTGTTTCATTAAGTGTTTCAGCATTAGAATCTCTTTCCTGTGTAAGTAACCAATCCTGATTTAGTTTGGAATTCTCAGTCAAAGTACAAAATTATTATGTATAGGCATAAGTTACTATCAAGGAGTTGCATGGTTTAATTCTTGAACATTCTCACATTTGTCTGGTCCTACCTCTCAACATCCACAATGTCTGTATCAAAAAAACTTCCCCAAGAATCAGAGCAAGAGATCTAGCCAAATGACATAGTTTTACAAACACATCTTTAAAAAAAAAAAAAAAACAACTTTGCTCTGCTAGGGCTCTGACTGTGACCTCCAACTTGGTTACACTAGAGACAGACAAGGTTCAGCTGAGACTAATTACCTACTGAACTTTGTTATTTCCACAGCTGGCTCCTTAATCACCATCAGGTTAAACACGCCTTCAGCTGAGTAATTTTGACTCAACATTTTATCAGGTCATATTTTTGCATTCCACCCATTGCTAGATTCTGTGGAAGTCATGTTGTTAAGTGGCACTGGGAACAGCAGAAATGGAACACGCCACCTGGTTTTATAACATGAGCAAAGCCAAGGTCAAGAAAATAAAAAGGAGCTTATTCCTCCAGCACATAGAGCAAGTCAATTACCAGTAGTCAGGACAATATGAGGAAACAAAAAATGTAAACCGCAGGATGGGATTCAGAATTAAAATTAAACAAGACAGTAAAAAAGCCAAAGTCAAGGACTTGGGAACTCAGCCTGAAGACATGATAAAAAGTAACAGATAATAAAATCCCCTTTTATGAAATCTCAGGAAGGCAATTCACCAGTCACACAGCTAATCAAGCCCCAGCTGACTGGTTTATGGAAGCCACTTGCAAGCAGCTGCAGCCTGTCAGATCCTGATAGAAATTCTGCAGCCAGCTCAGATTAACATGAATGGCTTACACTGAAACAATTCCCAAATTGCTCTTCTTCCTATTAGCCAGTCCTGAGCCTCATATTTACGCTGCAAACTGTCTTAATCTCAGGAATTTAGAGTTACTTATTTCCTATTTGTTCTCCCATTGACTCTTACTGTAATAAATAACAGTTTTTGTGTGTGTGTTTTTATCTGCCTGTAATCTGAACTCCTATAGAAACAGTGTGATCTTGTCTGTCCTTCAACTGATGACTTCAGAATACCTTACCTCCAAGAGAATGTAGATGCTTCAGAAATAATTATGTCCCATAAAAATAGACGTTCAGCAACAACAAAAATGACAGTTTCTTCCTAATAAATTTGAATTGTTAAGGAAAAATAATCAAGGGCAGAAACAACTCCTATTTCCAGTGTTATTAACTAGCAAACAGCATGGTTGTGTTTGGCTTTACAAACCCTACAAGAAAACACTAAAAAAACCCCCCAAAACTTCAATCACACATGTGTCCTAGACTTGTCTAGCTAAAAAATATGTCCATTGAAAAGGGCTTATGCTTTTTCTCAAGAAAGAAATGAAGTAAGGCTGTTGATTCTGCCCTGTGATTATAAGAAAGCAGATAACATCATTGTTTTTATCTGTTGCAAAGTCTAAGATCAATGGGTTGATTCAGTTCTGCTCAGACTAAAATGTATAAGTAAAGCTCCTTTGAACTGTTTAGAAGTTCTTTTTTCAATATTGCCTAAGGTTACTATTGAAAAAAGATATTTGATATTCCTCAAGACTGGATCCATAGAGTGCTCTGTCTTTTAATGAAAGCATATTTTAAAGCAGCATATATTACCTTACTGAACACTCTTTTATAATGTTTTGCATGAGTTAAGATGTTTTCCAGCCATCAAAAATTCAGTGTCTTGTTCCCTAGATTTATTTATTTTAAAATATGTACCATTAAAGAAAACATAGCTATAAGTATATAATACTAATTTCTGTTATCAATCATCTGTCATATATTTAGAAGATTTTGGTTATCAAGGTTACCTGCTACCTGTATTCCTAAAGTATGCTGATTTGTCATGAGAAATATATACCTAATTATTAGCTAAATAATTTTTCCTTTTAAAGCTCTCGGATTTCCTTTGATTGTTTGCTCAACACAGCTTTCACTTCCTTTAATGAGTTTTTAAAAATTGAAAATAAATATATCTGCGTTAATGTTTAAACACACTGAACAATCCTACCATGAATTGAATTACAACAGGTATTTTTCAGCGTCATTCAATAATAAATAATATAAATAAAATTTTTTTTTTACAGTTGCAACTGCCTCTTTTTATCTTTGTTAGTTTTATCAGTTTCTGAAACATATTCTTTTGTCAGATTCTTTTTTTGTTCAGTTTTAGTATAGAGGTAAAATGAGAAGCAACAAAAGTAACAACTTTTTGAGAAGCAACAAAAGTAACAACTTTTGTCTGACGTCTGAGTTATCTGGCCACTTGGATCATAAAAATGCAAAAGCAGAAACAAAGAAAAATGCTACTTAACATCAAATATCTTATCTTAATATTTAACCACAGTAGGCATAGATACTGATCAAAGAATCGCCAGTTGTCAGCAGTAACTATGTGCTTTCTAATTAAAAAAAATACCATTCCTACCTTTAGAAATCACATGCAATTATCAAGTATAAATCATTTTAATTTAAGGACTAACTGAATCACTATGGAAAAGAAGAGCGGTTTCTTTCGACTGTGTCAACACAGTAAGTCGAGTATATGTTTTTCAGTATCTGGAATGAAAATGTACATGCCTATTCGGGAACTTTAGCACTGTTCAGAAGGAAAAAGTAAGCTTGGTAGATCATAGATCCTAATTCTGTCTTCATTTTTATGAAATCTGTATTACTTAAACATTTCAATTCCTTAAACCTTCCTTTCTGTAGCTGCTTTATATAATATACTTAGTTATTTTTCAATTGTTATGATGAAATAGTGTATTTCATCATGAAATAGGTTATATAATAATAAAGATACGGTATTGTAAAGAGAGGGTGATAGAGCACTGGAACAGGTTGCCAAGAGAGGCTGTGGATTCTCCTTCCCTGGAAATATTCAAAACCTGCTTGGACACAATCCTGTGTAACATGTTTTAGGTGATGATGTGTGTGCACAGAGTTGGACTAGATCCCTAGGAATGCCTTCCAACCTTAATGATTCTGTGATTCTAAATAGTTCTCTCCCATCTTTGATATTAATCTCACTTCTACCTGCCCCGTATATATATATATATATATATATATATATATATATATATAAAGAAAAACACTCAAATTGTCACTTATATAGCATGTAACTCACTGCTCAGCCATTGCTTAAAAACACTAAGGTCTTCTAGCAGTCTATATATGGAGAGTCTTTCTAAGTCTATTTTCTTGATCTAACTTGTCCAGGTGAAGTCTAACCACTACCTTGTCCAGTGGGATTAAAACTTTTCTATGTAAACTGAATAAAACAGATGGTATCTCCAGGAATCACGTATTCTCTTAACTCTTCCACACTGGTGCCTCACAGTCATTCCTACAGTCATATATATTACAATACTCTTTCTATTTCTATTTTGAGCTGTTGGTTTGCAGTAGGACAGCTTATCCATCCTTCAGTATTTCAACAATCATCTTTTTTAGATTCATTCAGTCCTTTATGTATCATATTCTCAAGGCCTCCATCAGGACAGCATTGCCAAACTTCATGCAGCCAGTAACTACCATGAATCAGTGTACACATTATGCCCTAAGAGCACAAATGAAAACATTTAACAACAATTTCAAGACTTTCTGGGAGGCTCCAAAATTCTCTTTTTAGCACAACTCATGATGATATTTTCTATGATGAATGCTTACTTTTCCTGCCTGGAACTAGGAGAATCTATTTAAAAATCACTGCTTGATTTACTGTTTAATAATACATGAAACACACTTTTCAAGAATATTCAAATTTTCAATGCACTCTTGGTTTCCCAGTGTATGCATCATCTTAGCCTGCTGATTTTCACTGAAATAAAACCAAGGCTTTCAGGTAGGAAAAGTTGCACCATACAATGAGGTTGTCTCATTAGATGATCAGGAGACTACAGGTAGGGGCTAGGAGGCACCGTGAGCCAGAGTTGCCATGCAGTAATACAGTCAAATTCTGAGGGATTTCAGGCATCTACAATGATATTCAACAGCTCAGTCAGTATTTTGAGACTCTCATCATCAAAGGACATATCCACATTGAGCCAGAGAAAGCACCATAAAGGTGTTCAACTCTACAATATCAGCGCTAGTCTAGGCTATGCCTGTTCTTTGATCTTATTTCCTCATCTTTATCCAGTTGTCTGTGTTTTCTCATTTCTTTTCCTCTGCCATTTTCTTTCACAATTCCCCTTCCAGTATTTTCGGTGCTCCCAAAATAATATTGTTTTTAAACACTGATAATAAATGCAATTGGCAATTAGAAATAAAAGCACTATTTAAAAGGGCTTTTTTTAAAAAAAACACCTTAGTGAAATTAAAGGTTTGGAGAGCCACCTAAGAGCCTGCTCATCTATTTGCTTACTCATTTATTTTATTTGGTGAAGAGAAATAATAGAAGAAAAATAAAGTCTCATTACAAGGAAGTTTTTTCTTTTTTTTTTGCCTAAGCTCTAAAGCTCAATCATGTAGTAATTAAAACTTACAGAAACCCTATCCAGTATGAATAAAAAAAAAAAAAAGAAGCAATTTCTACTAATCTGACTCCCCTAATAGTGTGCCAGCAAAACAAAACTTAATTAAGATCAGAAATTTATATGCTTAATCCTACCATTATTAAATAGACTAAACAGATTGTAATCCTTATGATCTCAGAAGGAAAAAAAAAATACGCACACACAAGACCTAGTGGTACCTTTTCTCTGCTAATTTTTTTATAATTACTTTTTAAAATATATAATTTGATGTTTCGGTTCCTTGTGAAGTTGTGATTAATATCCTCATACTGATTCACTGTTTTGCAGATGCACTACGGCAACAAGTCTATTATTGTTCATTTGATTAACTGCACATCCAGCTATTACAGATCACTTTGAAGCTTTCATGAAGTATGAGAGAGAGCATTCTTTTTAAGTACTTTCAGTGCCTGCCAATTTGATAAATGCATGCATTTACTGTCATAAATATAGGCACGGTTTAGAAAATGAGGGATATTAGAAAATATGTTGCTATTCCTTGGTAGGTCTTTGACAGTTTTACTCATTATATACTTGTCAGGTGTGATTGAGGAGTGTTTTACAGTTAATGGTTTCTGGAGGAACAATATTTACTAACTTGAAGTACTCTCCAAAAATTACAAGTCCATACTTCCTAAAAATGAAGTGGAATCTTTGTTTACTCTCTGTAGAATAAAAATTACTTGCTGAGTTATCTCTATAGCTTAAAAGTACATTATACTATCATGTTTTATTTATAGTTACTTAAATCTAACTGTGAACAGTCCATTAGTTATCTGGTTATCTAATATTCTTCTTTTTCTTCAGCTTACTATATCTTCAATGCTTTTTCATTCCACAGCCATACTTTGGTCTTGATATTGCATATGTTCACAAGATAAGGCCAATCTCAATTCCCCCGTCTTCTGTGGGAAAAAAAGCACCATAAATCTCACTTTCTCCTTTATTTTTCTTCCCATTTGATTTTTTTATACATTTATTACATTTAGAAAACATTCACCAAATTAAAAAGAAGTTATACAGTAGAAGTACACTTGAGCCAAGCAGGTCACTTATGTGGTGGTATGGGTATGGGTAAAGGGTAATTATTGTCAGAATTTATTCTGTATTCAGTATTGAATACTTTTCCTGTTTTTATTAATTAGATCTTATTGAAATGCTGAAGAAAATTAATTCTACATTGTATGTATTTTTCTTCAGGCTTTTTGGAGTTAACTTTCTATTTGCCTTGTTTCATTTTGCTTTGTTTGTTTGTGCATTTTTTTGGGGGGGGAAGGGAGGGTTGTTTTGCATTTTCATCGAAGTAGAAGAATGAATAAACAAGCATTTCTAGTTTCTGCCAGTAAAATTTCAGATTTTTTTTCTCAAGCAGACTGAGAAAGTATAATGCAAAAGGTTTAAAATACTTTATGCTCTCTTAGTCTACTTATAACTCTATCAGAAAATAAAAAATAAAATAAAATAAAAAAATTATTTTTACTACTGAATGAATGATCTTATTTGCCCAAAACATACAGCAGTTTTCCACCGTCTTTTGCTTCAAAGACTTTTTCCCTCAACCTCTCTCATTAACACAACTTGTTAGTCTCTGTACAGTGATTTCTGGAAGTTCTAGCATATCAGTCAAATGATCTGAGACTTTTTGTCATATTTTTCTGTTAAGACTCCCTATAGAATTGTAGAAGAGACTGAATAAGTATCAAGCCCTTTACTACTGGTTAGTGTTTGGCATCTTGCTACCTTACAATAATCCACCAAGAAAACAGCTCTCATCATTAGGTCTCTTCTTAAATTATCATTCAATATCTGATTTTCTATCCTGAGTCAAATGGATGATATTGGAATACCATCATTTTGACAGATAGAGTTCAGATCCAAAATAGTAGTGCAACAGCCTTTGCTAATGGATGAGCAACTGAAGACAACTGATATCTTTGTTTCTAAAATATTGCTGATCCATGGAAATATTTGGGAAAAAATATTTTATTCTGAGACCTTAACCTTTTCTTGACTGCACTCTTAGAGACTTTATGACCTACAACTTAAAAATATCGACATTTCCTCCTTTTTTGGAACTGTGTTTTTGAAGGATTGTTCTGTTTTGTTTTGTTTTATTTTTTTTCTCATATCAGATGCTAGAGCCCTGTTGAGTGCTGAGAAAGTAGTTTACTCTGTTACTATCAGGTGCATTACAGCCTATGTAGTGAATAACTATCTAACTTATAGCCATACAAAACTAGTAGGAGACTCTTAAATAATATTTTCATTTGTGGTGACCATGGTGTTAGGCAGTTGTCATAGCAGTCTGGTAATAAATATATACCAGACTGCTGTGGAGAGTAAGACAAATTACCGCATTTTGGAGCACTCTTCCTATGAGAAACAAGTACTGCATGGTTCAAACCTGTCAATATGCTATTGAAAATACACTACAGTTATCCCTAAGTGTGCTTTAAATTGTTTACATATAGATAAGGATACACAACTCTGAAACTTCCAATAGCTCAATAAAAAATCACTAAATGTTAACTGAAGAGGAATGCAAGTGCTAAAAACCTGGGAATGTATTTGGGGACTACGCGGGAATGAAGATGGTCTTCCACCAATTACAAAAAGTAGGAAAACAAGTGCCTATAACCTAGAGAAAGGTAGCTCAGACCTCTTCTGCTTTTCAGAGCAGTCTCTGGAAAAGTTCTTTTCTCCACTGATAGCAATGTATGGAAAAAAGTGGGAGTCCAAATTTAATTAGCAGAAAACAAAAACAGCTACCATTACTGCAATGGTTTCTTTAAATGTTGGTTAAGGTGATGTAGTCTATACAACAAGAAACCTTCATATCAAAGAGCTTAAAATATTAACTGAAAAACAAGTATTGTTTGAAATCTTCTCATGATTTTTACTAAGAAAGGATTTTTATATGTCATAGGGCACATTGAGAAGCAAAAATCCTCTGAAGAATAAATATAAAATGACACAGCCGTCAGTTGTTTCAGAAACAGGCATATTTGATGGTCTTTAAGCTAATTCTCAGGTGACAAAAGTACTTTTAAGCCATTATGGTCTACTGGGAAAACAATTACATTTCCATGACTGCCTAAATATGTACTTAAACTATAGACAGTAAAGTCTTAAAAGGAGTTCTCCTGTTTTACTTTGTGATATTCAAAAAATTCCCAAACAGAATACTTTTTTAATAGTACCTCAAAAGAGAAAATAAATCTCTTAAAATCACCACACATCAGGTCTAATTTAAAAATGATTAAAGCCTCAAAATTATAGTGTCATGTCACTGACACCAGCATTTTGGTCCATAGGCATCATGTTGTCCTTTGATATTTAAGTTTATAGAATTAACAGATTAGAAGAAAGAGTGCCAGCTGTTCAGAGACTCTTGAAAATATCTGCCTGGTAGGAAATGTGAGGGACAAAGTGTTCCTCTTCAGAAAGACTTGTCTTGATTTAATATTTTAAAGTCTTGGCTTTGCCAAGTGGCTTGCCACTGATACCTAAATATATTCTTACTTAGTAAACAACTGACTCAAAACAGCTTTTAGAAACACCTAATACATACAACATGCCAACGTATCAAATGCATATCTCAGCTGGAACTGGTGTTTTAATGATATAACATTTCACCTCCTATAACGAAGGCTAATGTCAGGAAGCACTGGAGAAACAAAATAATTTATCAGAATTTAAAAATCACAATACATACACATTAACTGTGTTCAGTTTTGGGCCCCTCACTGCAACAAAGACATGGAGGTGCTTCAGCATGTACAAAGAAGGGCAACAAAGCTGGTGAAGGGGCTGGAGCACAGACTTTATGAAGAGCGACTGAGAGAGCTAGCGTTATTTAGACTGAAGAGGAGCCTCAAGAGAGTCCTTATTGCTCTCTACAACTACCTGAAAGGAGGCTGTAGTGAGGTGGTGATCAGTCTCTTCTCTAGAACAACAACAGATAGAACAAGCATAATTTTAGCAAGCAGAGAGACACTTGAACTGTCATCAGTCTCTTTCTCAGATATAATCAGCACTCTTCCTCAGATACTATCAGCACTGAAGATGTAGCAGGGTTCAATTCAGGGAGAGCACACAGTGTACCACCACTTCAGGCAAAGATCTGGGGATATAGTTTCATTGCTATTGATATAGGTCCTGACTGATAGAACTGATAGATAGGTTGTGTATTCACAAACTACACACACTGCATCACACCTATGAATTAGAACACAGATAGAGCTTTAACACTTACTAGATCATTAAACACTCTGCCAGAAGGGCAGCCTAAAGATTGTACCTGGTAGGACAGTGCTAAGAATGGTTTGTTGTTTAGAAGTTTGATTATTCCCAACACTTGGGGGATGTATTGAAACTCATAGTCCATTTGAATTTAGACTGGTTGTCTACAAAATACATTGGCCATCATGGTAGCAGCTGCAGAGATTTACTAACTACCAAGGACTTTTGCCAAAAGTGCAGTAGGATAGCTGAGAGCTGAGCTCTCTTCACTTCAGGCAATCATGCCCCTGGTGCACAAACATGAGCCTCAGACAAGGTCCTCTTTAACGGAGTACCATCAGAAGCTCCTGAAGAGCACCTTTGTAAGAGAAAACAGAGAAACACTTATAGTTTAAGTTATGCTGCTTTTGAGACATCTCTACCTTTTTGGTTGTTGTTGTTCCTGCTGGTCTTTATCACTTAGATCTGGCCAGGTAATTACCTTCATTCTGGTGTGGAAGTCACAGAAAATATAGACTGATATTGTAGGAAGAATATAAGTTGCAGTTCAACCTCTGATACACACTTAAATAGTCGTTTGCAAATGTTATGTTGTTCTGTATCAGTTATGGGAAGAGAGGTTTCATTTTAAATGGAGAACAGTCTAGTCAATCATGCTGAGAGCACGAAATCAAGGATTTTGCATGAACTAGGTAGCACCTACAACACAATCCAAAGGACACCGAATGCAACATATGAGCTAAAGCAAGACATCAGGTAGTAAAATGCTGTAAAATTATTCATTGTTTTCAAGAGGTGGATTGCATCATTCATTTGGTGTCATGACACTTGAGTTAAACTTTACTGAATAGACAAAATGAGAGCAAGAGCTAACATGAAGAGAAAAAATATATGAAAACTTGCTGATAAAATGAAACTGGGAGGAGAGCTGATATCCCAGAGAGCTGTGCTGCCATCCAGAGGGACCTGGATATACTGGGCAACTGGGCAGTGAGAAACTTTATGAAATTCAAGAAGGGAAAGTGCAAGGTCCTGCACCTGGGTAGAAATAACCCCAGATGCCAGTACAAGCTGAAGATTGACCTCCTGGAGAGCAACTCTGCGGAAAGGGACCTGGGCGTCATGGTGGATGACAAGTTGACCATGAGGCAGCAGTGTGCCCTCGTGGCCAAGGAGGCCAAAGGGATCTTGGGGTGCATTAAGAAGAGCATCTCCAGCAGGTTGAGGGAGGTGAGTATTGTGTCCAGTTCTGGGCTCCCCAGTACAAGAGGGATGTGGAGCTGCTAGAGAGAGTCCAGTGCAGGGCTACAAGGATGATCAGGGGCCTGGAACATCTACCCTATGAGGAAAGTCTGAGAGAGCTGGGTCTCTTCAGCCTGAAGAAGACTGAGAGGGGACCTGATCAGTGTATATAAACACCTTAGGGGAAGGAGTGAGAAGGTTGGGGCCAACAATAGGACTAGAGGAAATGTCCAAAAACTGAAGCATCAAAGATTTCACAAGAACTTAAAGAAAAATTTCTTAACAATGAGGGTTACAGAGCACTGGAACAGGTTGCTGAGAGTTTGTGGAGTCTCCTTCTCTGGAGATATTCAAGACCGGCTTGGATGCAATCCTGTGCCACACGCTCTAGGTGACCCTGAGTGTGCAGGGACCCTTTCTAAAGGTCCCTTCCAATGTTAAGGTTCTATGATTCTGCACAGAAATGCAGAAGTTTGGGTTTTTTGTTGTTGTTTTTTAATAAGCAGAGATGTGTTAGATTAACAGAAATATAACTCAGAAGAGTTAGCTTCTGTAATATTTTAAGAAAAACATATTTAAGAATTGCAAATAGCCAGCACATAGCAACTTCTTGCTTGCCTGTGCAGCAGAATGGACTGTGGAAAATGACCTCCCTTCTTAACACAAAAGCATGAAAAGAAAAGTTCAAGGTTGGAAGAGACCCATTTCAGCTAGAGATCATATTTGATGAGTACATATACCCTGGTTCAGTGGTTGCTGCAAGATACCAATGCTATTCTTCAGACATTTAAATATATTCTCCAACTGCTTTAGGCAGCATAACATTGTCTTACACTATCCATTAATATTCATGTAAAGAAAAAGAACTCCTTCATAAGCCCTTCATGCAGTTTGTCTGTTTATTAGGAGAAGATATTGTGACAAGCTATGAAATAACACATACAGAGTTATTCATACAGCTAATATATTCATGTAAATAGTGGCACATAAAGTCATACATAGTATTTTCAAAAGCTGCAATCTTCTTGTTCTCTTACCAACAAAAATATATCTTTCAAATGAATGGCACGCAAACTTTAGTTTCTACAGTTTTTATATTTAACTATGAATCTAGTCAGTATTCAAGATATGTTTCCATTTCCTTAATTCAGAAAGATAGTTAGAAAGAAAAAAAGACTAATTTATACACATATGCAGTTAGTTTCTGGAATATGGAATAAGTATAATGGAATCTCAACAGCAAATACAACAAATACATTATGCAGCTAACTCTGTTAACTGCATTAATGTCAGCTTCCTACTTCTTACATTGTGTCACCAACCTTCCTCTAACTTTCTCTTCGCTATCCCCTATGTTCACATTGAAAGCAAACATAATTGGCCTCTTTTTGTAAAGCACATCAGCTATGTTCCTGTAGAAAAAAATGGAAGTGCCTACCCCTTACTTTCGTCACCCATAAGATTTCTATTTGCTGGAGCACAAAACTTCATAAACAATAGCAAAAATATAAAAATGAGAAAAACACTCAGCACATATAAAAGGATGTCAAGTATGACAGAAATGTGACTCATGAAAGAAGATTTAGAAGAACTAGATAATACGGTACAATTGAGTAATAACAAAAAAGAAAAAAAAAAGAAGAGGGGAGTGTTTGGCTTTTATATAGTCTCCTGCTTAGTAGATACAGCATGAATTGCTGCAATAGTACAGAAGTCAGTTATAAAACTGAATGAAGACACTAAATAGCTACAACACTGAGGGCTTACCATATTTAAGACTCCCACACAGTAGAATGCTTCTAGGAATGATGAGCCTATGACTTAAGTTAACTGGGTTTGAGCTGCATTTTTTAACATTCATTACTAGAAAGACTTTCCATTTTAACAGAAAGACACATCCCCAGTTAACAAGGTACATTTTAACAGTTATTGTTCTTTGTATTTAGCAGGATGGTATGGTTATGGTATCACTCCATTGTACTAGCTCACAACACAAAACTGAGCAATAGGAGGACAGGTTTCATATACTAATTAAAGGCTAAAACATTATTTACAAGGCATAAGAACATGGACATAAAAACCTTACTGCAGTAAGGAACTTATCAGATCAATAGGAATACATTTTTAAGAGATATCAAGATATATGATCTGAATTAGGTAGCTACAGAAGTGTAGTGTAGAAATCTAATTAATACACAGTAAAAATTCAGCATGCAGTATGCTGTATGTCTTCCAGTATCTATATGCAAAATTCATATACTGAGGTACATCATTTGTAGTGAAAAAGAATCTAAGATAGAACCTCACCTTGCTATGAACATGAAAGCTATGAACTGTACTTCACCAGTCAAATCATGTTGTCTTTTCCAGAACCTTATCAAGGTGATTCTAATGTAAATTTTGGTGAGCAAATTGCCCTCTGAAAAAGCCCACAAAAGCCAAAAGGAAAAGAGCAATATTTGTGTCTTTAATATGCATGAGAATAAGTGTATCAATTGTTTAAAACCCCTAAGTTACTTTATGAAGCACTGGCTGGACTATTATTTTTTTCTCTTGCCATAATCTCCTTGGAATTTTCAGTATCTGGAGAAAGATCAAGCCACCAACCTGCTTCTAAAACAAAGATCATCATTCAACAACTTCATAACTTTCTTCTGTATTAATCAACCCTTTTATTAGATTGTGCAAGATCTCTGTGAACAATATATACTTCAGATTTTCAGGTGTTATTCATTGCTTTCTAAAATACCTTAAGGAGTTTCCTGAGAATGTAGGTGGTTGCTTAGGTGTTTGCAGCAGATATGAACCAAAAAATACCACAAAGCTGCTTGGAATGCTCTATCTAAAATCTTCTTAGACAACCAATACAGATGTAGAAACAAACAAACAAACAAACAAACAACAACAACAAAAACCTACAATAATCCCAGCATATAAGGATTAATTTTTGAATGTCTCAAGTGCAAACATCATCACAAAGTACAGCACCAAAAATACAGCACTAGTGCTCTTGGTATGAAGGCTAGAATGATGCAGTATACTTCAAAACTAAATATCTCGACCTCAGATGCCCCACCACAACTTTGTAAACAACTCTAGGTAGATTTTATGGCTCCTTATCTGTCACAAAAAGCCAATTTTCTGTTTAACAAAACACAAGACTTTTAACCCCTTCTAAATGAAAATAAGTGTCAAATGTGCCTAATGCTATAAAACTATCTAAAATGGTAAAAATCTTAAAGCTATTTCATACTCCAGTAATTACAAGAAGCTTACATAGATTTTTATTACATGTAACATTTTCAAATCTTTCAATTCTGTGTCTTCCCATTTTAGCTCTCATAAGTTACCAGGTAGCCCTGTTTCAGGAGAGAGAGAGTATTAACGTGACTGGCAACTGAGAGTTGTCTACCTAGACACCATCAACCAATAGTTTAAATTGCCAATACAGCTTATGTTTAAACAAAAGAAAGATAGTGGGAAAGAATCATCAAATGAAATATTGTTCATATTGTAATTGTATTGTACAATTGTATTGTAATTCACAGGACTAAGTAGGAAAATAAACTTCTATATGCTAGTAATAAATTAAAATATAGTTTATAATATGAAAGAAACAAAATACTTGCTCTTCCTGCCTTCCAACTCTACCTATGAGCACAAAACCAATTAAGAAAACAATTGAGATGATAAAGATTTGTCTGGGTGCATTTTTCCTTTATTAATGGACAGCTGATATCATTTGCAGATAAAGGAACAGAGATTTTGTGAAAGACCTCCTAGTTAAGACCACAAAACTTTCTCACTAAACACATGTTCTGCTTAACTTTGGATTTTTTTCCTTCTTCAAATATATGAAAAGTGGAGGTAAATTTTCTCGCATTGTCCATTTCCAAGCCAGTGTTCTTTCTCTTGTTGTGCCTAAAGAAGACAGTTGTGCCTCTGATGTTCAGGGCAAGTACACTGTGAAGGACTTTGCAAAACACAAGAATTTTCCTAGTTCTCTCTTCAGGTCTACTATTTCAGAAGACCTTAGAGAAGAACACAGTGATAATAACAATTATGTTCTTCACTATTAATTAAGTTAGACAGGATAGGCAGCACCAGCTGGACAGGCACCTCTCAGCTATAGTGACAGACAAATAAGGTCAAGCTAGCTTTGCTTTAGCTATTTAATGCTACTCAAGTTAACATCATTGCCTTCTACTTTCAACATACCTCCTCGAGAAATTAATGTTACTAATTATTTTAGCATTCATATCTTTTGCTATTAATTAATTTAGTTAATAAAGCTCTTTGGTTTTCCACACAATTTCAGAATTTAGTTTTCCCCCAGTTCACAGGATAAGACTAATAACCTATTCTACAAAGAAGATTAAAGTTCAATTCAAATGTTTTTGCTAATCACCTTGAGATATTGTGATGCAGAAGAGCAGTAAGATTTAATAGGGCTGGAAAATTCTGTGATTTCAGTTTTGTGAATCTGACTGTTCTCCATAATCCTACATAGACCTGTAAGTTATAGTCATGAGGCAGTGTACTCTATATTTGACTAATGGCTTATGAATAACTAAAATATTTTAATCTTAGGCCTTAATAAACAAGTGAATAATATTGCAGAGAGTAAATAGACCAAGTGTTCATTTAAACAACACTAATTATTACAACAACTAGTGAAAAGTAAAAATCACGCAGCTGGCCTACATTATCAGCAGCAACATATTTTCAGGATCTAGTAACAAAATACCAACACAAGACTTAGGCATGTCGGTCATGACTTTTAGCAACCTATAGCCAAGTAAGAAGGCATGCCCAGGCTTTTTCTTTGTATGAAGAGATGCCTGTGTAAAAAAAGATATAGAGGTCAGAGTTACAATCCTATTTAGAAGGGAAAAAAAAAAAATGGAGGCAGCAAATTAATTTCCTTCTAAAAGAAAAGAGCTTATGTCTGGAGCTACTAAGGAGACTTATTAACCAAAAATTATTAAATGCAGCTCCGAGGAAGGCACATGAGGAAATTTCAATATACATGCTATAGTAATAGTCTGAAAAAGTCTGTATTTACACAACTCATGCTCTCCATCTCAATTTAAGCTTAGTCCAATAAGATACTCACACAATTACCTTTCTCAGCACATTCGTTCATGCACTTCAGCTGCCACAACAAATATGCCCTTCTCTGTCTCCAGGAATCATCGTTCACATACAAACACCATTATATATACCTCTTCACATTCACTCATCTTGGATATCTAGACTACATTAGTATAACTAATTTGGTAGTTGTCTGGTCTCACAGAAGCCATGAACAGCTCTCCCTCCCTCCTTCAATTCAAACAAACTCATTTCATATAGCTTAGCTACCTTGCAAATTCATACTTTGCACTTCTACAGAGATGGATGCTAACTACCTCATTGTAGCGTGGAAGGCTGTAGAGCTTATTCTTTTTGATAATTCATATCTTTAGCATGTGCTTTCCACACATTCCAAGCTCTGAAAGAATATGATATAAGAATATATTCTCAATATGGTTCCTCCAGCCCATAGGGTCCTTCCTCTCCAGCAGCTGCAAAAGAGGCAGTTGTTGCTGTTTCATTCTACAAGGGCAGAAAGAATTAGAACACATAATCATAGACACTAAAATGAACCCAAGTTCCCCTTACTTTCTTTGTTTTCTAAGGGTAAATTTATTTCCCTCTGTTCCCAAGGGATTTACCTTGTAGTTGTGCAGGAGATTGAGTTATGAGAGATTTTACAGTGAACATAGCAGTGAAAATGAGCAGAAATGAGAGAAAAAATAACTGAGTTGGTAGAATTTATCATCATGATTAAAACTAGTTAACAAAAAGTTAAGCCTTGTTAAGCATTTATATTCCAGGTAGCTCAAAACATACACACATGTCCTCCTAACTTTTTCTTTTTTTTTGAATATTTTAATAGCCACTTTAAATACGTATATCTCTACAACAAATCTGTTGACAGTATTTCCTACATATGGCATCAGGAAAGCAATGAGAAGATGCACTTTTATTGTATTACATACAATGTTCAGAGACTCAATTACAGGTTTTCCCTTAAATTGATTTCCTATCTCTGCTTCAAATCTCAGAAGAACTGAAGAGTTAGATTTTAATTCAGTATGACCCATGTTTCCAGCTGAAATTCCTCTTTTTTTTGGCCTTCCATAAATATAGAAATTTCCATAAATATGGAAATTTCCAGATCAGCCTTCATCCCCTTTATAAATCATTTACACCATTTAATCTGCCACTCAAATTTATGTTCAGAGTTTATGAAGAAATTGTAAAAGGTTTCTTTGGAATGTGAAGGCCTGTTAATCTATCTATACCACTTTTTCTCTGCACAGTCTATTTCCATAAGATAACAAGAGTTCTCAGGGTTTGCTGAGCTTTAGAAATTTGAAAGGCTGAGAGCGTGATGTACGTGAGACGATCCATACAAAGTCTTTCACCTTGAAGATACTGACAAAGCATTTGTGTAATCTGATTTGCTGATTTGTCAAAACTGATGATTTGGCCAACTATTTTCATCATTTCCCTTTAAAAAAAAAAAGAAAAAAGTCTCTCTCCAGTTCAGTAGAGCACAGTTTAAAAAGCTCACAGTCAACTAGAGCTACACACAGGAAATTCATAAATTGTGCATGTCAAGTTCTGTCCTTTCAGATTTTTTTCTCTCTGATGTTAGATCTTCTACCCAAAGTACAAAATTTTCTGAATTCCTATAGTCAGCTGCATAGTAAGTGAACATTTGTAAGTTTTATATATCATTTTAAATGTTTGCTTGCAGCATTAACTGTTCTCCCCTCTGCTTCTCAGCATTTTTGCTTCTCCTGACACAGAATCCAAATACAATGTTGGCCTCTATTCTGACTCTTACACTATGATATACTTACCACCTATTCATCACACCTAGATGCAGAAAACTGCATAGAAACTGAATCTAGTTTAGTTAGTATTTATTAAAATAAACTGTTTAGTGCATTCAAGACAAAGCATTATCTTTACAAACCATTTCATTTTTTTTCCATAATACAATAGCAGGATACAACAGACATTTTATGAGCAAATTTGCAAAGTAATAGTAAATAATACTTTGGAGCAATTTCTTGAAGGTCTTAACACAAACTTCGTACTGCAGAGACATCTGTTTTTCTGATTGATCCTAAATTAGCCTTTGAACTGTGACAGCACTAAAGGAAATAACATTTCTGATCCCGTACCTCAAAACATTCAGAATTAATATTTAGTCTGGGAAGTATTATGTCTCTAATTAATATGGAATGAAAGTTGATCTTTGATTCTGTAAACGCATCTTAATTTTAATATATTTCAATGTTCCTTTTCTTCTTCCCTTCAAATGCATAGTCTTATGAGTAAGTTTCTTTTGTATTTTCAATGTTGGACAAGGAATCACAATAGTTAAGTAAAGTTGCATGAGAAAGGATAAATGTATCTAGATAATCATGATGCCTGGTGAAGTAGTGAATTGTGATAGTAGTTCAAATTCTCAAAACTGCAGCTAAGGTACAATGACCCAAAAAGTCAGAACAGCTTACAGAAATGTTCTTAAATGATTCTTTGACATGATTTTTATTTGAGTCTTTGGAATATACTGTTGCATAAGGAAACATTCAAAAGTAGCTTTTGACATGATCACTGCAAAAATTGCTGCTTTTAGTGTTTAATGTATATATTTCAGTAATAAAATATTAAATACTTTGAACTATTGAGATTAGGCACTTTTTGTGTTTGGGAGCGGGCAAGGGAAAAATGAATAAATAAATAAACTTTCATAAATTTCTGGAGTTTATTTCATTTACAAATTAAATCTCTAATGTGATTCCCTCCTCTGCCTCCTGGCTCTCAAAGTTGAATACAGGAGGAATTCAAACTTCTTGAATTTAGAATAAAAAGCAATTAATTTTTTAACTGAGAAGTATACTTCCTGAATTTTCTCAGTATTTGTGCAGGACTCTTTCCGTCCTCCAGCTCTTCTCTACTCTCATATCAGTGAGATCAGGGGGAAAAAAATAGATGTTGCTGAGGTTCCTTGCATCTACAATTGCAAGGTTAGTCACTTGCTTTCTCTTAAACAGAAAAGGGAGCATCTGACCTTAGTCTGCCTTTCTGTTACTGAAACTATTAGTATGGTCCTTTTTTTTCCCCTAAATTAGAGAATAGTTTTCTTAAAGCTTGTAGGAACATGGTTTGGGGGGGATTTTCTTTTTTCTATAGTTAATATTTGCCACAAATGTATGGTGGCACAAGGTGCACAGATCATACAAACACACAGTTAATTTAGAAAATTTCCTTCACTTTATTCCTTTTCCATTTGAAATCCACTGGAAAGAATTCAGCTTTTGTTACTGATTTTTTTTTTTTTTTTTTTACTCAACTGTTCTTTTAGAGTGACCCACACTCCACTGAGCTTTAGTAAAGAAAAGACAAAAAATGGTATTTCCCCCTCAAATCCATAATTTTATAACTACAGAGACTAGCATTATGGAAATCAACAAACTATTCTTCCATTTAATAAACTTAATGCCAAGTCCTTACATAAACTGGTAAGTTTAAAAAAACTCTACCCTTGAGTGAAATAGGGACAAAATTTTAACTGGTATCATCCATACTTTTAACTAGTCATAAAGTAAAAATATGTCAATATCCACCCATACTCCATTATAGCTGAAGACTTACTTAACAAGAAAAGGACAACTCATTAGTTTTTATCTTAAACTTTAATTTATTATGATGAAATGCTAATAAAAACTCATTGACTTCAAGTATGAGATAAATCCAAGGAAGTCTATTTAAGCACTGCTCAGGCAGAGATTTTTTAGATGTTAAACAGTCATTAAACATCAGTGGAACTAAAACATTTTACAATTTCCATCTCCTTTGAAAATCCCAACCAGCCTCTCAGCACATAATGTGTGATGTATTACATGAAACACAAATTTAAGATTTTACTCGTTAGAATGGTAAGTTAATAGGAACTGAATGGGCAAATATACCGCAAAGTATATACCAGGTTTACTTCACTGCTCAGAAAAAGACCATCTCTAGGTTCTATAGAGAATGAATTAAGAAAATTAAAATGTGTGAGGGAACTTTACTAAATGGTAAGGCAGGAATTTTCAAAGCAGAACAAGGGTTTGAGCCAAGTGCCTGAATACAGACAAACAAGAAATTTCAGTGCCTTGGAGATACTCTCCAGCCAAATGCTACAATTTTCAGCTGTTACTCCATGAAAAGAAATGGCTTTTGTCAGCTCAGAGACACACTGTAAGCCCCAGAGGAACATTTCACATACAGAAGAGACAAAGACGTAAGATGTACTGGTTCATCTAATCCAAGGTGCTGGCCATGGGTCTGGTGCCGACAGAGGGGCATGCACAGTGGCACAGCACTTGGCAATGCATTTCAAGGAAGGAAGAAGCAGCAAGAGGCTGTGGTCACCAAGAAGAGGGAGGGTGGATATCAAAATGGCAACACAGGAGGAAAGTTCTAGCTCCACCTGCTCCTCAGCAACTTCAGAACAGGCCTAGGGCCCTGGTGAGGACACACAGGAGAGCACGCAAAGCCAGCTGAGCCCAAACCTTTTGTCTACAGGAAAGAGAAAAGGTATTATGCAGTTATGAGAAATTCTCCCCCATGGAGGACAGAGGTACCAACCTAATATCTCAAGAAGTTTGCTACTTGCCAGTGCCTAGGTCTAGGATGTTGCAGAGGCACTCCAAAGGTTTGTCTGACCCTCTAGACTATTGACTTTTGATGCTTTTCCATGTGGGCACTAGTGATTCTGCCAAAGGCAACCAAAAGCATATCAAGAGGCACTTTGGAGTTCTCATAGGGTGTTCACAATTTGGCTGGGACAGCTTTGAGTAACCTGGTATAATCAGACCTGCTCTAAGTAAGGGCTTGAATGAGGTGATCTCTGGAAGACATTTCCACCCTCAAGTACTGGGCAACATCATTGTACCTCAAATAGAGCTACCTCTTCCCACTGGGTATTAAAGGAGTCCAGAATATGGACTCAAATGGACTCATTGAAGATCCCTAGTATTAGGTAAATTGAACCCCAATGCCAGTTTCTACTTTGTCTGAAATCAATAGAAATGTCATGGCTTTGAAACTAATAAGCTGAAACTGAAAATTATTTATGAAGCAAAAAGTTCCTCTCTAGATTCTTCACAATATATCCATTAGTTTCTATTACTTTTCTACCAAATTATTGTACAAATGATCCAGCATTTCCATGATATAAGGGAGAGTTTTCTCTTAAACTAGCTTTAGGAACAATTCACCTAATACTTAACATTGTGTCACTTTCTATTAAGAAGCAGTTGGACAACTATGCATTTTCCCCTAAATGTAAATATCTGTAAAATCATCATTCACTGGAATTTCCAAGTTGTTATTCTATGCACTAGTCATCTAATATTTATTCACATGACTAAAATAATTGTCTTGGTTAATTTTCAAGTTATTTACTTATTAGTGCATTGGAGTACTTTAGCAGTATTTTGATTAATTTACATAATGACCATCATAATAATATCCACTTGATACTCTTGCAATTGGTAATATTCCTCTAAGACGCATTACATACAGAATAACAGTAAAACTATGAGAAGAAAAAAAAAAGAAAGACTAACAGAGTCAAGGCTGAAAATGTTTATATTTTTTCTAAAAACAAACAAAAAGGTCTTAAGAAATGGACTGCTTATTTACAGGAACATTATGTAACTTATGATTAAAATTGTTAAACCTCCTGTTATCTCCACGGTTTTCAGCTGCATAATATTGCTCAATTTTAACTACTTGAACTTAAATGTTTCTTTCTGAGTGTCTGCCTCAGAATTAATTTCCTTGAATGGTTCTGAATCTACATAAATATATATAAAGACCCTAAAATGACTGGTTTAGAGAGGAATACTATTAATGCTTAAATAAACTAGAAGAATCTCATCCCTAATTCCTGCTTTGTCACTGCAAGTATGAAGACTCTAGGCATCTCTTTCTGAAAAGAATTTACAACCAGGTTCTAAGCAATGTATAATCCCTGGGCCCACTGACTAGAATTATCCTAGTCTAAATCATTCAAAAAATGAAGTTAAGAAAAAAGCAACTCTTCCACCTATAGTAAATGTATTTTTGGAGAATAGGCAGCTGTTTTTGAGATATGTTTTGGTCAAATTGTGAGCATAAGCCTAAATTTGGTTTTGTTAAAAGCTCTCAAAAATTCTTGGTTTGTACATGGGAGTGAAGAAGAATTTTCAAATTTGGTGAAGAAATTACACTAATATTTTTCTCCTTAATTCTCTTGTCTCCCAATGAGCCAGACCATTAATGCTGTATATCCTCAGAATTCATAAACATGTTCCAGTCCAGGATTATGGGTATGAAGAATTGGCAGAATTTCCTTGCGCAAACTATTCACGGATGGGGCCCTGTTAAAGTGGGCACTGAAGTAGCAAGCCTGTCATCACAGGTTTTCTATAAACCAGCAGTTGAAACATGGGAAGAGAGCTGAAAATGAGCAGAAATGAGCTGCCTCCATGGAAACTGCAGGAGAAAGCCTCTGTATATTTGAATCCTGAAATACCTAAAATTTGTTACATAAAATATTTATACCTGTTTTTCTTTAGTATCTTTGCATCTCAGTTCATTCCATCTAATATCTGGTTCAGAATACAACACATCTCAAACTAGTGAAGGCATAAATTCATTAAAATTATTAAAAATATTATTGAGAGATATAATCACCCTCACACAAACAAATTAATAAAGCTTTATTCATGGATTTTGAGCAGGAGCACGGACCACATGCTGAACAGCAGTTCAGTTAAACGGGCTCCTTCAATCCTGTGTCTGGGATCAGGCAGGGTTCCTGTAGAAAAAAATAGTACATGACCATATAATTAAAACTTGTTTAATATTGCACAGTACATTAAAGAGCCCACATTAAGGTTGTACACATAAACTTGGTCATGACATATTCTAAAGCTTAGACTGCAACTTTAATACTGTTCTTTATATTTTCTATATATGTTCCTTATATATATGCAGAGGACATCAGAAAGATGTTCCTTTTTTTTTTTTGCATTAAGATGCCAAGCCTCTTGCTTTTCTAGTTAAGTTAGAAGCTTTTCTTGAATTATTTGTTTCATATGTAAATGACACCTTTTTAAATTCTCAGTCATTCTCTGTATTTTATTCAGATGCTCTTGCAGGCAAACAAAGAAATTAAACTTCTTCTTAAAACTGTTTAGCATCTAGTTATTTCTTTAAGGAGCCATCCCAAAATCTTCACAGATATTAATCTATTGCCAAGCTAAACTGATACAAGAAAGAGTCTGAAACTTTGATTTGAAACTTTTTTTTTCAAATCTAACTGCTTAAGTACAAAAGTACTATTGTTAGCCAAGTAGAAAAATCTGCCAGATGTAACCTTTCTCGCATTGTTTACTATGATCTATCTAAACTATCTGCTTCGATGTCACTATTAAAGAGAAGAAAATTTATCATCAGTGAAAGCTTATCATCAGTTTATCATCATTAAATGCAACTTTTGGGCCACTATAGATATGCAGCTACACACCCAAACACAGGTTTGCAACATCCTGTCCTAACATTCAGAGATTTGCTTGAATTGCCTTATTCACCAGCCCACTGGCAATGACAACAGGTGATTTTTAAGACCTCTCAAATACCATGCATAAAAGAAGGTGGGACAGATTCCCTTTTATGCACCAACTGCTTTCATTCTCCACAGTGGTGCAAAGCAGCTGAAAACTCATTCTCATTAGCCCTATTTACAGCAGCTCTGTGACACTGGGATCTTATAAAGCAGCTGGAACTTGTTGGTTCTGATTACTAGAAATTCAGAGGCCCATTCATTCTCACTAAATTAACGAGTGGCAGATAATCTGTTTCCCTAAAAAGACGAAAGGGAACGAAAAAAAAAAAGGAAAGAAGTTGCCACCAACCATCCAAGTAGTAGGAACAAAAGCTCTCTTTGCATAAGATATGTTTAAAAAAACTCAGTCTCTGTAATTATGACCTTTGAAGTATTCCCAAGTAAGAGAAAAAAATCTATCCAAAACTAGAGTCAATACGAACAAAAGGAAAACAGACATAAACCTACAGATTTCTCTTGTAAATTCAAAAAGACTGATGTGCAGAATGTGTGGAATTAGAAAAATGTAATTACACTGAGCCAACATTAAATTGTAGTATCAAAAGTATCAAAAATATTTATTCTCTTTTTGACTCTTTCAGTAATTTATGAACAGAACTATATCAAGAGTTAAAAGCCTTTCCTATATAATGGAGGTAATACTCCATGCCTATAGCCCTATAACTTTTTCTAATGGTAGGAAAACAATTATTCATTCTTTTTCCATGTGTATGCATTTCTTATACTGAATGTTTAAAAAAAAAAAAAAAAAAAATTGAATACATGATAGTACCAATAACGGGATTTTGACCCAGACAAAGCCCTCAGTGTGTTATTGTAACAACTTAGGATTCTGTTGTGGCTTCTTGTGTATTTGACCCTACACAATTAGGTAACAAAGGAAAATAATAGCTCTGTATCACTGTGTTAAATTTGAAATCAGTAAGACAGATGGAGCCCTAAACTGTTAAACACTTGGGAGCATTTCACTTAGGCAAAAAAAATATACAGTACAATACTCATTATCAAGAACTTAGGTATTCCAGGTCAAATATTGCTATAAATTTTTGCATCCTTGATCCATTCAGACATCAAAGATTGGTGTCTGATAGTAAAACAGAAAAAACAGACTCCTTTGCAGCTTCCCAGCCTTGTCAATAGCAAGATGCTAGTAAAAACCTTCCATAATGAAGGTCCTAGATAGGGTTCACTGAAAAAGCATGCAAGAGTTGTACTGAAAAATAATGAAATTATATTTCTTAAATACCCTTGAGATACATGGAAACAGAGGAAGGACAGAATTTTACAGTTTCTTGGTGACATCTTTATTACAGTTGCTTTTTTTTTTTTTTAAACTAGCCTAAGCTACTCTTTCATTAGTGCCTCAACAAATTACTTTGTACTACATTGCAGACAGGGACAGGAATGAAATTGGTGAGAACATCCATATAGTGTAACAGCACAGATGATGATGTATCAGCTGTCTGCAGCCAGAAGCAATCATCGCACTGTGATTAGAAAACAGAGTAATGTCCCTGTTCATGTTGGTGCTTCAAACAATCATGAGAAGGGATGATAACAATTAGTTGCTGTGCCGACACAGGGCATTTGGCAGCAATCACAGAAGAGATGAACTATATGAATGCATGGTTGTTGGTTTTTTGGGTTTTTTTTTTATGTTTTTTAAAAAGACTTGCATGGCACCACAGAAATACCTGAAGAAACAAATATCAAAAGGAAGGGCTAGTAGATGGGAAATCTAGTAATAAAGTGAAACACAGCTAGATATCTCAGTGTCTCAAAGCTGGAAAAGTTGAAGTGCATAAGCCTAAAACTGCCATGAAAGATGCACATTAACAGCTTATTGGAGATTTACAGCATTTTTTAAAGCCCATCAAAATAATCTTTCAGCTAAGGTTAAACTTCATGCAATGACTGGCTACTATGTGTGAATATCTCCAACCAGCAATCAGTACAAAATAAAACTATCTAAATAGTATTCAAGCTTAAAGCAGAAGTGTCTATGGAACTAGCATGAAAAATTAATAACCCAGAAAAAGAGAGAATTAAAAAAAAAAAGGAAAGAAAAACACATCCACACAGACAAAACTAAAAACTCAACAGCATACTAGTTGCTTATATACTAGTTTTACATTTTCATACAGCAGAAAATACTTGAGTTTTCAAACTCCTTCTAGGTGATCCTAGCCTGGAAATACTGCTTGTTTCCAAAAGATGGCTGAACTAAAGAAGCAGAGCTTTTCCATCCTTTGCAACAAACACTGTAGCTGAAAGTAGGTTCTTTTTTTTTTTTTTTTTTCCTGTATGATGTCCCATGCTATAAATCCACAAACTTCTCCCACAGATAGATTTTACTGCACTTGGTGTGTACAATTCTGTTAGGCCAAGGAAAAATCTAGTTTTAAACTTCATGTGACTCTTTTGTAAACAAGTGGGTCAGCTGAAAAGATAAACATTGTAATTTGGCAGACATTTGTAATTTGTTTGGCAGGTGTTCTAAGGAAAGCAAATATGTCATCTAACTTACAAGTACACTGCCAACATATCACACTGAAAAACAAACAAGGAAATAAAAGACTTTAATATAATTATTAGTTGCTTCAAGAAGACAAAATAGATATTTTTAACAAGTTTTACAAAATTTTACTTTTTTTTCCTGAGAGTTTTTCACTTTTTTTTACTATTATCTAAATGCTATGTCTAAAGTAAACTGCTTTATGAGTAATCTCTCTGGGGAAAAAGAAAACCTTCTCACGGGTAGAATGAGAAGCTACTTCTTACATACCTTTAACATTGGCCCTGTCTTTCATGAATATTACACACCAACAGTCACTTTATTCATAACCTATGCTACCCATGCTACACATGAGGCCACAGAGGTGCAATGATTATGAAGTGCATCATCAGTATTCAACCTAAATGCTTATTCAGAAGGGTTTAAATAAGAAGACATAATGATTTTTTAAACTGAATATAAAGATACAGGTGAATCCAAAGCATACAAATAAGGCTTCATTTTTAATTACTGATTGTTTTTTTTACATTTATGCTTGAATAGCCATTGACTTAATTACAATATTATAAACTCATAACTACTCTTTCAGAAAAAGCATCGGGACATGCCCTAAAGAGTGTGTGGCTTAACCTGCGAAGTTTCACCAGGGAAAAAAAACAAAACAAAACAAAACAAAAAACCTTGTGAAAATTCTGTCTCTCTTCATAAAAATGACTTTCCTGAGAATCCTCTGTCTTCATAGTGTGCCTCAATCCAGTCATTATAATAATGTACTTCAAAATTGAAAGGATATTTAATTCTCAGCTGAGCTCCTGCATTTGTAATCAATTATATTACGTTCCACTGACTTAAGAGCATCTTGCTAGAATGCTGTGTAGACAAACTGTGAAAACAGGAAGGTCTACTAATGGGTGAAGCATGCTTTAGGTTTAATAATTTGTGAATGCCTGATAAATTTGGAAAAAAAAATAGTTCATATGTTTCTTGGTGTTCAGTTTTTAATGTAATGTATTTCTGCATACATTACAATTTTTTTTCTGTCTTTCCTTTAAAGAAGAGAAGGATGAACTGTGTAAATAACATCAATATGTAATCTCCTTTTTTTTTTTTTTTTAAATATAGAGGTTTACATAGTGTGAATTCTGCCCCTAAACATATACTTGAAGACTAATTTTTGATACTATTTAGGCTCTAGGAAATCTGCAAATCTGCTCAGCCAGTTTTAAAGGTGAGTAGAAGCATATTTCTAATTTTAGAATATAGATGTATTTAGCTGTGCACTGAGCAAACAAATGAATGCAAGGTGTAATCAAATTTTCAAACAACCTTCTCTCTGCTTAGTTCATGAAGAACATGCAAAATCTATAGAGCCTTCCTATTTTTCCTCCTCTCCATCCCTCCTCAAAAAACGAAACAAAACAAACCACACCAAAACAAACCAAACAAACAAACCCCACAATACTAATTATTTTCTACCTGCTACATAAAAAGAAAAAAATCTGTGAAGCACAAACAATGAGAAAAAAAATTAGTCTCTTTCAGTGTTGAATATCATAAGCGTATTCAAGCAAGAGACAGCATGGGTAGTACATGTGCTAAACACATGAAAAGAAGTCCACTGATCTGCAAACATGAGCAAAAACAAAAGCAAAATCTGTAATTATTCAGTGGACACACATATAATAACACTTTAAAAAGTCAGGGAAAAAAAAAAACCTTTTAGATTTAGCACCTCAAAATGTAGACCTTGTTACCACATTTGATGAGCAGTGTGCAAGTATTGTGCTCTTTTTCTCCTTTCCATTCTGCTCCTAGAATCCTGAGTGACAACTAAGTATTGAATCAAATTCATGGTTAATTAAGCCAAAGGTTTGGACAGAAAATCCTACAGAAATTTTAATGAAGTTACACAGTCAACCAACTCCAAACTTCAGAAAAGAATATGAATAATATGAAACTACATGTTTCTTCTTTTGGGGGCATATTCATGATAGATTCATAAGATAGATGGGAGATACAATTTTTTCTACTGAATTTTGATAATAGAGCTGAGGAGAGGAGGAGGATCACCATTCTCGCCCTGCTGGCAGCACTCCCCCTGATGCAGGCCAGGATCCCATTGGCCTTCTTGGCCACATGGGCACATTGCTGCTTCAAGGTTAACTTGTCAACCAGGACTCTCAAATCCCTCTCTGTGGAGCTGCTTTCCAGGAAGTCAAGCCCTAACCTTTACTGGTGCCTGGGGTTATCCTTTCCCAGGTGCAAGACCCTGCAGACACATTTCTGGGCAACCTGTTTGAACAGGGGAATTGAACTAGATGATCTCCAGAAGTACATTCCAAACCCATTCATTCTTTAAGTCTGTAATTCAAAATTCAAGATTTTATGAAGTATTAGACAGAAAATAAAAAGAAAAAAAATAGGCAGGGCTATTAAAAAAAAAATGTGCATTTCAATGACTAGCTTACTAAAATACCAATTCTATTAATGAAGTTACATATTATGTAGACAACAAGACAATATACTTTATATTGTCAGATAGCAACACTGGAATATACACAGAAACAGTATGAAAAGAGTGCTGATCACCTACACATGCTATAAATTCTATCTATAAATCAACATTCAAAGATACCACACTGCCATTTTGAGGAAGCATCCAAAGAAAATCTCATCAATATAATCACATCCAGATAATCACACTAATAAAAGTATATTTTTTTATTGCTTTCATAGAATCATAAAATAGTTGAGGTTCAAAGAGGGTAAAAATATTGTTGAGAAAGGAAGGATCTTTCAACAACAGACAGAAGAAGTCTTAGCATTAATTGAACTCAATGATAACGACTTCACCAATATTACAGGAATAACATTTTTATACAAAGGCATGAGGGGGGGATAAAAGCTACTTAAAGACTCATTAGAAGAGTTTTGTAAAAGCATTTAAAAAGAAAAAGCTGTATAATGGATATAAAAAGCGAGAGGAGAGGAAAGCATCATAGATGAAATAAATAAAATTTGAAGCTCTATAGCAAGAAAACCTAACGTACTTCCCTTTTAAGTTGTGAGTAATTCACATTTAAACAATAAAACTCTTAATGGCTTTCTGTGCATCTAAAACAGTGACTAACAGGAAACATATTCAGCCTTCAAAGTTCTGATTTCTATGCAGAATCAAAACTGTTTACTACTTCCTCTTTCTATAAAATCGCTTCTCTTTAGACTAGGCAGTGGATCATAAGGGATCAACAGTGAAAAACTCCTTGGGAAGAATTGTCAGAAGAGGATGAGAACTCAACTCTGCAGAGCTGTGTCACAAGTAAAACATTTGAAACATCCACAGAATGATGAAATGGGATTCTGGCATTAAATTACAATGTTTTTCACATGGCATTTCATTGAAACACACCAGCATCTTGAAATACTGACAGTATCAGTACCAGATCAGTACCTAATCTGACACCAGTATCAGATTTTTTTTTTCAAGTAGTTTTATCTTTCACTTTTTTCATAGAATCAAGGAATCATAGAATACTTAAGGTTGGAAGGGACCTCCAGAGGTCATCTAGTCCAACACCCCTGCACACGCAGGTGGGGTGGGTATATCCCACCCATTTCTAACTGCTGAGGACATGTAATCTTCCTGACTTTATCGCCACAGGTATCTTTAAAATGAAGGAGTGCAGGTAGCAACCCCACCCCATTGGTTTACATTCTCCATCATACTCACTTTTGTGTTGGATGGTACACAGAAGTCTTCTGTGATGGCACTTTTCTTAACCTTCCCAGTTTTATGGCTCTCGAAGTTTCCTCACCAGTAGAGCTACTGAATAAAGAGAAGTCAAATGTCTAACAGCGTCAGTGAAGGGAAATCAGTAACTGCACAAACAGACACAGAAAAAAAAACAACAAAAACAAAATAATTATACAGTAGCCCATAAAGCTTATGCATATTTTTGATACCATTAACCTAGGACTTCTGGAAGAGCAAGGTGCACATTGGACATTTCTGTGATAACGTAAACCAAAATTGCAGCTCTAGCATAAAAGGAGAGAAAATGCTATAGTAAATATTTAGACTAATCCATAAAATGCAATTGGTGAATCAGTTTGGCACTGTAAGAAGGCACTGGAATATTAATTCAGGGATTAGGCAAAGACCATGCAGTTTTCAATGGGCTATTTATATGGCTCTCATGAGTGGGCCATAGCCACGGAGGGCTTTAGGCTTTTCAGGAGGGGCAGGCCAGGAAAGCGAGGTAGCGGATTCACTCTTTACGTGAGAGAGCAAATGGAATGTATGGAGCTTGGGACAGGTGAGGACGAAGTGTGGGTCAAGAGCCTCTGGGCAAGGATTAAAGGGCAGGGCACCAGGGGCGACATGGTCGTGGGAGTTTACTACATGTCTCCCAACCAGGATGAGGAAGTGGATGAGGCTTTCTACAGGCAGCTGCAAGAAGCCTCGCGAACACAGGTACTGGTCCTTACGGGAGACTTCAACCACCCTACTGATTATCTGCTGGGATAATCACACAGCTGGGAGCAGAGGTTCCTGCAGAACATTGTGGATAATTTATTGATGCAGGTAGCTGAAAAGCCAAAAGGGGCAGGGGCGCTGCTAGACCTGCTAACCAATAGAGATGGTCTACTGGGAAATGTGAGGGTCGGGGGCAGTCTTGGCTGCAGTGATCATGAGATGTTGGAATCCATGATCCTGCATGGAGGGAGCTGGGCAAGAAGTAGGATTGCTACCCTGGACTTCAAGAGAGCCAACTTTGACCTCCCCAAGAGAGCTCCTTGGAGAAATTCCCTGGACCACGGTCCTAGAAGGAAACGGGGTCCAGGAGAGCTGGCTTATATTCAAAGATCACTTTCTCCAAGCCCAGGATCAGTGCATTCCTGCTAGAAAGAAGTAGAGCAGGAGGGGCAGGAGACCTGCATGGAGCTGTTAGGTAAACTTAATGAGAAGAAGAGAGCATATGCAATGTGGAAAAAGTGCCAGGCCACATGAAAGCAATATAGGAACATTGTCAGGGAATGCAGGGATGCGATGAGGAAGGCCAAGGCCTGCTTGGAATTAGAATTAGCCAGAGATGTCAGAGATAACAGGAAGGGCTTCTATAAATACATCAGCAGCAAGAGGAAGACTAGGGAAAATGTTAGTCTGCTGCTGAATGGGGGGGGTGCCTTGGTGACAGAGGATGCGGAGAAGGTAGAGTTACTAAATGCCTTTTTTGCCACAGTCTTCACTGCTAAGGCTGGTCCCCATGAACTACATCAGCCCGGATATGAGGGAGATAACCTCTTGGAGGAGGACCTTCCGCTCATAGAGGAGGACTGGGTTAAGGATTATTTAGGCGAACTGGATGTCCAGAAGGGATGCATCCAAGATTGTTGAGTGAACTGGCGGGGATTATTTCTGAGCCACTCTCCATCATCTTCGAGAGGTTATGGCGAGCAGGGAGGGTGCCAGAGGACTGGAAGAGAGCCAACATCACTCCAGTCTTCAAAAAGGGCAAGGGAGAGGAGCCAGAAAACTACAGGTCCGTCAACCTCACCTCCATCCCTGTAAAGGTGATGGTGCAGCTCATCCTAGAGACTCTTTCTGGGCATATCAAGGAGGAGAAGGTGGCAAAGAGTAGTCAGCATGGATTCATCAAGGGGAAATCATGCTTGAAGAACCTGATAGCCTTCAATGATGGAGTGACTGGATGGATAGATGATGGGAAAACCGTGGATATTTTCTACCTTGACTTCATCAAGGCTTTTGAAACAGTCTCCCATAAGATCCTCACAGGAAAACTCAGGAAGCGCATTGGATGTGAGGACAGTGAGGCGGACTGAGGACTGGCTGGATGGCAGAGCTCAGAGGGTCATGATAAATGGGGCTGAGTCTACAGTTGGAGGCCTGTGGCCAGCGGTGTCCCCGAGGGATCAGTGCTGGGCTCAGTGCTGTTCAACTTGTTCAGCAATGACTTGGATGAGGGCACAGAGTGCACCCTGAGCAAGTTCGCTGATGACACCAAACTGGGTGGAGTGGCCGACACTCCAGATGGCTGTGCTGCCATTCGGAGGGACTTGGACAGGTTAGAGAGTTGAATGGAGAGGAAACTCATGAGGTTCAACAATGACAAGTGCAGGGTCCTGCACCTGGGGAGGAATATCTCCAGGCACCAGTATAGATTAGGGGCTGACCTGTTGGAAAGCAGCTCCGTGGAGCGGGAGTTGGGAGTCCTGGCTGAAAACAAGTTAACCATGAGGCAGCAATGTGCCCTTGTGGCCAAGAAGGCCAATGAGATCCTGCCCTGCATCAGGAGGAGCATTTCCAGCAAGTTGAGGGAGAGGATCCTGTCCCTTTACTCAGCCCTGGTGAGGCCGCACCTGGAGTACTGGGTGCAGTTCTGGGCTCCCCAGTACAGGAGGGACGTGGAACATCTAGAAAGGGTTCAGAGACGAGCGATCAAGATGATCAAGGGTCTGGAGCACCTACCATATGCGGAGAGGTTAAATGAGTTAGACCTCATTAGGCTAGAGAAGAGACGGATGAGAGGGGATCAAATCAATGTGTGCAAATTCCTGAGGAATGATTGTAGGGAGGAGGGGGTTAACTGTTTTCTATAGTGGCTGGTGATAGGACAAGGGACAAGGTTTTTAAACTAAAACACAGGAAGTTTCATCTCCAGGTGAGAAAGAACTTCTTTACCATGAGGGTGACAGAGCCCTGGAACAGGCTGCCAGAGAGGCTGTGGAATCTTCTTATCTGGAAATCTTCAAAACCTGCCTGGATGCCACCCTGTGCCATGTGCTCTAGGTGTTCCTACTGGAGCAGAGGGATTGGACTAGATGATCTCTAGAGGTCCCTTCCAACCTTAAGGATTCTGTTAGGGGCCTGCAACATCTGTCCTATGAACAAAGGCTGAGAGAGCTGGGCCTCTTCAGCCTGGAGAAGAGAAGACTGAGAGGGGACCTGATTAATGTATATAAATATCTCAAGACAGGGAATGAGGAAGATGGGGCTGGCCTCTTCTCAGTAGTGGCCAGTGATAGAACTAGAGGAAACGGCCACAAATTGAAGCATCAAAAGTTCCACAGGAACTTGAGAAAGAACTTCTTAACAGTGAGGGTGACAGAGCACTGGAACAGGTTGCCCAGAGAGGTGGTGGAGTCTCCTTCTCTGGAGATCTCCAAAACCCGCCTGGACACCACCCTGTGCCACATGCTCTAGGAGACCCTGTGTGTGCAGGGGGTTGGACTAGATGACCTCTAGAGGTCCCTTCCAACCTTAAGCATTCTATGATTCTATGATTCTGTGATTCTATGATATGACTGACATATGTTGGCTAATCAGATTGCACCATTTCTGTAAGCTAGGTCATTCCAAAAATGATGACCAAAGGAGTCATCAAATACTGGTAAGTAGAGTTATACATCTTGTATTTCAAAATGACATGCACATAAAATCTCCATCTAAATAAAGGCAGAAGAGAAGGTGGAAGAAAAATGTTTTTTTGTAGACGGAAAATCTTTTGAAAGCAGGAAAATCTTGGAAAAGAGTATAGTAGTGTCTTGGCAACATTCTTAGTTATAAGCCAAAGCACCCATTCATTCAAAATGCTGTGGTTATTAAAACTATAGTAAAGCAGGCTAACTGATGTGAATAAGCAGGAAAAAAAGATTGCTGCCATAAGTCTTTTATTTGCACCTCTATCTGTCCCATCTTGTCAAAAGGATTACCTGCAAATAAGTTAATACTTGCTTCTCTTTCTAAAACATGCAGCTATATTGTATTTAATACATAGGGACATTCTTATAATAGCTTCTCAATACTGAACTATCTGTTAAGGAATTACATTGGGGGGCAGCTCTGCTGGATTTAAATACAGAATTAGATACTTTAAGGAACTAGCTATCTGCTGCTCTTTATACATTTGAAATAAGACCTCATCCGGAATGTGACCAGCACCAGAATAAAGAAAGATAAATTCAAAACAAAACACTTGCACAGCCAGAACAATTTGAGCCCAAGAAGCCATGAACACCTTGAATGAAGAATGGCCATTTCTTTTCATAGGCTGAAAGATAACGTCACCAGAAGAACAAATAGATAGGATTTACAAGACATTGGACTGAGCATTATTTTAGAGAGGAAAGCAAAGCAGACCTAGATGCACTTTAAATTGAAAGTCCAGTTATCCAAATATGCATCTAAACATCATCCGGATCATCTGGACTTGAATCACAAAAATGTTATTACATGAATTAATGGAAATTAACTGCAGTATGACTGCATGTTATTCAGGATTTAATGACCCCAGTATCACAGGTGCTACAGAAGAGGTCTGTAATAGAAGTGCAAAGGAGTAAATCTATTCCACAAATAGCAGACCTTGGTGGCTGGCTTCCTTTGACATCAAAACGTTCCTTGGAGGTTGTCTCCCTGACAGCTGTGTGCCAATAGGGAGATAAGGCTAACTGTGCATAACAGCAAATAACTATGAGTCAGTCACCTTATCCCATAAATACAGGGACAACCCAAGAGCCTCTTGAGCTCTCCTTGCATGGTAGCAGACTGCATGCCAGGATCTCCTCTTGAGCAGGGATGCCTCTCAAGGATCCTCCTCAGGGCTGAGAGATCCCTTGCTGCAACAGACTTGTGGTATGTGAACTATAGCGTGCTTTCTTTCTGAACTTGTTATGTTCATTCTGTAACTGTGCACAAAAACTCTTAGCCATAAACTGTTGACCAGGTCTAGGACTGGATTGGATCCAGTTGCACCTAGACTCCTCTCAGAAGCAGTTTAGAAAGCAAGGGGGTCCAATCTGAACCTTGTGACTCAATGGGAGGACATCCTTAATAATTCTGTGTATTATCTTGAACCTCCATGCAGTAATTAAAAAATGACCTTGCCATAGAATCTCATGAAACTGCTGTCCACATCAACAAAATCTATTGCTGTTTCTTTCACTGGAGTGAAGTATATTTTGTCACTCACTCCCCCATCATCACTCGTTCTGTGATAAAACAAGAAAAATAATCTGGAATTCTAAGGAGTGAAAACATACAACAAGAACCTTCAATAGGTTAAAACACATATCTTTCAGAATGATTCTTATTCTCCGACAATGTTCTTAAATACATGCAATTAATCTTGCCACTGCTGATGTGATCTTTCATCTCTGGACTATAGGTTTGAAAGAAGGAACACAGAAGTACAAAAAAACCCCTGGTGTTTCAAGAAAAGAATCTGGCTCAGTCTTCACAGAATCTAGTCTATACATACATATCCTCTAGGATGAACTTAGTACATATTTAACAGCATTAATTCCACGTTCCATATGAAAACCACTCCAAATATACATGCCATATATATTTTAGAAAAATATTTTTAAAAAAAATACTTTAAAAATTAGTACATTCTTATGAGTGCCTTCATTACCTACAGAGAAAGAAAGAAAAAAAAAAAAAAACACCTTCACATATTTCTGGACAGAAAACAAAACTCTCATCCCCTTTACATCCTCAAAAGTTGCTCCAATGCACTGCACATTTAAAAATAATAATGCCTTTTTGGAGGGACTGTTTTTGGTTTTGTTTTCCTTTAATTAAGAGAAATAGATGGGTAGATTTTATTTTTACTATTCCTTGTTTTTCTCTTCCAGTTGTAGCTAACACCGAAAACAGGTAGATCAATCTTTTAGTACACCTATTGACTGAGATTGCTTTGCATTTCCTATGAAGCTGTTTTGATATCGAGCATGAAATTATGGATTAGGAATTGAAAGCAGAAGGAGAAGGCAGCCAGCCTTTGAATAGATATTCCTGACTTCTAAATATGTAGGTCCTGTTTTTCAAATAGTAACCTCCAACAGCATAGACTGAGAATAATGGACCTGTAAAAGACTGAAGATGGTTTTAAAAAAAAGCTCCTCACCTCTTTCTTTGCAGGTGACTCACTTTTAAAAGTGCTGAGTTTCTAGCAAGTGATATCAAAGGTCAGTCACAGCTGCTGAACTCCCTCAGCTGAAAAATAAAACAATAAGAAATGTCCCAATTTCAAGACAATAGGAGTAGAAATAAGCTTAGTTTTATACTTTGTCTAGAAAAACATGAACATTTTACTTCCTGGCTTCATACTTTGTGTATTTCTAGCTAAGTTGTATTACAAGACATTCGTTTTTATCAAGACATAGATGTTTTCTCTAATGCATACAGAATTGAAGACAGACAGCTGACAGTTCTTTGAAGCACCAAAGACAGATTCTCTGTATAATTTCTGTTTTCCTGTAGTTAAACTCAGCCAGCTTTTTCTATTTCATGTTCCAGCTCTGACCAAATACTGGGATAATATATATGTTATATGAAGTTTAAAGGTGGAGAAACCTTTAAAGTTTAAAGGTGGAGGAACTTAAAAATATTTCTTCACAATGAGAGTGACCAAGCAGTGGAACAGGTGGTCAAAAGAGGTTGTGGAGTATCCTTCTCTGGAGATCTTCAAAAGCAAGAAGGGGAAAGGGGAGCGTCAAACGGACAGGGTGATCAATACCAGGTAGCTGAAGTCAACTGGTGTCCAGCAGGAGTATGGTAGTGGGGAAAAGCAGATAAGACATGATTACAGAGGGTCCTCTTTCACCCCTCCTGGGAAATATGCAGGCTCAACTACCTCTCTAAAATGCCTGTACACCAATGCAGGAAGTAAGGAAATAAGCAAGATGAACTGGAGATCTGTGTGTGGGCTCAGTGTTACGATCTCAGTGGCATCACAGAAATGTGGTGGGATAGCTCACACAACTGGAGTGCCATCATGGAAGGCTACATGCTCTATAGGAAGGACAGGCTGGGAAGGCGAGGTGGTGGAGTTGCTCTGTATATGAGAGAGCAACTGGAATGCATGGAGCTCAACCTGGGGCTGGAGGATGAGCAAATTGAGAGCCTGTGGGCAAGGGTTAAAGGGCAGGCTAAGGTGGGAGACACTGTGGTGGGTGTCTGCTACAGGCCACCTGACCAGGATGAAGTTGATGAGGCTTTCTACAAACAGCTAGAAGTTGTCTCAAGGTTGCAGGCCCTGATAACTATCCTGATATCTGCTGGAAAGAACACTGTGAGGCTCAAACGGTCCTGGAGGATTCTGCAGTGTGTTGATGACAATGTTTTGATGCAGATTGTAGAGGAGCCGATGAGGAGAGGTGGGCTACTGGACCTCATACTAACAAACAGTGATGGACTCTTTGGACATGTGAAGGTGAGGGGCAGCCTTGGCTGCAGTGATCATGAATTAGTGGAGTTCAGGATCCAACAAAGAGGAGGTAGAGCTGTAAGTAGCCTTGCAACCATGGACTTCAGGAGGGCTGACTTTTGGCTCCTTAGAGACCTCCTTGGAAAGATCCTATGGGTTAGAGCTCTAGAAGGAAGAGAGGCCCAGGAGAGCTGGTTGGTTTTCAAGCAGCATTTCCGCCATACCTAGCAACAGTGCAACCCTAAGTGTAAAAAGTCAGGCAGAAGGGGCAGGAGACCTGCGTGGATGAGCAAGAATCTTTTGGCAATTCTCAAGCAGAAGGCGGCAGTATACAAAATGTGGAAAAAAGGAGAGGTCCCTTGGGAGAAATACAGGAATGTCATCAGGGATTGCAGAGACATGACCAGGAAAGCTAAGGCGCATTTGGAATGTAACCTGGAGAGGGATGTTAAAAACAAGAACAACTTTTTCAAAAATATTAACAATAAAAGGAAGGTGAGGGAAAATGTGGGTCCGCTGGTGAATGGGGTGGGTGCCCTGGTTATAAAAAACACAGAAAACGCAGAGTTGCTGAATGGCTTCTTTGCTTCAGTGTTTACCAAGGGCAGCCCTTTAGAACTCCAAGCTCTAGGGACAAAAGAGGAGGCCTGGAGAGAGGAAGACTTGCCCTGCGTAGAGGAAGATTGGGTCAGAGAGCTCCTGAGGAAACTCAACACCGACAAATCCATGGGCCCTGATGGAATGCACCTCAGAGTGAGTTGGCGGATGTCATAACTGAGCTGTTTCTCCATGATCTTTGGAAGGTCCTGGAGAACAGGAGAGGTGCCGGAGGACTGGAAGAAAGACAATGTCACCCTGGTCTTCAGAAAAGGCAAGAAGAAGCAGCCGGGCAACTACAGGCCAGTGAGCCTCACCTCCATCCCTGGAAAGGTGATGGAGCAGCTCATCCTGACTGCTGTCTCCAGGCACATGGAGGAGAAGAAGGTGCTCAGGAGTAGTCAATGTGTATTCACCAAGGGGAAATCATGCTTGACTAACCTGATAGCCTTCTATAATGGTGTGACTGGCTGGATAGACAAGGGCAGAGCAGTGGATGTCATCTATCTTGACTTCAGCAAAGCTTTTGACACCATCCCTCACAGCATCCTCCTCGGCAAGCTCCAGAAGAGTAGCATAGATGAGTGGACAGTGAGGTGGATTAGGAACTGGCTGGAAAGCAGAGCTCAGAGGGTGATAATCAGTGGTGTAGAGTCTGGCTGGAGGACTGTGGTTAGTGGTGTCCCCTAGGTGTCAGTCCTTGGTCCAGTCCTGTTCAACTTATTCCTTAACGACCTGGATGAAGGGATAGAGTGCTCCCTCAGCAAGTTTGCAGCCCTGAGGTCTGTGCTGCCATCCAGAAGGACCTGGACAGACTGGACAACTGGGCGATGAGAAATCTTATGAAATTCAACAAGGGAAAGTGCAGGGTCCTGCACTGGGCAGGAATAACCACAGACACCTGTACAGGCTGAGGACTGACTGTCTGGAGAGCAGCCCCACAGAGAGGGACTTGGGCGTCATGGTGGATGACAAGTTGACCATGAGGCAGCAGTATGCCCTCGTGGCCAAGAAGGCCAATGGGATCTTGGGATGCATTAAAAATAGCGTCTCCAACAGGTTGAGGGAGGTGATCCTGCCCCTCTACTCAGCCCTGGTGAGGCCGCACCTCGAGTAATGTGTGCAGTTCTGGGCTCTCCAGTACAAGAGGGATATAGAGCTGCTAGAGAGAGTCCAACATAGGGCTACAAAGACGACTAAGGGCCTGGAACATCTGCCCTATGAGCAAAGGCTGAGAGAGTTGGGCCTCTTCAGCCTGGAGAAGGCTGAGAGGGGACCACATCAGTGTGTAAAAGTACCTAAAGGGAGGGAGGGAGGAGGATGAGGTTGGCCTCTTCTCAGTGGTGGGCACCGACAGAACTAGAGGAAACGGCCACAAATTGAAGCATCAAAAGTTCCACAGGAACTTAAGAAAGAACTTCTTAACAGTGAGGGTGACAGAGCACTGGAACAGGCTGCCAAGAGAGGTGGTGGAGGCTCCTTCTCTGGAGATCTCCAAAACCTGCTTGGACACAATCCTGTGCCACATGCTCTAGGAGACCCTGTGTGTGCAGGGGGGTTGGACTAGATGACCTCTAGAGGTCCCTTCCAACCTTAAGTATTCTATGAAAACCCACTTGGCTGCAATCCTGTGCCACATGCTCTAGGGGGAGGCTGGACTAGATGATCTCTAAAGGACCCTTCCAAACCTAAGGATTCTATGATTCTATGAAACGTGCAGTTTCTTTTATGCCCTTCCTGTAGAAAGCTAGCACAGCAAATTCAATTCTTTCTTTTGAAGCTGAAAGGTAACCACTGAATAGAGAAAAGGAAAAGCACTGGGTAGAAGTAGTAAGTGATTTTAGTTTTCCACTTTGTGTAATTACTGATGTTCCTTGTTTCCTATGTAAGGAAGAAGAACCTCAAACAGAATCAGTCTAGAGAACTCTATATTTGAAATAACTGTTTGGAAATTTGTATTCTTGACAAATTTGGAAAAAGCTGCTATGTTAATATGGCTTGGGAAAAAAAAATCATTGTTGCTGCCTGCTCTGGGCTCTTGTTGTGCAGAAAACTTGCTTTGTTCTGAGTTCCAGCTGAATTTCGTCACCATCTTGAACGGCTGCTGTCACCTCGGATGTATGACCTGTGTTTGTGTGTTACACCAAGGTAAGGAGGCTAGGCGCAGTGAAACTGCCTTCTAGCTAACAGAGATGCTCCTGCACAGAAAACAAGGAGATGTTTGCTCCAGAGATGACAGAGTACATCAAGGAGAGGAGTCAGGAGCTACTCAGAGGAAACCTGCAAAGAGGCAAAGGGCTGCTGAGCCTCACAGGTGACAGATGGAACCTTCCTTTGTATCAGGCCAGACTGCAGCAACTTCACTGATTGCAGCTTGTGCTGGTAAGCAATCTATTTTTATCTCTGCAAAGGATAGAATGACCAGGCACACAGTTAGTTAAAACATCTTTTTGTTTCAGTCTTGATATTTTCAGTTTCATTCCTCTCATTCGTAGTCTAAGAAAATCTAGTTTTTCTGACTCAAAACATCCTCATATTTTTGGCTTTTTTTGAAAAAGTAACAAACTGAAAGTCAAAGCAGACCAATGCAAAACGGCTGTTTCAGCTTCCTGACACAAAATAAACTCAATCTGCTCCAATGACTGGTCAACAATAAACTGTGTAGCCTTTAGTGAACTAATAAGTCATATGTAGACTCAACAACACATTAACATATTCATATTTAGATTTTGCTTCAGAGTCTTTTGTCCTCCCTATTAAGAGAACAAACCAATTCAGATTACTTTTTCAGCTTTTACTCCCATAATCTAACATGTATATATCTATATACATTCCCAATATGTCCAAGGCAACTTCTTCCTAAAGGTTTTAACCTTTCGGGTCTGCAGTGGAGATTAAAGACACACATAGGCTCAAGTTTTTAATAGCTGAGATAATATTAAAACACTACAAAAGTCAGAACATTACAGAATAAAGAAGTGGATTTTTGCAATACTTAAGTACTCCATGTATCAGCAGAAATATACAACAAGAATTCAACTCTATAGGTGTTAAAGGAAGGCAAAAACGGTATTGAGCCTAAGTATCTTTACACCTACATAATTTCTGGTAAATGGTGACACACTAGGCTCTTTACAATTTCTGATAAAAAGTCTGTAATAATTAAATAACAAACTTAGCAATTGTCCCTGATTTTTCCAAAGGTCTTTCTTAAGTTCTCATGCAGAACTGACTACTGCCTTTGTCTTTGGAAATTCTCTCCTCTGGATGCTTTTTTCCAGACTACACATTCCTTGGTCTTTATTGTTTCCTCAGCAACATTTTCTAGATGTTAGATTACACGTGGAGGTATAACACTGTCACTCTGTGATGCTATCCATTTGGCCTGCCTCTTTCCCAAAATGAGAAGACTGCAACTGCAGACAGTACTCTCCCTGAGACCTGCAAAGAGGAGAGTTGCTTCTTGCAGCTGACAAACAATATTTTTATGTATTCAACCTTTTCCTTTTTTTTTTTTTTTCCCTTTTTTGGATGACATTATGACCATACTGAGTATTATGTATCTCATGATTTATAAGAACACTGAGTACAGCTGATTATTAATTTAGATTTTAAAGTCTAACAGCGAACATTTTAATCTGTCAGTGAGGAAAGCATTAACCTGCTTAAATAAAAGAAGGGAAACCTCAAAGGTCATTACCCTATAAGCCCGAGCTCATAGGTCACTAGCAGTTGTTTAATTTTCCGGCCATCAAAAATCAAATTTCACAAAAAGGCAGAAATCTTAAATGTATTTATTTTAGTACAAATTTGATGCAAATATGTAGTTAGATGCAACTCCCCTCACCCTCCCAAAACTAGGAAAAGCTATCATAGATACTGAAAAAAAAGTGTTGGTGTTAAATCTAATGTTGTTGGAGATCTGAGAATCCTTGCATAAGTGTTCAACACCAGGAGAGCTTCCATGCTTTGATATGCCAAAACAAACGAATAAAAAAGAAATAAGCATTTCTGGTGCCCACTGAACTAACTTTCTCCTGCATAAGTACTATTACAGCCATTTTGTTTTTCTTATGTTGAGCTTTGTTGTTCTGGGCAGGAACAATAGCCAACGATGTAAATTCTATTACACTTGTGAATTGATTTTTTGTAATTAGCATAATATAAATACTTCTGTTGCCAATCACATCTCTTTGACTTACACGAATTGGAATTTTATTCATGTGTTATCGTTTGCCACTTTGCATTTACTTCAAGGATATTTAAGGCCTATACATTAGATTTATTGTATAAAGTCTATTCTATAGTGGAAAATAGTGAGATAACATATCCCGCTATGGGGATGCCCTGTCTTTGGTCCATTATTGCATTTTCTCCTTTTTAAAATGTAAATATATAATTCTGGGAATCTTGAGAACACAAGCATCTAGAATACTAGCAATTAATAATGAAAAACAGACTATCTTGCAGATATTGAGCTACTAATCAGAGTTTCCCACACCTTGAAACTGAACACGGTTGTGTCTCCACACTATAAAAAGAAAAAACAAGAGGCCTTATGCAGTGCCACTGATACAAGTAACTATGGTAACTGATTGTTTAGCCATATTTATTTTCCTTTCCAGTAGGACCAAAACAAATACAGTGATACACAAAGTACAATCAGGAGAGATCATTTGGGAACTCTACATTACAGACCTATTACTACAAGGTCTATCACACAAGAAACTTTCAAAAACCTGTTCTACCATATGTCAGAATATGAAAGGATTTTTTTTCCTTCTCTTAATTTGTATTCACTGATACAATGTTAATACCTTTTCTTCCCTTAAATCCCCCATTAAAATATATCCATTTGAGTTTTATGACAAAAAAAAAATCAACTTGTCTCTTGACAATGAATTTGAAATATGCCATCAGTAGTTAACATAGAGTGCTGGTATGTCAGCTATTACCACATTTATGGTTTTGCAGAGTAATAAATTTATAGGCTTGTATAAGTTGTATAAAGTGTTGCTTTATAAGCCACACTTCTCTTTTCTTCCCCATTTATGTATATTTTGAGTTAAACTCTCCATGCATTTCCCTCATACTTTCAATTCACTGAAATACCTGGCAAGTCTGCTTTTAAAACTTCTGTTCTTACACTATTCTTAAGCACTAAGGTTTCCCTGATATTTTCTAGAATAACAACAAAATAACTCTGATACATGGCCCTCTATAAAAGTCCATTCAGCTACCAAAAGTCCTTCGCATTTAGTGGTTAGTCCTTAAATTATTATTGGGATCTAACTTTTAAGGTAACTATATATCAACTGCTGCAATGATTTTTAGGTACCTGCATTCTTCATTCATTTTGTGTGTAAAACGACCATAGGCCTCTTCAGAAGGAGCCAGTGCCTTTTTTTTTTTAATAATCATGTTTACGACTATTCATTCCCATGGGGGAACTTTCAAGACATGCATAACACAGCTCCCAGAAAAAGCTATAGACTACATTCCTTTTTGCCCATTTCAGATAAACATCTAGTGTTTTGTGCTGGTTAGCAGTTCATCTACAGAGGTGACTACCCAGCAGAAACACTGAGATTATGTATTTAAATAGTTTTAGACCTTTCTAATATAATCTTTCCCACACAATATCACAGATTCAAGAAGAAAATCACTCTTGGCCTAACTTAACTAACAACCAGGTTGTTGGGCACTTTTTTAATAAATGAGAAACACAAGTTTAAATTCTTATTGCTGAAGCATAAAAAGAAAAATGGGCTTTGGTAAATACTTTAGCTTAGTTGTAAATTGATCAGCTGTTCTCTTGAATAAAAGTGCTTTAATGAGTTTCAAAATCCATAAAAGCATATGTGAAAGCTTCCACGCAATTAAATAGTGTCTTTTACATCCATACTTTCTATGGTATTAGCAGTAGAATCAAAATTTCATTCTTATAAATAAAAAAGCCATCTAATGGAAAATCCTATGCTATTGTTTACAGGGTGCAGATGTCATTTTCTTTTTCTGATATCCCATGCAAAATAAGCATACAATTTCTGACTTATTTAGTTACAAGGGATTAACAGCTGTATTCACTGATCTAAATAATGAAGGAAATGAGGAGGAAAAAAATATGGTCTCAACTTTATCAGGACCCCTTGCAGAACCGCACAGATAAATACTGTTGAAATCACTTACAGTCACTGCCATCACACAACTTACAGCATATGTAATTAGCTACAAAACATTTCTTTTGGATTCTACATTTTTAATTGTGTAGAGCAAACTCAATGGAGTCACTCACTACAAGATCAGTCTAAAGTATGTCTCGAGGTCAGCTTTGGAAAGTACCAAATTTGAGCAATTAACTACTGATAGATAAGAACACACAGAAAATGTAAATGTGCATGCTCCAATCTTGTACAAATTTTTTTTGACAAAAGGAAATCTATTTATTTCTATATCACCTCCTGAAGGAAGATTTTAACTACAAATTTAGCAGATAACTTTGTAACATCTGGTATAGGCATAACAAATAAAATATTTTGTTCCATTTTCAGTATTAATGAAATGACGGGCTAACAAAGAGGGAGAGAGTGAAAGGTAAGAAATGCTAAATGCCTGCATAAGTCAAACTATTGTAATGAAGAACTAGGAACAGAAGGGTTGAGGATTCTGACCATTAGCTCCTCTATTAATTACTTTTTTTTTTTTTTTCCAGTTGAAAATGTAGTATGGAAAAAAAGATCAGATAAACAGAGAGATGCCAGTCAAAGCAAGCTATTTAGAACCTGTCTATAGTCAATAGAGAATATTCTCAGAGGGTAATTCAGCCCACTCTGAGAGTACAAGATGGTATATCTTTCCCAAGGCATTATTTTTCCACCTGATACTGACCACTAACCATGCAGGGAACTTGAAATGAAAAGTTAAACTCAAACTAATTTCTATATAGTTAAAGCTGGATAAAATATACCTCTCTACCTTCGGGAAAAAAAAAAAAAGTGCTACCTGTGGCAACTGTGTCAGTCAAAAATTCTCCTTCTGGTTTCCTAATAAACATTTCTTTGGTAGACAATCCATCTTTGAATGCATAAGTGGTCCTGTAAAGTTGCTTATATTCTCTATTAACTAATGAGAGTGCCTAGACAAATATAGAGTATATGTCTAACCTTTGTGTGACTAGAGGTAGGTAAAATGAACTTTTCAGTTAATTTTCAAGTAATTTTAGCAAAGTAAAACCTATAGAAATCATGGTTGTATTGTTATTAGAGGAGCTGAAGCTCCAAATATTCTTATTTTATTGCGCTGCTTTTGAATTTTGTCATCACTCTTTGCATGATTTGTCTTGCGTTGAGTATTATAAGACATGGGTACTGGCTTAATCTGCCATTCTGTATGTGTCTCTGTTTTGGTTTTGCTTCCAAATATGAAAATAGTTATCAAGATTGGGGAGGAGAGAGGATTCTGGCAATAAAAAGCATTTCTTATCGGACACAGAAAAAACTTCAATCCTTTTGTTCATGGAGGCAGTGACATTTCAGAAGCAGAGGATCTCTGGCCACACATCTACTCCTGAGAGGTAGGAGTACACCAGAAAGAGCAGAAATATCTGGTTCTAAAACATTCCCCTAGCGCTATGCACAAAGATCCTTGTTTTGAGGAATACTTAGGACTGTGCTTATATTTGCTATTTAAATGAGCAATGGGCCATCTTGTCCACATTTTTGTAAAATTTGGCTTTGAAGTTAGAAGTAAGAAGTACCAGACAGACCCTGCAGTGTTTCATAGACCTAACCATCTAATAAAACACGTGTATGAGATTCCTGTTGCTATATTATCATCATTTAATATGCATGTTTTTCCATTTACATAAATGGAACTTGCACATATTTTTGGATAGACAGGAAATTTTAGCATAAATAATCCCATGACAGCAAAGCAATTAAAAGTTATGCTTGAAACAAATTTTCATCTTTAACACACTCCACTGCATATAGATTTAGCAACACAGATGGTTTGATACTTTAAATCCTTCTTTTCTGGTATCATTTACAACAGTTAATTGAAATAAGTTTTTCATTGTTCTTTTTTAATAGAGATGAGGGAAGAAGAGAAATCATGAGTGTTTGCCTCTAAGTAAACTATTTTCAGGACAAATTTCATAGTTAATGTTTTGTCATAATTATTCTGAAACTTCAATTCAGAGATATAACATACACATTTATGGTAGTTATATATATTATCTTGGCATATTGTATTTATGCTGTGTTTCAAAATGCATAATTTCACAGCTCATCAGTCAACCAACCTTTCTCCCAAAATATCTGTTCCACATCTGAAAAAAAAAAACCCTCAAACTGTAAGGTTATTAGTTGTCCCAGCAGCTGAAACTGATCTGATTTTTCTATTTGTATATTTCTATTTGTATATGTATATTTCATTTTATGTGGTTTGGACTGCACTGGAATTTGGCCTGCATTTTGCTATGGTTCCACAACCATGAGTCAGTAAGAATCTTTTATTTGTAACCAAATCCTGCTGACCTTATCCTCCTATTAAATAATAAACCATCTCCTGTCTTCAGTCTTCAAAAAGGGTAAGATGGAGTAACCAGAAAACTACAGGCCCGTCGACCTCACCTCCATAACTGGAAAGGTGATGAAGCAGCTCATCCCAGAGACCCTCTCTAGGCATATCAAGGAAAAGAATGTGATCAAGAGCAGTCAGTATGGATTCACCAAGGGGAAGTCGTGTTTGATGAACTTGATAGCCTTCGAGGATGCAGTGACTGGATGAAGGGATGATGGGAAAGCTGTGGATGTTGTCTATCTTAACTTCAGCAAGGCTTTTGAAACAGTCTCCCATAACGTCCTCACAGGAAAACTGTGGAAGTATGGATTGGATGTGAGGACAGTGAGGTGGATCGAGAACTGGTTGGATGGCAGAGCCCGCAGAGTTGTGATAAACAGGGCTGAGTCTAGTTGGAGGCCTGTGGCCAGTGGTATGCCCCAGGGATCAGTGCTGGGCTCAGTGCTGTTCAACTTGCTCAGCAAGGACTTGGGTGAGGGGATGGAGTGGACCCTGAGCAAATTTGCTGATGACACCAAATTGGGTGGACTGACTGACACTCCAGATGGCTGTGCTGCCATTCAGAGGGACCTAGACAGGATGAAGAGTTGGGCAGAGAGGAAACTCATGAGGTTCAACAACGACAAGTGCAGGGTCCTGCACCTGGGGAGGAACATCTCCAGGCACCAGTATAGATTAGGGGCTGACCTGTTGGAAAGCAGCTCCGTGGAAAGGCAGTTGGGAGTCCTGGCTGAAAACAAGTTAACCATGAGGCAGCAATGTGCCCTTGTGGCCAAGAAGGCCAATGGGATCCTGGCCTGCATCAGGAGGAGTGTTGCCAGCAGTTCGAGGGAAGGGATCCTGGTGAGGCTGTCTAGAGTTTTGAGTGCAGCTCTGGGCTCCTCAGTACAAGAAGGGCGTGGAGCTTCTAGAGAGAGTCCATTCATGCGTGACAAAAATGATTAAGGGACTGGAGAACCTATCATATGAAGGAAGATTAAACAAGCTGGGCCTGTTTAGCCTACAGAAGAGAAGGCTGAGAGGGGAACTAAACAAAATATATAAGTATGTGAGGGGAGAATGCAGGGAGGAGGAGGCCAAACTCTTCTCCGTGGTGGCCAGTGATAGGGCAACGTGTAATGGGCACAAGTTGAAATATGGGAAGTTCCATCTCCATGTGAAGAAGAACTTCTTTATTGTGAGGGTGATGTTGCTCTGGAAAAGGCTGACCAAGAACTTGTGCAGTCTCCTTCTCTAGAGATCTTCAAAACCTCCCTGGATGAGACACTGTGCCACGTGTTCTAGGTGTCCCTGCTGGAACAGGGGGATTGGACTAGATGATCTCTAGAGGTCCCTTCCAACCTTAACCATTCTAGAATTCTATGATTCTATGATTCTATCTCTTTTGCCAAAAACTTGATACGAGCTAATTTCTTTACTATTCTCTTCCATTTCAAACTGAATTGCAAGCTCATTGTCAACATTTGCTACAGGAACTATCAGACAGGTCACTCAAAAAAGTTTTATATAAATAAATAATGAAAGTATACTGACTGCATCTTAGAACTGGAAAATTCTAGCAAAATAAATGGCTTCTGCTGTTTCATTTTTCAGTTTCTCTATCAGTCTTTCTAGTTCTTTTGACTTGTAAAAGTATCAACTATTTCATACAAAAGTATAATCCTTTAATATATTTAAGGATTTTTTGATCCTTGTAGGATTTGGGGGGATATCATCAAATCTGCAAATATTTGGTGTTTCTCCAACTCTAAAATAGAAGTCCGTATCTTCCTGTGAAATGAAGCTGGATCTTTTGCTAGAAAATGCTTATTGACTATCTTCTCTTGAAAAAAAAAAAAAAAGTGGAAAACAAACCTTCAGATGTAGTTTAACTGCCACACAAAGTAACAAATAAACAAATTATTTCTGGTTTCATAAACTTCAAAAGGAGCTTTTTCTATTTAAGATTAGTTTGAAGGTTTTTATGTATATGTTTTCAGTGAAAGCTATGCTTTTGGAAAAAGAAATTATATATATATAAATACTATTGATAAAATATGGAAAGAGTGAAAGACGTTTTCTATAAGTTTTGTTTTTTCTTTTCTTTTCCTGAACGAATTAGACAATAAAATTATATCTTCAAATAATCACTTGACTTTCCTGTAAAATGCAGCAAACATTATTTTATTGCATGTTCTGCTTACTATACAGATGACTCAAAAAGCATTAACTTTGGCTCAGGATCTAAAAACATTTCTTCTTATGGATATCCCTCATGATTAAGAAAAAGGCCAATTCTTTTACATGACCTTCACAGCATACCCTTAGATAATATTTCTGAAGTTTTTAGTAGGATTCATCTGCCTGTTCAGACGCTTTAGATGATTTCTAGGTATACTGCTTGTATCAATATATCAACATATATATATATATATACCAAATTATCTAACCAAAAGTTAGCTAACCAAAAGTTCTCTACTCATAAATAAAGGTCATGCTTCAGTAATTTTGCATAGATAACGCGACAGTTTTTATCATACATAAAAATTCATAAATATTCAGTAGTATACTAAATACAGCTCAAAGCTGTCACTACTTAGTAATAAGCATGCTCCAAATATCAGCGGACATTCAGAGGAGTTCCTTATGCATGTCACCAAGGAAATTACAGATCTACTTCTAGTAGAATGAAAATGAAATTTCTGTTACTTTGCAGTCTTCCTGAAGTGCTCGAATGAGTCAGTTGTCAGAAACAATGCTTATTTCCTTGTGATGGCCTATTCTATTTTTAATTGAATCCACACTTAAATATAAATAAAAACACTGTCTGTGCTCCTGTTTATGCAATAAATATCCCTGCTATAACCCACTTATCAGAACACTAATATTACTTTCGGGAAATAAAGCCCTTCATTGCTGATGCTTTGCCTAGAACACTGGGAAAATTAACATGTTTTGTTTCTACTTTGCATAAGATTTATCTCTGTTCTATGACTGCATAACTGTCTGGAAAATAGCAGTAAATTATTTTACTATAATAGACTCCTCATCCTGCAAAGTCCCATTCTTTCTCTGTAAAATCTTTATTTCTAACTTCGTGGAAATTCTAAACCACAAATGTTTTTCCAGTTTCTCATAAAAAAAAAAAAAAAAGAAATCCCTTTAAGTGTTTTTGTTATTGTTGTTGTTTATTTGTTTAGTTGGAAGTATATTATTTTCCATTGACTGCTAACGGTGGGCACTTCATGTGAAAAGAATTTCTTGTGAAACTTCTGGCCTACCTTCCTACATGCAAACACGCCATTTTTGCTTCTTTATCATAAAGACAGAAATAATATAGATTAAGGTACGAATTCTCTACCAGATCCAGCTTTTGAATCTACTGTAGACATATATTAGTAGAAATGGGAATACTATTAACAACAAACATCGTCTATCTTTAATCAAGGAAAATAATCAAGGCCAACAAGTTTTCTTGCCTCTATTAACAGTGCTTCTTCAGGGGAACCACACGCTTTCCTTTAAAATGAGCTTTATTTCTAGAAAGAGGAGATTTCCAGGGGTGCTTCCACTTACAGGTGAAGAATTTCCTTAAGACTGGAAGACCTCTTCTCCCTTTCCCAGTCATACTCAGTTGGTGTTTTGTGGTTTAAAGATGTTATTTGGAGGTAAGCAAGGAGAGAAGGTCAAAAGAGAAACAGAAGGCCAAGATAAAGTGTTCCAAGTTCACAAGTATACTGAAGCCTTCCAGATTACTATAACTATAGCTATTCAGTTGATAAAATTGTTGCCTAAGGCTGAAAGACAGATAGACAAAATATAAATCTGTACTGAATCTTGTTTTGTTGTCAGGAACCAACATCTTTCCTTGGGTGACCATTCCATTAAAAGGATGAATTTTATTTTTTATTTGCACCTATGGATCCAGATCAGAGAAAGCTCTGCAGCATAAGATAAAGAACTCTAACCAGCATATTCCAAAAAACTGATAGATACTGACAATCAAATGTTTGGCAAAGTCTGCTTAATGCTAATGGGAGAAGCACCTAAAGTGCCTTGCTTCTAGAAAACTGCAGGATATATCTTTCTAAGCAAGTTCTAACTTTTGCAGCTGTAATCTTCAATCCTTAATTTTAAAGGTAGTTTTGTTTGTAAACCTGACCTGCCAAGCAGAGCTGTGGAGTGACTGGAAAGATCCCAGCTCATGTTATAGGAAATAAATAAAACTACCTTCTTGCATGTTTTTGAAATTTTAAGTTTAGGTTAGCCCCAAATTTTTCATAATAACTGTCTGAATAGTTGCCCTTTCATCAATAAGGGTCATAAGACAACCATCAGAATGACAGGCAAACTTCTGGTCATTTCACAGACTCTTAAGTTTGTTCCACAGCTACAATTAATGTCCAAAGGAAGAAAACATTTTGTCCATTCATCCAGTGGCTGGAGAACTCTTCCAAGAGAGAGAAAATATGAAAGTTTTTAAAGTATTTAGGCCACTGTTCTTGCCTTCCAGAAGAATCTCTCCCACGTCTCCCTTATTGTAGAAGTCATTCAGTTCTGCAAAAACAGTACTTGATGTGGGTTTTTTGGAGGGTGTGGGGGGTGAACAGGGTGGGGAGGAAAGAGGTCTCATGTCTAGGATAGCAGGTATTCCACATTAAAAAAAAAAAAAAAACCTTCTTTCAGATTGGAACAATTGTCTTCCCTTAGCCAGTTGCACGCTGGGGGTGGACCATCGCTGGGCAGGGTCATGGCCGTAGTGGGGATAGAGATGGCCCTACCGCAGCATCTCAGGGCAGTGACGGCTGGCCCTGGGCTAGGCAGATATCAGGGATGACCTGCAGTGCCAGGGGTATCCCTAGGCACATATGAGTGCTCAAAGTCTAAGGATGCCCATAGGAGTTTTACGGAGCAAAGGATGAATTTTGAAGAACTTGATAACTGTATGAAACCATGAACAGCTTATTTTTTAATCTATGAAATATTAGATTTGTTTGTTTTATTCCCCTAAGGTGACTTTTACTGTTTCCCTCCCCTCTCAAAGCAGTTCAGTCCTCAAGCCATTCATTCTGTTTTTTCCTCCTTAAATGGTTTAATTTAAAATATATATAACACTACCACACGCACCATGCTGCTTAAATTATTTACTATAAGTGTTCTTTACTGAAATGCAAGAAAACGTTTATTCTCAGGGAAATGAAACAACTATTAGCTGTAAATTGCTCTTCATTACATTTTCATAAGTCTTGATTTAAGATGATTATAAAATTAGAATTTTATTGCTATGAATGCAAATATCTCCTTCCTAGCTTATTATTAGTTTATTTGTGTATTCCTCCATTCTGGTCTAAGAGTTGGGTGGTTTCTAAATTATTTTTACAAAACAAACTGTGTTTCTTTTACGTGCAGGCAGAGAGAATATAAGACGCCTGCTAGTTCAATTATTTTATACAATTACGTATTGGACATTTCAGTAAATTCAGCTGCTATCCAACTTAAATTCAAAACCATAATGCATGCACCACTTGAGTGTAAGAAACGCACTAAACTATCTAATGCTTTAGATTTTCAAGTACTTCCTTTTGAGAAAACTTGGCAGCTGCTGAAGAGAGAGATTTAAGAACAGTAAATCTCCAATTATTTTTCCTTTTTTTTACCTTCAGGAATCTGACCAATAAAGCTCACAAGCCTTATTAAAGTGCTTCCTTTTTCTTGCATCTCACATTAAGTATAACTAAAGCTATTCCATTCAGTAGTGGATTTCCTACAGATTTATCTTCCTTTTTCTGGAATCACCTGCCCTATCAACACAATATTCATGCTCTCCTTCATGCCCCTTCATGCCCTGTCATTGGGATGACAGGTGCCACAGCTTTTACAGAGCTATTTGCATGCTGTTTGGTCACCCAACAACTTTATTTAAAGTTTGGTAGAAACACATCCCAACACTTCCTTATTAGTTTCACCTTTACTCATCTACCAATGTTTTGGCAAAACTTTGAGAATTTTTCTTGTGATTTCTTGAAATTAGTCATTGCATTTGCATTTAAAACTTTTTGTGCAGATAGTTGGAGACTAGAGGACAGACAGCAATGAGACTATGCCAGTTTGGTAAAATAAACTTTGTTATAAACTTTGTTTCCTATGAAATCTCAATTACAAAGCTCTACATGCTTCTCCAGACAACCTTATCACATAAAATAAAGCTACATATATAACTATAAAATTAGGGCTTCATTGGCTATGAGACAGAAATATAAAGGCCCTGCATTTCCCAGTGTATTCCATTCCCTCCATCTCCTGCCCTTCCACTTAATAATTTCACCATCTACGATTAGCTAGCAAGAGACAATGCTGTCAGGACAAATAGTATTCTGATTATATATACATATATGTGTACATATAGTTATGTGAATGTGTACACATGTACATATAAATCTGTATATATATGTATGCATGGAGACACACATGTTTATTAAATTAAGCATCACACATGTTCTAAAACTGTACCTAAACCTCTTAAGTAAAAAACAGTTTTGCAGAAAGAGCAAGTGTGACAAATATTGTATATGTGCAATTGGGCTGAACATGTTGCAGTAGGCACTAAGGATAACAATCCTATACAATATAAAAACAATTTTTTGTATTCCTCTTAGCTTTGGGCCATTCAGACTTACTTCCTTGTGCTAACACTGTTCAAATTATTAACATCATGTTTAATTCTAACTATTTGGAATATCACATTCTATATTTACCATAGGCAGGCCTAGCTCTTTAAGGATCTCCTTGTCTAAACTTGACAACTTTAGCACAGGGGACATCTATGGCATTATTATTATTTTATAATTTCTCCAGCTCCATTTTTATACAGAGACAGTTACTTGGGAAAACGCTTGTATCAGCTGTAATTTGTTTTGTTTCTCAGAGATGTTACGCAGATATAAAGGCATCCACAATTTTTTAAATTTTTGTTACTTAAGCTGTTAGGCTTGAAGCAGCAAACTATCATGTATGGAGAACACTACAGGCAGCCATGTGGGCAAACTCTTCAATTTATCTCTATTACTGATAAAACACTGACATAAAATTGCCTTTTCATTTTGTACTAGGCTTCTGTGACACTATTTCCATTAATAATTTATGGTAAGCCAAATCTGACTTACCACAGTAAACCATTGCTATGGTTTCATTAACTGCATAGGTTTTCATGCTGGCAAATAATGGGGACCATATATCTGCAGATAAACTTTGTTTTTTTCTTCCTTGCACTTATTCCTTAAACAACGAATAACGAACAAACCAAATTCCGTATTCACATAGAATGCGCATAGGAAGAAAAACAAAGCATGTTTAATCTATGGCCCCCCTGGCAGCCATGAGAGCAAATCTGGTTCCCACCATTTCAATGTCTGGATTGGTACATGGCCTAATTTCCTCATTTCTTTAGTTATCTGTTTTACCACTTCCCCGTTGTCATCAATCTGTAAGCAACAATTAGATTCATTTAATTTTCCACAAACTCCTCCTTCTTAGATAATCTAAAACCAAACGATGTTGGAAAATCGCATTCCGCATTTGCATGGATTGGTCAGCTAGAAAGTCGAGAGCATCAGTGACTGGTTTTTTATTATCTCTAAGACAGCTTGTAATCTTATTATCCAATTCAAATTATAAATGGGTTCCCTAGCTCCAGATATATTTTTGCTAGAGTTCTAAGTAGCTGACCSATAGTGTGCTATAATTCTCTCGGGTGACCATTCATCCTTCCCCCATTTTTGGGRGCTTCCCTTAGTCAGGGATGTGTCAAGGGATCGTCTTTCTCTRGCCAAATCRTCATATACCTTATCTCCAAGCCCTGTCCCCTGACTTTGCAACAGCAAACAGAACCGGGGCCTGATATATCCTATATAACATATCCCTGACCAGTCTGGAGGTAACCTTCAATAAGCATGTTGGCCACAAATCCAATAGTGTCCCTTCAAGGCCCAGGTCCCGTGAGTAAAGGGGCCATCCCACTTCTCATCATCAATTCGTGAGTCAAAATACAGCTTACTTCCTGGGCCTAACAGTCCTCCAGTAATGGTTTTGTCACCATAAGAGTCACAGTAATCACATTTCCAAGCTCTCACATGTGGCATCCATTTACAGTCACATCCCCAATCTGTTAGGTTGGATTAAGACCAAAACTTGTTAAAAAGTATTCGAGTTCCATTCTATTGCTGCCATTTCCATCAATAATCATGGACAACATGTGTTCTGGGCAGCTTATAAATAAGGCATCAAAAAATCCATCTGTCCCCATTGCTCTCCAGCCTTCAAGATCCCTCTAGGTAGGTGTGATACAAACACTACCCAAATATCATTAATGAGCTTAACATGTTTCATTCCATCTGCCACGATATTTCGAACAGTCACAAGGAGGGCAATCAGAGGTCCACCAGTCAAAACCTAAAGAAAAAGTCCATTCACAAGCACCTTCTCTCACTTGAAACCCATGCACTCATTCAATTAAGGCAGTAGTTGCCTTCCCCATGAAAGCGCAAACACCAAGGATGCCTTCAGTCCAGAATCCTGTTCCTTCGCTTTGGTTGCTGATCCACCACCTAGGGGATATTGGTCGGCCTATCCAAGGCCAGTCTTCAACTCCTCCTGGGCTTCCACAAACCAAACAGTTGCTGAGATTGAATACGTTTCCACTGTTTCTTCTAAGGATAAAAATCTGTTTTCCCAATTCATAAACAATTCATGGGTTGTAATGATGACACACTATTAACAATACCGAAAATAGCCACATCATTTCAGTCCTCTGCATCCTGTGCAAGAGCTGTTTTTCAGGACAGGTATCGTGGATAATATGCTCTTCCAAAAGGGCTATGGTGGTAAACAGGTAGTTTCATCTGTGCAGGTTCTGCAAGACAAAATCCTATACCTATCCTATCTAGTTATTCTAGCAAATAGTATTTCTTTGGGGAGATGTGTTCCCACTTTTCTTGTCCAGGTTTCATGATTAAAATGGTGTCGTCCTTTCCTATTGTTGTTACTTCAGCTGGTTCAGTTGGGCCTTTTTGCCTTTGGGTCCATATTTTAGCTCCATTATTAAGGCAGGTGGATCTGCATCCTTTGCCCCCATGAATGGTGGTGACTTGAGGTGGATCTCCTTTTTTAATAAGCATTTTCAAAAACGGCAGTATCATCATTGTGCTATTCTGCCATGGAGTTGAATAACCAAATCTTGTCCACCATTATTTAACAGGATTACTTTAATTTCTTCTTGATAAACATTCCTACTGTAACCTGCACACTCTTCAAAGCTAAATTCAAAAGAGCAGTTATTAAACCTGTTATAAAAATTGAGCCCACTGCCAGTTTTTTTTTTTTTTCAACACCTGGAGGTGTTGAAAGGGTCTATATGCTAATTTACGGCCTCCAGCAGGGACCCTCTGAGAGACTCTCTTATTTACCTTTTGACATACCAAGCACCTCTGTGTTATTTGTTTTGTAATTTCGTGGATTCCAAGGCATCCAAAATGCCTCAAGAAATAATCACACAGGGCCCTTGAGCCCCAGTGATTATTCATATGTATTCTCCCCAGTATTTGCCGGGCCCAGGTCTGGGGAATCATTTCCCTCCCATCTGGTAAAATCCATTTCCCATTACTAACTTCCAGTCCTCATTATCTTCTCTTCCCTGGGAGTATAGATTGAATGGATAGAGGGTTCCTCATGTCCCTGGCTAGATAGGGAGACTAGCGGGACCTTAGTTTCCTTCTCATTGCGGCTTCTTTACTGCCAAACTATTTCCCCTTACCTGGAAATTTGTCCCCTTCTGATGTCCTTGTACATGGATTATTGCAATTTCTTCCTGTCCCTGCAGGGCCTTTAGTACCATAGTGATTAGCTCCTGATGGACGGGCCCTTTTCCTTGGATACGCTGCCCTGCCCAATCCTGGATCAATACCCCATAAGCCGTATGCTGGGATGCGTTTATGTACAATTGAACTGGACACTTTAGGTAGGCTCAGGTCAGGTGCCTCTTTCAGCCTCTGGAATTTTCCTCATCCTCTCTAATCCACTTAATCCTGTCCTCAACCAATTTTTCATTCAAAAACCTAGCCTTTTCACTAAAACACCTGATCCACTGTTGACAGTACCCCAATAGACCCAAAATTTGCCATATTGTGAGGGGACATGCAAGGTTCCCTCAAGGGGAATCAATCGGATACTGTCGGATGCTGATTGGTATTTCAGGATTAGTGATTTCAACCTTTATAGGTTCCCAGTCTTCCCAATGTTTTTCCCAATGTATTTTCCCAATGTTGTCCCCAATGTACCACACTTCTGGATCTGTGGCCTCCTCATCCATCTGGGATAAGGTATACAGTTGTACCTCCACATTCCCTTTTTGTATCCTTATTTTAAGGTCCAGGGCTATTATCAAATCCGTCCCCATTAAATTATTCTCTGCCTCAAGCACCAATAGCAAATCATTTACGCACCATTTTCTTCTRGTCCCCAYAGGGCCTTTAATACCATGGTTATCAGTTCCTGATGGACCAATCCTTTTTCTCTTAATGCCCTTAACCCTTACTATATATGAAAGAGAGCAGTGATTAAACAAAAGATACATCGCCAATTGCCTAAATATTCCATCATCATGCAGATCCGCAGTCGCTGGAGAGCCCCTGTTGCAGTGAGGATTTGCAGGACCTTCCCAGCAATCGGGAGGTCTTACGTGGTGCATCCACCTGTAAGTGAGGTCTCTAAAGTCACTGCAAGAGGGTCCAGCTTTTATAAAACCAACTCAGCAAAACTTGCATTTTCTTTGTTAGCGGTATCTGGTATGTCCTACTTTCCTTATCATCCTAGACTGGGACCTGGCCAGAGTCCCAGCTCCGGATGGGAAAGTTTCCTTCAAGGTCAAAAACACTTACACGAAAGCCTAAAAAAATTACATTTCATAATTCTACATGCAGGCTGGCAYAAGCGATTTACAGGCAAGAAATACCGCTTCAGCGCAGCCCGGCAGCGCTGTCTCTAGTTGACCCCCCTGCCTCCCATTGCACCAGAGGACGAACCGCTGCTGCAAAAGCCCCTGCTAGGTACGCTGCTTTCTGTTCCTCTGAGCCGATGCGCTCCCAGGCTCCCATCATTGCTGTAATTGAGGCATCTCGCAGTAGCGCCCTAAGTACCTGCCAACACTCAGAATTCGCATTCTCAACCGCTCCCCACAGTCGGGTGACAAATTGGGTTTTTAGCAGGGCTTCTCCTATGGGGGTATTGGGATCTGTTCCAGAACAGTTGGAAGTGCCTTTTTCCACCCCCACCCCTTCTCTCTCTCTCTCTCTCTCCCCCCCCCTCCAGCCATTCGGTGAATGATTCATTCTTGCCCTGATGTTCGCTAAAAACCCTGTTAAAATTTTGTCCTCAGGGTACAGCCTCTTTGATTCCTTGGACTATGATATTTCTCAGGTCCCTCATATTCTGTCTCCCTGCTTCCACTTGTTGGTTCCAATGAGGGTTCTGATTAGGCCATTTTATTTCCCCGAGTGGTCCAATTGGTCCCAAAAATTGATCTAGCCTATCAGACACTCCAAAAGGGTCCTCAAGACGTTTTCCCATTTCTTTCTTAAATATTCTCACATCACTAGTATTTAAGCATACAGTCACATACAGCCACATGCCCTGTTCCCCTACCTGGCCCTCCGAGGGGAACCTCCCTGAGAGGGTACAAGCCAGTCTGCTCAATTGGCTTTTCCCTTCTGGGATCCCCTCTATGGGCTATCCTCTGCCGGGTTAGTGTTGCTATCGGGGACTCCAGAGCAGTGGGTTCCTCTCTTTGATTTCTGTTGGGAGGTTGATTCTATGGGGGAGGAAGATTATCCAGTGGTTCCCAAGGTAGATTACTATTTTTTCTGTTTTTCCCCTGAGTGTATGATGCTGACATTCTGGTTCCCTCTTATTGGGGAGCGAGAGCCTAGCATAATCCCTTTCAGCGAGATCTTTGTTTCTTTTTCCGTCTAAAATTTATTCAATTTATAACCAATCCTCAAATGTTCCAAATTCTGGTCAATATAAATATGTTCCTTCTAGAGGTTCAGATGGCCAGACTTCCATACAAAAATGTATCATTTTTTTCTTCTTACTTTTTAACATTCCTCCCAGGGACTTTCTGGAGGTATATCTGGTGATCCGCTCCCTTTCACTGCTCTCCCCTCCCTACGAGGGGATCGCCCTGGGGCTAGAGTTTCCTCTGCCCCATCCCACCCGAGGCTCCTTCTACTCAGGAAGGTCCCACCAACCCTTCCCTCTCTTCAGTCGCTTCATCCCTTCACTGGCCAAGTCCCTCGCGGGATCTCAGAACTGCGGTTAGAAGGACTCCGCACTCGCTTTGCAAAGAGTTTTGCATCTCACTCACACCAGCACTCGAGTCTCCCACCCAACCAGACAGTACTCACAGTCTCCTCTTCCTGTCCGGGTCTTCGTGCACGAGAATTATGGGTGATTTTCCCGGCCCTGGGAGCAATCCGGATTTTTCTTTGCTTGCCTCATAAAATTTTGTGCAGTGAATATTGTTGACTGAAGAAATCTCAATTTTCTCGAGGCCACAATTAATGTGGGGCGCCCCCTCAAGAGACTGAGATTCCCCAGACCGAGGACATCACGTYGGGGTCACCAAATTGTTATAAAAATTGAGCCCACTGCCAATTTTTGGGCTAATATAATTTTACTTGTATAAGGCAAGCAACCAGCGCTGGGTGTGCGGGGAGTCTGTGCTTCACCAGCACGCACCCCAAATGCCAGTTACAATCTCCTTATATAGGGTAAGAACACCGGTTTGCTGGAAGCCCCCCTTGTTTGTTTCCTTGCATAAGGAGTTTCTTGCTGTGCCGGCGCCAGCTGGTCGTGGTTGTCCTTGGTGCTCCTTCCCATCATCAAGGGATGAAGGCCCCCCAGTCTTCATGAGCAACTGCGAGATAACCCTGTCTGGCTGGTTCGACTTAAATCACAAACTCTTGTTTATATTCATTTACATGAATCACAATGGAACATCTCATAAACCACAGTGTCCTAGAGGAATCTGAATTCCTATTCTAGTGTTGATATCTTTTGTCTGTTTTGAATTTATTTTGATCAGTTCAAGTGCATGGAGATCCAGCCCTGCAGCCTCTGGGCTGGCCCGGTAGAGGGCCATTACTCCTAGGGTAATTTCCCAGTAAATTAAAATCTCACTCACAGTGAACGCTGTATCTGCTAGAATATCTCTGAATTTTGGTAGTATTATTTTCCCAGACTTTCTCTTTCGTGTGGTCCACAACTGATTCAAGAACTTGTAGCACTTCCTCCTCAGCTCTCCCCTGGATCAGGATATCATCTGTATAATGGATTAATTGCATATGAGGAGACAGCTTTACCTCATCCAAACACTCAGCCACTCTTCAGCGACAAATGGTTGGGCTGTGCAATCATCCCTGGGGCAATCTGGTGAATGCCTCTGCCACATAAAGGCAAACTGATCCCAATGCTCTTCAGCCATAAGTATTGTAAAGAAAGCATTGGCCAAATCAATTACTGCATGCCCAATTCCAGAATGTATCTGAATTTTTTTCTGTCAAGGTGACAATCTGTTACAGCTGTCATATGAGATAGGGTGTGTTTATTCAATTCTCTGAAATCCACAGTCATTCTCTATGACCCGTCACTCTTCTTGACAGGCCAGACTGGCTTATTCCAAGCTGTGGTAGTGAGTTTTAAAACTCTTGCATCCACTAAGTTTTGTGAAATGTCTTTGTGCCCCCCCGGAATCTTGTACTGTTTCGTGGCCACCAATTCAGTTGCAGTAGGAATCTGCACAGGAAGTATTTTTACCTTTCTGACTAAGATTGTCTGAACACTATTCTTAACACAATTCCCCATTCCAAATTGATACAAACCATCAGAAAGATTTAATGTCAGTCCCTTTAAGATATCAATCAATATTCAGAAATCGAAACAATCATAACTAAATAGAATCATTTTGGGAGAGTCTCTATTTTCATTTTTCTTTGTGTTTGCACAGCTTCAATTCATTTTCCCCCCCTAAACCAGGAATAATTACAGGTTGTTCTTTCCATTTCCATATATTAAGGAGGCCTCCCCTCTGGTGTCAATTAAAGCTTTCACAGGTTGTGTGGACTGTTTTTTCCAAAATATTTGAAGCTCCATGGGGTTGCTGGTCCTTTTGTGCCCGTTGTACTGCAGCTTGGCCATTGCTTAATTCTTGTTTCCTGTGCTGAAACATCTCCCTAGTCTCTTTCCAAAGATACAAGTCAGAGTACTGCTCCCAGTTCTCCTTCTCCCCCACAACACCTGATCCGCTCGCAGTGGGTGCTCCACAAGGGATGAGAAGCATTATAGAGGCTCCAGAGCAGGCTGAGGCTGAGTGGTGTAGGCTGAGTTGCTCCTGTTCTTTTTTTTTTTTTTTTCCCACTTTAGAATTCTGCACTTTCTTTTTGGGCTTATTCAGCACTTGTAGTGTATACATCTTCCACAAATCAGAGGTCAAGATACCATCAATCTTATCACAAGACATCCCATCTTTTAATAAAGCAGTAAACATTTCTTTTCGAGAAATTATATTTTCACCACCTCAGGGATTATTTTGATTCTCAGCCCCACTCCAGGGGTCCCATTAAAGGCTGTGAAACTGCCTTTTTATTTCAAATTTCGAAGGGAAGGGCTCTGGAGTGGACACTTGTGCTGGAGCACATTGTCTAGAGGCAAACCACTGTGGCGAAAGCTGCCGAGTAAGACAGCGTAGGCAGCGAGAAGCTCAAGGCAGGCCCAGCACCGACCCAGTGCAGGCAGCACCCAGCCCCATGCCCGAGGTGACTCTGACTCAGCCCAGCCGGCCGTAGCCGTAGCCGGCAGCACAGGCGGGAACTCAAAACCCACCCCCAGGGAGCGCGGGCGACCAGAGCGTGGCGTGGCGCTGCGTGCGGGGAGTCCCCTCCCGGGTGTGCAAAAGAATTCTGTCCACAGTCTTGAGCAGAACACACAAGTTTGTGTCTTTACAAATAAGAGAGTTCCCTCACAGTCTGGTTGATGAGCAGGACAAAGGAACAAATGCATGGGGGGAGACTGAGCAGAGCCAGGAGCTAGGGGGAGAAAGGAATCAGATGACCTCAGGTGAGAAGAGCTGGCATGAGGCAGGAGTTTGGTGTAGGCGGGCAGGAAACCTGTAGCTCCTGAGTACCTTGGCCAATGGGGAAAAGGAGCTACCTCAACCAGGAAGTAGGATAAAAGGGGGGCTGCGACCTCCAGCACTTTGAGAGACCCCACAGGGATATGCCCAGTGGACTCTCCCTTTATTTGAATAAAGTTATAGGACTCCTCTGTCTCCTTTGTGGACATTTGGTTCTTGATTACGAGATTTTCTGCACAAATGGGGGCTCCTCCGGGATCCTTCCACCTTCCAGGCTGGCAGTCAGCGATCGGAGTCGATGGCATGCCTCACCAGAGCTTGTGATAATCGACTCCCTTCGACAGCAGCCAGCACCGGAGGACTGATTGGGCTCCCGAGACTGTCCGGAGACAGACCAGCAGCAGATTGGGGGGGATCTGCAGGTAGGGGCAGGGAAGGGTCCTCAAGTAGTCTGACGGAAAAGAACTACTAAGCCTGATGGAAAGGACGAGGTCCGATGGAAAGGATCACCATGTACCACTGTATCCGATGGAAAGGATGAGGTCCAATGGATAGGACTGCTGAAGACTACGTGAGTACTACGGGACCAGGGGTGATGACCTCTACATGGACACCCATGGGGGGCAGTGGATTAAGGGGTCCACAGGTAGGACCAAAGGGGTCCTCAAGTAGTCTGATGGAAAGGGCTATTAGGTCCGATGGAAAGGACCACTAGGCCAGAATATATGTTACCAGGGGGATTTAGGTGACCCCCTCTAGGATTGGAATGATGACCCTAGTCTTTGTTAGGTTTTGTACCTGTATCTCAGTGATACTGAGAAGGATCCCATCGAGAAAGAATGTGGGTCAGTACGGTCAAGGGCAACACCTAGAGGAATCTATGGAAGAGGAGAAAAATGAAAACAAGAATCTTAAGGAGGGAGAAAGAACTATCAGGAGCTGCTGCTCCTGTCCTCTCTGCACCCCCTGCTTCTAGGGAGAGTGAAGAGGAGGAGGAATGGGACCTTTTGTCCCTTTCAAAAACAAGTAAAGGAAGTCAGTACAAGCTGCCAAAAGACCCCAAAGTCAAATGCCTTTACAACAGGTTCCAGAAGAAGCCTGGATGGGAGGGTTGGTGCAGTTCAGATTTGTGGTTGTGCCCCTGATCACCCAAGATACAAAGGGAACAAAGAAAGAACCACCCTGTTATTTAGATGATCCCATAGGGATGGGAGAAAAGATAGATGAATATTTAAGAAATGCAGATTATGATCTTGCAAAAAGCTCATCAGTTATGGGAAGAAAAGCACATGCAGGTAGATCAAAATGTGACAGACTTCAAATGTTCAAGTCAGTTTAGATTGCCTTCAGGAGGAGGTGTGTTTCTGGATAGACACAGGGTCCTCTTGATCCCCTTTGAATTTTATACCAAGAGAACAGTCAAGAAATAGTAAACCAGAACATCTCTTTGCATCAGTGCTATTCAGTATTTGATTTGAAAAATAGTTTTGGGGGATGTCCTATCACAAAGGATGGTAAACGGTATTTTGCCTTTGAATGGGGACAAGAGGAGGGAGGACAAACAACACATGGTGCAGGCAGTGCGAGCTGGCACTGGCCCTAGCTGGTGTCAAAGGATAATATGTGTGAGCAGCCCATGTTGATCATTTCAGGGCGCTTACCACCACTGAAGCTGGTTTCCCTGCAGGTTGAGGAAAGACCTCAGGTCTGCAGGTTGTCTAAAAACCATCTCAGTGGCCTGTTCTGTCCCTCCAGCTGGCCTTAACTCTCTCATCACATGACTTGTGGCTGAGCAGCTCAGAAGAGACAGGAGGGTTGGCCTGCTCCCTGCTGCTGAGAAATCCTGATGGGAAGGGGCAAGTGATTATGGCAGTAACCTCCTCTCACCCCTCCTCTGACTTGTGGCATTGTTCTATTGTTTAAGGTAGCAGGGGTTGTCAGGAGACCTTTTTGGTGCGACAGGGGCCAAACCAACTGGGAAGAGATTCTGCTGATTAACATAATATAAGGTCACAAATGATGGAAAGAAGAGTCAAATATTTATATTTGGGGCATATTTTGACCTCAGGCTTACAATGCTTCAACTCAGAATGAATTCAGGGAATTTTAGAAGTACCATTACCGAGGACTAAGAAAGAGCTATGACAATTCCTAGGGCTAGGTGGGATACTGCAGAGCATGGGTTGAAGATTTTTCTGTTTTAGCTACAACACTATGCCTTTTTAACCCAAAACAGCCCAAATATTGTGGTATGGACACAAGAAGGACAACAGCTTTAGAAAATTAAAAGATAAATTGACCAAGGTTCCTGCTTTAGCTCTTCTGGACCCAGAAAAAGAATTTGAATTATATCAGGCAGGACCATGGCAAAGGAATTTTAGTGCAAGAGCATGGAGGCAGGCGAAGACCAGTAGCTTATTTTTCTAAAATGATAGACTCAGTGACTATTGGCCTTATTGTCTGCAGAGTTGTGCAGCTATGGCCCTAATGGTAACTGAGGCAAAAAAAACAAAAAAAAACAAAAAAAAAAAACAAAAAAAAAAAACAGACGAACCATAGGAGGATCTCTCCTTGTCAAGGTCCCACTCCAGGTCAAGGCCAGCTGAAAGGGCTTCTAAATGGCTGATAAGATGTAAAATTAAGAAGCAGTTTAACCCAACTTCTTGCCTGACTGGCCCCAAAGGAGAAGAATCAAAGGTAATAGATACCCAGACTCAGACAAGGGAAGATTTGAGAGGTATTCTTTGGCTAGACAGGGCAGACTGTATTTTGGTGGGGGGTCGATCGCTGCTGTTATAGAAGCAGCAGCTCTATTAGAGAATGACTATGTTAGAGTATATAAGATGAACTCTGCAGGGCATAACTTGCAGAGCAGAAAGAAGCTCAATTAGAAAGGTGTGATTAGGTGACTCATGGCCTCTCTGTATGCATTTTCAAGGAAAAAAAAGTAATTTGCATACTCTTGAAATGTGCAGGAATGTGGTGTTTTAAGGGTACTGTGTAGTGTTGAGCAATCTTGTGTGCTGTCACCTGTGGAGCTGGGGCGGAAGTACAACTAGAGCACTGAACACTAATTTCTATATCTTAGGGGAAAGGAGTGAATTTTTAAAGCTTATCAAGGGGATGCCAGGTGAAAACGCATTCATAGATGACTCCTCAAAGATGACTTTTCCATTTCTTTAATTTAATCATGGCCCCAATTCACATTTTGGTTGCAACAACAGCTTGTGATGAAAAATCAAACCAAATCAAAATGAAGTGGCATATTTATGTTTGTAAGTTAGTGTTGGAGAGTTTTCACATTACTTAAGGGAAATAGGCGACAGGATATGCTATCACCAAGGGAAGAGAGCTGTTGGCAGAAAGCAAGCTACTGCTTACCTGGTCAACTCAAGCGGCAGAATTGTATGCTCTGACAAGAGCCTGTGAATTATACCAAGGCAAGGTAGTGAATATTTTTATAGATACTAAATATGCATATGGAGTGGTACATATGTTTGGAAAATTGTAGAAAGAAACAGCTTTATTAACCTCCCAAGGAAAGGCATTGGCACATAAGGATCTAATTACCCACCTACTGGAGGGAGTAAACCTACCCAAGGAGGTCTCGATAATTCATATCAGAGGCCATCAGACAGGATACTCGGAGCAGGAGGTAGGCAATCGATTAGCTGATGAGAAAGCTCAAAAAGCAGCACTCCTACTAGAAGTGTATAACATCCTCCCTCTTCTCCCTGTAGCCCAGCCGTTAATGGAAAAGATGTCTTTTCCATCAGAAGAATTAGAGATAATTAAAAATAGTGGAGCAGAAGAAAGAAGACACAGTCGGTTTACAAAGGAGGGTAAACCAAGGAGGTGTCCAAAGCCCTAGCCCTATAGATACAGAAAAAGCTTAATGAAGCCCATTGGGGCTCTAGAGGACTGGCGGAAGCCTTCCTCAAAATCTACACTGCCCTTGGTCTTTTTGTTCTGGCAAAATGGACTATTGAGGGCTGTCTGATTTGTGCTAAGGCCAATGGCTGAGCCACAAGAGAAGCTGCAAGGGTAGGACTGAGCTGTACATCCATTCCAACAATGGCAAGTATACTTTACTGAGATGCCCGATATAGGCAGGCTTAAGTATATTCTCGTAATAGTGTGTCAGTTGACAGGATAGCCTGAGGCATTTCCAACTGCCTCAACAACAATCAGATCTGTAATTAAGGTGCTATTAGAACAAATAATTCCAAGGAATGGATTAGTAGAGGCAATAGATTCGGACAGAGGTGCTCATTTTACAGGAAAGGTCCTTCAAAGTGTTATGACTACCCTGGGGATTCAATGGGACTTGCATACCCCTTGGCATCCCCAGAGCTCTGGTAGAATGGGAAGGATGAATAGGAATATTAAAAGGCATCTTTTGAAATTGGTGGTAGAAACTAAGATGCCATGAACATGATTTCTCAAGAATAAGAACAAAACCTAGGGGAGACATTCAACTGTCTCCCTTCAGAATTATGTTTGGGATTCCCTATCCTGCTAACACCTAGCCTGGCAGGGTGATGGAGATAAGTGATAGATGTATTTAAAGCAATATGTGGCCAGAATACTTTCTCTTGTGAAGTCCCTCCAACAGGAAGCCCAGCTTGCACAGACCCTCCCCTTGGATTGTGCAGTCCATAATATCCAACCAGGGGATTGGGTCTTGGTCAAAGAATGGAAAGAAGCACAACTGCTAGCAAAGTGGTGTGGGCTTTATCAGGTATTACTGACCACAGCAATATCAATCAAGACAGCAGAGCATGGATGGACTCATTATGCCAGAGTTAAGATCTCCAAGACTCCAGAAACCTGGACTTCTCAGTTTAAGGAAGAGAATGGAAAGCCTCGTCTATATTTCCATATATCTCTACTACTGGGTGAAAGTGGGTCAGCAGAATAAATGCTAAGTCTATAGGAGACCAGGAGGGTATGAAAACTACTCAGGGGTGGGCAGCCCTGTTGAAATCAAGTACTTAGTAAAGGCCACTACGGTTCCGTGTAGAGGTTTCTAAAGACAAATATTAAGGAGGGATTAAGGAGGGATTGAGCAGAACACACAAGTTTGTGTCTTTACAAATAAGGGAGTTCTCTCACAGTCTGGCTGATGAGCGGGACAAAGGAGTAAATGCACGGGGGAAGACTGAGCGGAGCCAGGGATGAGGGGGACAAAGGAGTCAGGGGACCTTAGGTGAGAACTGCTGGCAGGAGGCAGCAGTTTGGGGTAGGCGGGATGGCGGTGGGGGGGAAATCTGTAACCCGAGGACCTTGGCCAATGGGGAAAAGGAGAGGGCTGACCTCAGCCCGGAAGTTTATGATAAAAAGGGGCCTGTGTTCTCCATCAATTTGAGAGACCACACAGGTATATGCCCGGTGGACTCTCCCTTTATTCAAATAAATTTTTAGGAGTCCTCTGTCTCTTTTTTGGACATTCAGTTCTTGATAGCGAGATTTTCTGCACAGTCTCTTCCACCAGTGGGAAATCATATGAGGCCATGGTCTCTACTCAGCAGAGAGCTTGCATCAGGAAGACTGTGGCAATGCAGACTGAACCATCACAGACACGTGTGGCAGTTCAGGTCTCCATCTGTGAGGAATGTCTGAGCCTCTCCGTGTTACTGGGGAGTGGCAGAAACATCTCTTGCCTTAGGTGTGAGCAGGGGGATGACCTGCTTAGCCTGGTGGTGGAGCTGAAGGAGGAGGTAGAAAGGCTCAAGGTCATCAGGGAATGCAAGAGAGAAATAGACTGGTGAGCTGTGTTCTGCAGTCCTCCCAGGAAAGTCACCCAGAGAAGCTCCCAGCTCAATCTGGAAATCCTGTACCCCCTTGCCATAGAGCAGAGGAATGAGTGGTGACGGAGTGAGCGACAAAATGCACTTCACTCGAGTGAAAGCGATAACAATAGGTTTATTGATATAAACAATGATTTCACGAAGTATGGCAAGGGTACTTGTTATTATTTACCGCATGGAGTTTCAGAATTATCTTGGAAGCCCTCCCGTTGGGTCACGAGGTTCAGATCGGACGAATCCAATCCTAGTCCCAGACCTGGTCAACGGTTTATGTCTAAAGTATGCACAGTTACAAAATAAACATGAGCTCAGAAAGAAAGAAAAAAAGAAAAATGGCATGCTATAGGGAACGCGTTATAGTTCACTTCACACTAGTCTGCTATGAGGAGGCCTCTCTTATAATAAAGCCCTTCCATTAGGAAGGCTCTCACCTTTATAATCAAGCCCTTCCGTTAGAATCAATAGAAAACAAAGCGTGCTATAGTTCACTTCCCACAAGTCTGTTGTGGGAAGGATCTCAGCACTGGGGAGTAACCTCGAGAGGCGTCCCTGCTCAAGGGGAGATCCTGGCATGCAGCCCGCTGCTATGCAAGGATAGCTCAAAGGGGCTCTCGGGCTGTCCATATTTATGGGATAAGATGATTGACTCATAGTCATCCTAATACATATTCATATCCTTTCCCCGCTTCCTATTTAAATTAGTCTCTGCCTCTTGGCGCCTGCACACTGTTTTTGGGTGGTGGTCTCTGAGGGTCGTTTTGATGAAGAAAGATGTCTTCCTCAGTCTAAACTTATGACCCTTTCTATCTTTGCATGCGCAGTTGGGATGAAATACCACATTGAGACGGCAGGACCAGTTTAAACCTGCCTCAAGCAGCAGATAAGTTCCTCCCTTCGTTATCCACATGGTTATAACTTATTGCAGACATCAGATAAGTTCCTCCCTTCGTTAGACAGCAGATAGATTCCTCCATTATTCACAAGCTGCATCTGTTCAGCCTTGCAAGCACAAGCGATTGTTTTTTTTTTTCTTTTCTCTGCTAAGTAAGCATTAGCAAACATATTCTGTAGAAATACTGAGGAAGGAGCACATCCGTCACACTGGGAAGGAGCATATCCATCACAGGGGGCAGAATTAACGATATCAAAGGACTAACAACAATAGAAACGGGTCCCTGTTCGAAGTGGCAAGAGAACCCTTCTCTGGCCCACCTCTCCCCCACCAGTGACCACGAACAACAGGTATGAGGCCCTGGACCATAGAGATCAGGCAGATGAGGTCATGAACCAAGGCCCATCTAGGGGGCTGTCTTCAGAGAGGTGGTCAGCTCCACGTCCTGAGGCTACTCCTCTCAATGAGAAAAGGAGCCTCCAGAAGAAGCGATGGATGGGTGATTGTCGTGGGTGACTCCCTGCTGCAGGGCACTGAGGCACGGATCTGTAGACCAAATCCCTTGTTCAGAGAGGTCTGCCGCTTGCCAGGGGCTTGAATAAGGGATGTTACAGAGAGGGTCCCAAGGCATGTCCAGGAGTTTGACTATTTTCCTCTGATACTGTTCTACATGGGGACTAATGATGTCATGGGGAAACTGGCTGACATCAAGTGAGATTACAGAGCCCTAGAGATGGCTGTCAAAGATGTGGGAGCCCAGGTCATATTCTCTTCCATCCTACCAATGAGGGGAATGGATTCAAGGAGGAGAAAGCAGATATTACAGGTTAATAACTGACTGTGTTGCTGGTCTTGGCAACAGAGTTTTGTTTCCCTGACCTTCCAGCAAACGGAAGGTCAGGGAAAATGTGGGTCTGCTGGTGAATGAGGTGGGTACCTTGGTTACGAAAAATATAGAAAAAGCAGAGTTGGTGAATGCCTTCTTTGCTTCGATGTTTACCAAGAGCAGCCCTTTAGAATTCCAGACTCTGGGGAAAAGAGAAGAGGACTGGAGAGAGGGATTCTTGCCCTGCGTAGAGGAAGTTTGGGTCAGAGAGCACCTAAGGAAACTCGACACCCACAAATCCGTAGGCCCTGATGGGATGTAACCCAGAATGCTGCATGAGCTGACGGACGTCATAGCAAAACCGCTCTCCATCATCTTCAAAAGGTCCTGGAGAATGGGGGAGGTGCTGGAGGACTGGAAGATAGCCAATGTCACCCCAGTCTTCAAAAAAGGCAAGAAGGAGGACCTGGGCAACTATAGGCCAGTAAGCCTGACCTCCATCCCTGAAAAAGTGATGGAATAGCTCATCCTGGTTGTTGTATCCAGGCACGTGGAGGAGAAGAAGGTGCACAGGAGTAGTCAATGTGTATTCACCAAGGGGAAATCATGCTTGACTAACCTCATAGCCGTCTATGATGAAATGACTAGTTGGATAGATAAGGGGAGGGCAGTGGATGTCATCTATCTGTTGTACTCCCTGCAGAGGTGGCAACCTGGTCATAACATGCAGCTAATAAGCCACAGAGTACGATAACATGTCTGATGCTGGGCCAACAATGGTGGCAGATCAGTCCCTTCCGATGGACTTTTCTCAGACTTCTCCTCATTCTAACCCAATTATCATACCAATACACAACCCCATTCGGGAAGTTACCCGCTTCCAAGGAAGGACCACCCCTCCCTGAGCATGCTGTCTAGTTTTTTGATTAAAAAATCTAGATTTTTTTAGACCAATGAATAACAAAAGTATGTATGACTAGAGTCACTCAAGCTCCACCTGAATGTAAAAGAAAATATATAAAAGGTGAACTGAGAAATGGAAAGGAAGAAGAAGAAAGAAGGAAGAAGAGAAGACAGGTGGAAGGGAGAGGATGGAAGAGGAGAAGAAGAGAAACAGCAGAGAAGGAGAACAACAACACACGGAAACGATGAAAGAGAAAAGGAGCAGAACACGGAAGACAGGAACAGCAGAATACAGAAAGAAACCCCTTTCCTCCCATCAGGACACCATCTGAGGAGACTCCTGGAGACTGAGAGCCCTCTCCCATCTTCTGGGTGAGTGATGATTGCACATTCGTACACTAGGCACTAGCTAAGAAACCCACACTGTAGTAGAGAATTTCCTGTACTGCCATCCAAAATCTGTTCTCTAAAATGTTGCATTTGAATAAATTGTGCTATCTGTGAATTCAGTTTGCTCCTTGGAAGGCAGTGGGAACTGCATTGGACACACTGTTGGTGAATCCGGTACTGCCAGAGTCAAGCTTTTTGGTGTCTCTATTGAGAGATGAGTCCAGCTGCCCCAGTCCCTCTAACTTTTGAGGATCAACTGGAACACAAGGGGATTCATCTCCTATCAAATTTGCTCCCTCCCAATCAAACCACAACAATCTGGACTTCGGCAAGACTTTTGACACTGTCCCTTACAACATTCTCTTGGGCAAGCTCTGGAAGTATGGTATAGATGAGTGGATAGTGAGGTGGCTTAGGAATTGGCTGTATGGCAGGGCTCAGAGGATGGTGATCTGTGGAGCAGAGTCCAGCTGGAGGCCTGTGGTTAGTGGTGTCCTCCAGGGGTCAGTCTTCAGTCCAGTCCTGTTCAACTTCTCATTAACGACCTGGATGAAGGGATGGAGTGCTCCCTCAGCAACTTTGCTGATGATACCAAACTAGGAGAAGCAGCTGAGAGCCCTTAGATCTGTGCTGCCATCCTGTGGGACCTGGACAGACTGGACAATGGGGCAGTGAGAAATCTTATGAAAGTCAACAAGGGAAAGTGCAGAGTCCTGCACCTGGGCAGGAATAACAACAGACATCCATACAGGCTGGGGACTGACCCCCGGGAGAGCAGTTCCGCAGAGAGGGACCTGGGCGTCATGGTGGACGACAAGTTGACTATGAGGCAGCAGTATGGCCTCATGGCCAAGGCAGCAAATGGATCCTGGAGTGCATTAAGAAGAGCATCTCCAGCAGGTCAAGGGAGTTAATCGTCCCCCTCTACTCAGCCCTAGTGAGGCCACACCTGGAGTATTGTGTCCAGCTCTGGGCCCCTAAGTACAGGAGGGATGTGGAGCTACTGGAGCTCTGCTTATATCTTTCAATTATATCAGTCACTTCATTCTGAGTAAAATCTTCAACTACATCCTTCCTCACTTGCTGCCCTTTAGCACCTACTTCCATCTTCTGTCTCCACACAGGTCTTGCATCCACACATATGTCCGGAGAACCAGCCCTATGAGAATCCGTGGAATCCCAGATATCATCATCCCACTTCTGTGGATCCCACTGTACACCTGCTTCTGCAATCACAGCATGCACTTTCTTATGGTTAACTCATCTCTGTCTTATATTTATAGTGCTAAACCCAAACTGCAGCCTTTTCAGCCACAGCCTAATAAGTATCTGACTTATCAACAAGTAGCTTATTTTAACATTGCAACATTACCACCTGATTCTGCAAATCACATATTTGTATTTCCAAGCGTTTTTCCTGTTGATGCTGTTTCCGATATGCGGTTGACAAAATCCATCCCCGTCTTCTCAAACTTACAACTTCTTTTTCATTTTGAATACATGATCTTGGTATACGTTTTAATACATCCAGTGGTTCAGCTTCCTTCACCCAACTTCCTTCCCATTGCTTGCACAGTCTTCTGACCTTGACCCAGTCAAGGGCCAGTGAACTATAGGGAAGGTCTTACAAAAGTTACAGTTTCGTGAGCGTACGTGCAGTTTGGCATAAGCAATTTACAAATGAGTTCTGTGTACTTCTACAAAGACAGCGACGTATTCAGATGTAAGTCAACCCTGACTTGGGCCTGTGGTTGAGACTCTGTCATTTCAGTGAGTCCGAATCAAGTCCAAAGCAAATTTAAGAATTCCATGCTACTTCATCAAAGTAGATAGTGAACAGATGGCATTATTATGGAAAAGTATTTTAGAAAGAATAGAAAGCACTTCTAGTGCTAAGAATTATCAAAAAAAAAAGGCATCAAAGAAGAAGAGGGAAGATAGACATATTTTGAAGTTTCTTATCAGATATGCTGAACACCTATACAGAAGATACTTAATGCAAGAATTTGCTAATCTCTTAAACCTGAGGTTGACCATCTGTCTAAAAATGACTTTTAAATGAATTAATGAATTAAAAGGTCAGACCTGATCTTAGTTCACTGAAGTCTGTATTAATAATAAGGATAGAAGCATAGTCATAGATAAGAGAGAGGCCTCCGGTATCCACTGTTCTCATTTCTGAAATTTCCTTTGTTCAATGTGGAACAGACTTTAATTTAAACACTTCCATTTATATTTAGTGTCCTCCTGTAATATAATATTCTACTTGCACATTATCAACTGTACAGCTACTTTTGCAAGGTGGAAGATGCCAAACTCCAACTCTGCCACTCACAGATGTGAGATCCCTGATGTGATCCCTCTGAAAAGTCCTACTCTCTATGACTCTTGGCTCAGGTCTCCATATCTAAGGTGATACAGGGAGAGAAACCATTCTCTACATGACAGGGCACAAAGCCTTAATTTATTTCAACATTTTAGGTTTAATCAAATTTTATACAACAATCAAGAACTACTTGAAAATCTATTATTCTAAAGAGTCTGAAGTCATGATAAGACTATACAATTCATTGCTAATTACATTTTGTTTTAATTAATGCATAAAGAACCTATCTCTAGTAAAATAATCATTTCATTGGTATTGTTGGGCTGAAACACAGCAAATACCCTGTAAGAGCTCTTCTTAGAAAGGGTGGTCTAGCTGGCTATAATATGATAAATTTTGTGCCATTATTATAGTAGTACAGATTGATAATGCCCTGAGGAGATAGAGGTAAATGCCAGAAACTCCATGTAGTTTAGGCTGTTTACATTGGCAGGTCTGCATAGCTAAGAAACTTTTCATGTCTTGAGAACACAAAAGTGACCAAAGAACTTATTACTTGCAGGAAAAGCAGAAGCCATTGATGTAATTCTAACCAGGGGGGAGAAAAACATCATCACACTCTTTTTTTGTGCTATGGTTATGAAATTCATGCAAATCCCAAGACTGATTGTTTATTTCCAGAGTTCAGATGATAGTACAGTATGTGACAAAACAAGCAAAACCACAACTGTCAGATAGAACATAAAATAGAATTAAAATATGGTTTGACTTTTTAGCTTCGCTCTCTACTGAGTAAGAGAGCATTCATTACTGCTGATTACTCCTGCATAGAAGAGGAACTGTCACTAGTGAGAGCACTATGCATCAGGAAATTAATAATAAGTGCTACTGACAAGCACACAGTTCAATACTTTGCAGTGCTCCATGACAAGTGTCTCTTAGGGGAGAGAAAACAAAAATAGAAAACAAAACAAAACAACCCCCCCAAAAAACCCCACAAAGTTAACCAAAGACAACCAATCCTTCAGAAATAACTGAGATATAAGTGTTGATCGAGTTACTGGACCAGGCCAGATGATACCAAACAGTAAATAAGCAGAATTGGAAGATCATGCCAAAGATGAGAGAACTCTCATTGTTACCTTGGACAAAGACAATCCTGAAAAAGCCAAAAAAGTTATTCACTAATCCTACCAGACTATCACTCCACTTCATAATCTCTTATATTAACTATGCTAGTACATTTTTGAAGCTCCAAAACCTCAAATGCTTATTATGAGAGAGCTACTAAATTGAGCCCAGCGTCACTGCAGCTCTGCAGTGACAGTAGCAGGAACACACACATCTGGGAGGTTCCTGATGCCTTTCCTCGGAAGATGATCTGGCCATGCTGATAATACTAAAATACAATACAATACAATACAATACAATAAAACTAAACTAAACAAAACTAAACTAAAATAAACTAAAATAAAATAAACTAAAATAAACTAAAATAAACTAAAATAAAATAAAATAAAATAAAATAAAATAAAATAAAATAAAATAAAATAAAATAAAATAAAATAAAATAAAATAAAATAACTAATAATATTGCCAAACACTGATGGAATTGCAGGGGAAAATGTAAATTGAAAGAGAATTTAGAAAGCCTAAAAAGATGGAATTGGCTTTGGAGAAACAAAGGAAAATGCAAGTGGAAGAAAGCTCTCTCTAAGAACTGTAATGTACACTTACATACTTTGAGAGGTACTTTTGATGCAAGTATTATGATGAGCGCTTCTTGCTTCAACACAGCCAAATCAATACAAAAATACTGTATTTTGCTCTGCCACATTCCTGCTCAGGAATGGAGATAGTTAAATCTGGATAAAACAACTGTAGGATTTGTCAAAGTTACTTTATATAAGGCTAATGTCCTTCCTACTGAAAATCAGAGATGGCCCAGTTCCGTCAACTTTCAGTGGTTTTTAGGAGAAAGAATTTAAGAGAATCTTCTGTGATATACTGTTATTGAACACAGCTTTGCTGAGAATATACACGTTTACCCTATCACATCTTAACCAAAGTCAGCCTTCCGAGATGTGCATTTCAGTCTGCAGCACTGAGGAAAATTAGATTCTATCAGACTTTCTTGGATGTCTCTGAACTAGCCATTCACCTTTTGAAACCAACCCACAGGACTTCACATTTACTTTGTTTTCTCCCAAGAAAACTTGTCATATCTACTTCTAGCAGCAAAATCTTCTCTTACGAAAGAACCCTATAACGTTGCATGAGTGATATTTCAGGGAATGTAGCCTTTTCTGCCAACACCATTGCCACTTTCAAAATCATTTATACGTTCTACAGCAACATGAACAAACAATCTAAACCCTTCTATTTTTATATTGCAGGTATATATCAAAAGCATTAATCTGTTGTATAAATTCCTGTATATTAACTATCACTTAGAAAGTCTTTTACTACTTTCAATTTTTCCCATCATTTACAACCTCCACTCTACTGAAAATGGAGAGGTAATACTGAATCAAACTACATAGCAGTGTATTGGCTATCGGTCAGCTTCCTGGCAAATCTGGGTTGGCTTTGTTCTAACCACATGATCTACCAAAATTTCTTTGCTATAATTGCATCTTACAGAAGACCACATCAAGCTAGAATCAACAGACATCACTTCCCAAAAGCAAATTCATCAGAACAATAAGGAGTACAAAATATCTCAACAGGTTGCTGGTCTCCAGTTGGCAATAGTATGCTGAAATTTCACTTTTTTTTTCCCCACCAGAACCTGTATGCAATAGTCTGCAAGCCTGAAATTGGGAGTGAAGGCATCTGGTGGAGTGAAAAATATTTCTTAAAAAAAAGAAAAAAAATATTACCTTTACAGAAAAAGCAAGACAACAAAAAGATAGCATTAAAGGTATTACTCCAAAGGACAGATTTCATATTCTTCTCAGTTTCCACTACATCATGGTTAGACTGTGCAATTGCAATGATCTTGCAATGATCATGCAAAAAAAATCAGGGCTGTTTGAGAGCAGAACCGTTGGGAAAAAATGATAGCTTTTTTTTTTCTCTCATTAATTGTGTTACCTTTATTAACTCTTTCCAAAATACACTGTTGTTTATCATAACATGCAGTCACATTTCAGATTAGACAAAAAAAATTCCTTAATTATTTATCCACTATTTCCAAAGCAAAGCTTCAATAAAGCAGAACTATGCTGCTGTATTATCTCATTGAAAAAATTATATAAAAATCTTTTAAAAATCTTTATAAAATTGTAATTTTAGAGATGATTGTTTAAAATCTTCGTTATTATTTTCTCCAAATTCTATATATATGTGTAACACCATTTCTTTTAGCATTGTTGTGCAAAACTTAAAGAATTACCACACTCTTCAGTTTTAAAAAAGTATTTTAGAAGTAACAATTATTCTCTTTAGTACACTGTAATGTTATTCCACATTATCTAGCATAATGCTCATTACTAGCCTCCCCACTTGGGTTATTTCTGTAGTCTCATTTATTTTAATGATTCTGACATGTTTCACAAACAGCAAAAATTATGTTAGATTTTTTTTTCAGCTCCTGAGTCCTGTCAAAATACTGTCGTCTTAAAATTCAGGGAAAAGATGCTCAAAATGCATTAAGTGAAATTGAGCCTATTTCTGGCATTGCAACAGATTGCACATTTTGGCCAACTATTTTCCAGTCAGCATCAGAAACTTCATACCATATGTCTGTCTCTCATTAAGAATGGATATTTATTTTATTTGAAATAGCAATCATAAGAAATATACGAGTAACCAGCAATGATCTGGTAATGTACCAATTTGGGGGGGTCCTTTTTTTCACCTCCAAATTAGTGCTTTGATTCTGCTTCAATTAGAAATGACTCCTTGTCAGCTTTAAGCTTTGACTTGCACAGGAAAAATAGCAAAGTGCTAACTTTGCACTGGTCCCACTACACTCTAAACCTACCTTTTTGTTACATTAATATAACACATTTTAATCAGTACTTGTGGTGATAACGCCACCTAAAAAGGCAGTAAATTCTGACATTACACAGAAACGAGGAGCTATTTTTTAAAACTGCAAATTAGGTGCTGTACCATGGATCTATAAACTTGCAAAGATCAGATGTAATCCAAATCCTATTACAGAGCAGCAACATCAAGAATACCAATCACAGCAGCAATTGCAAGAAGGAATATTTGCACAGCCTACACTTTCTGCAGATTTATCTCAGGCAAAATTTCTGCTGCCGTTGGGGCTGTTGGAGTGAGACCCAGCAGATGGTTAATCAATCCCAAAATTCCCTTCAGGAGATGTTACAGCTGTGTGTGGTAAGCACTAGAAAGTTCATCCGGAGTAAAGGCAAACTGAGACAGCATGGAAACACAGTGGTTTCCTTTCCCTGTTACAGTAAAATTAGTCTGCATTTCTTTAGCTCCTTACTTTCCAGGATTAATTCAGTAAGATTTCTACAGTGTTCTTGTGTGAATAGTCTACCTATAACAAAAGCTAAAGCCAGTTATTAGTGGGGAGTTTTATAACTAAATTGATTTTTTTCCAGCTTGAGCAAAATATACCATCATCAAATTGCATACAACAGAACTTCAGCGATTAAGCTGAGGAAATCTTTAAAAGTTGCAAATAATGTATTTACTATGCCTTGAGTGCACGCCTGAACTCTTGAAAACATACTTGGGTTTTCCTTACTTCTCAATAACTGAAGTCTTCCTTTCCTTAAAATGACAGCATATTCCATGCACATGCATTTCATGAAACCATCACAGTTCATTTGAACCATCAGATGCAGATTCTCAAGCATAATCAGCAAATTGAATAGAAAGACGGATAGCCCAAATAAGAGGCTAAGGAAGCACTGATACTTAGTACCATCATACTGCAGAGCAAAATGTTTAGAACTATTTCTGCATGCACTGAGGCATAAAGCACACACAGAATATCTCACAGTCTGCCCTCAAAGGATAGGACCACAAAATGTATCAGAACTTCATATATGCTTAGAAAACACTCAGCATGCAGCAAGACAGTCAAATAACTTAAATTTCTTGTTTCAATAAACTAAGGCATTTCTATAGAGTTTTTTAACTGCTTTTTTTATGAAGAGATGGAAAAACATGTTTTCATAAATAATTATTTTAAATGAGCATGGCATTGGCAAAGTGTTCTGATGAGTTCCTTTCCTCACTAAACATTTCTGTTAGAGCTTAGGTTATAAGTTTTGACTGAAGCAGGAAGTATGCTTGAAGAAGGATTTCTAACCACACTTACTAACTCCATCAAAAATTTAGGTAACAATAGTTATATGTAGTAAATGTTATAGGACAGGGCAGTGTGGGAAAAGAAAAAAAAAACACCTAGAAACATTAAGCTCTCCTAACTCTCTTTCTTGAGTAATAAAATAATAAATCAGGTATATCAGTGATTATATAGCTCTTTTGAATGTTTTAGAAATGCAGAGAACAGTCTGTACAAATGCAGAGATAAGTCTCACTATATAAGTCAATGCTTCATTTTGGTTTATCCTTGGGGATCAGTCCTAATCAAGCCAAGCGAGTTTGCCCAGCCACCATCATTAGACTATCACAGACAGAATCTGTTCTTTGAAAACAAAGAGCGTTTGAATTTTTTTAGCAAACAGTTCTTATATCAGATAACATTTTGGAATTGCATCAAATGCATATATAATATGGTAAATCTGACTAAAAGATACAATATATATGATTATTTGCCCACAACATTTTTGTGTGGAAAAGAACTATTTTCTTTAATTCTCTTCCTGTACACCATATACAAGGGATTTCCATCATTTTCCTTGAAAGATTACTTTATAGTCTAGCATAACTCACTGTCAGAAGATGCTCTCTCAGTTTTATTTCATTGCTTTTACTTAAACCTTTGGGAAAAAAATCACACAACATAATTCCTCTCCATGCATAGTGTCTACATTCCTTGGATGTCCATGACCCTGATCTTCTCCATTAGTCATTTCTTAGCCAAGCCCTTACTCTTGTTTAACTACTTCAGTATATTCTCTCAAGCCACTTCTCCCAGACCCTTGATCATTTTGATGTTACAAGAGTACAGTTAGATTTGTGGTGGTGTTTTTTTGTTTTTTTTTGGTTTTTTTTTTTTTTTTGTATGGAGCCTCTGCCCGGAGAAAATGGCAAATTCTTCTTATATCCTTACAAATAAATGTACATCATCATGTATATCAATATAAAGATCCATAAACATGCTTTTCTTGAGCAAAATTGCATATGATCTCTTAATACTAATACAACAAGCTAAAAGTTGCAATATCAACAGTTATTTTGTTCCTGTACTGCTTATTCAAGTAATAAAATATCGTATCACTTTTTTTAAGAATAGTGCTATGTCTTAAGGATTTATCACCAAGGCTTATCTAGTATTCATAGACATCAAGAAAATTGACAGGACTTTCTTTCTATGTCTTTAATATAGGTAATTATTACCTATGCTCAAGTGGCAAGTTTTGCAGAGCACAAAATAGATTCTCTTTAAACTACTCTTTGAAAATACAATGTGTCATTTGGAAGTATTAACAGATATCTTGACAGAGCACTGGAACCGGTTGCTGAGAGAGGTTGTGGAGTCTCCTTCTCTGGGGATCTTCAAAAACCCACTTTTTTGTGGGTTTTATGGCGATCCTGTGGCAATCCTGTGCCACATGTTCTAGGCTTGAGTAGGGGGAGTTGGACTAGATGATCTCTAGAGGTCCTTTCCAACCTTAATCTATCTGTGATTCTATGGTTCTATGATCTTAAAGGAAAAAAAAAGAATAGAAGTCAAAACAGTTGGTGGGGTGGGGTGAAGTGAGGAGTGGGGGGAAACATCATTAGGAAAACTCTGGATTCTGCAGCATTATAATATAAGCAAGTGTTGGTTTTACAATTTGTAAACGTAAAAGGTTGTTTAATATTTGGTAGAGCAAAATATTGCATCTTGGATTTCCAAAAAAGAATGGAAAAAAAAGAGAGGAATAGGGAGAGAGAAGTATGACAAAACAAACAGGATATATACTCAAGCTATATTGAGAATATTAGACGTATTTATGTTCATATGGGTTCTGCTCCCAAAGAATACATGGTCTGCTAAACACCATTTACCCTTCTAGTAAAAACTTGGATTAATATTTTATTATTGAGAGAAATCTCAAAAGACAGTAGTTGTGAAATAGGTAAACAAAAAAATCCTACTGTTGATAAAGTTTGAAACAAAGCAATAATTTCGAAGGGGTAATGGAATGAGCAACAAGCTCTCAAGTTTTCCAAAGTCAACTTATTTTGGTTTGAAACTGTTCCACAGTGCCCTACTTCACAGAAAAAGTGACCCATGTTGTCCTATTTAGGTGAGGTCACTAAGCAAAGCATATTTCCTATGACACAGCCTCTCATCTTATTGAGTTTATGATATTGAAAGAGATGTAGTCTAATCTTTGATATTTATGCATAAATAGAAAAAAAGAATGAAGTACCCAAACAATGACCCGAAAATACAGCAACTGAATTATACTACTACTCTAGCATTCTATGATTTTAAGGCAGCAGGATATGGTCTTTCTGGAGCTGCAGGAGAAAAAAAAAAAAAAAACAGACAAGGAAGAAAAAAAAAGCTCTTGGTGTTCAGCCTTCCATACTGTCAACAGAAAGTCTCTTCTACAGCAATCAAAATCTTTTCTTAGGATGAAAAGCATTCAGTGGAAAATCCAAAGTCATAAGCTCATAGAAAATAATAAGCTCAAAGAAAATATGCATAGATGAGCATCAGGATGGGTTCCAAATGCTTAATTAAGGCAAGTTAAGGCAAGTTTACTATGTAAACAGGAACTGTTACACTCATAGTGATTAAAATTCCCAAGCTGATGCATGAAGTCTGAGATCTGCTGGCAAAAAATAAATCTTTTAGATTTCTCATTTCCTCATTTGCCAAATCTTGAGAGAGCCAGAGATAGCTGACAAAATAGACAAGGGAAATGTCTAATTTGGAAAGCACTGCGTTATCTAAAAACAAAGACCTTTTCTTGAAGGAGGCCATCCCCAGATAGTTATATAACCAGAAATGTCTAGACAGAAGAAACAATACTAAAATATCATTCTTCAGCATGTCAGATACTTGGCTGTTTTTGTTGCTTGGATTTACGCCTTCACTTGGGCGCATCAAACATATGGGGTAAAATAAGACTGCAGATGAAACTGGGCCAAAACACTGGAAAAACAAAACTTCCAATATTTTGGGCAGAATAGAACTTAATAGTGATTTTGGAACCTGCTTCTGTCCTGAAAAAAATATAAAATCCTGCTTTTCCATGCATACTGGACAGAAAAAGACAGATCATTTGGAGTCCCTGATTACTGTGAAAAAAACATCCACATGCTTATTTTTAATATTACGTGATTACTTTCAATTTTTATTGAGAAAAAAATAACAACTAATTGAGACTACATCTTACATGTTTTAAAAAATATATATGTTCTCCATGGAGAAACTATTTTTTCCAAGACAGCTCCAGGAAACTTCTTTTGAAAGCACCTTTGTTCAATCAAAGCCACAACTTTCAGCAGACTGAGGTTTTTGAGGAGCAGAAGCCCATACTGCTCAACAGCAGAAGATGGCAACAGACAGCTGCTGCTGTGGATGGATCTCTTCCAAGAGCTTCACTCTGCAATACCCTCATCTTTTTGGCTCATTCTTCTCATTGCTTAGCCATGTGCACCAGCCATAGCTTTGCGAAAATATACTCTTCTTTCTGTTCAAGAATAAGACACAAAACCTAGCAGAAAATCTTGGCAACTTTTGATCATGTCACCTTCACTAGCAAAGAGCTATAATCAAATTCCATCTTCCACTTTAAGTTTCTGAATACAATCTTGAGTATGAAGGCACTTAAGGGATTTCTTCCATTTTTATCATTAAAACTCATATTTGTGTTTAGCCCACATGAAAACAAAAGTATTTCATGTCAAGAACTGAAATGTGCCATTTTTCTATTGTTTTTCCCCCCTAAGGTTTCCTTCGTTAAACATATTTGCTAAAGTGGGTTTAATTCATCAAGCATCCACTACTGAACTCAACAACATTATTCAGAAAATAATTGTTTAGTTCTATCTGGATAGGATTTTGACAGAAAGATGCTAAATATCATTGAGAAATACTGATCATGGATTATCATGTAAATTAAAAATGCACATGCACGCACACACACATATAAAGTCCATGTTGTGGTCAGATGTGAAAGTTATATTGCATCGATTTCTGCTTAGTACTGAAAAGCAAAAATCAGTAATATACGAATACTAGGTGTTTGAATGGTATGTTGGAAAGTATTTTTCTATATTTTTCTCCTAAGTCCAGGAAATGTTTTACTACAGCTAATGTCATGTCTCTGTATTTGTTAGTTGACAGCAACTGTACTTGTTTCTTGTTTTGAAGTCAAAAGATTAATAGCGGTCAAATCCGTAGCTGCAAAGTACATCAGAAGAGCTCATTTTAGCATTTTCCCCTACAGAGAACACGTCCTTGAACATGAACTGGAAAAGGAGCAAAAAGAGCAAAAGGAAAAACTCCTGGTTAATTAAGACCTCTACTCAGATCTTTCATATATCTAAAGATGGTTTTCTAGTTTCTCCTAGAAAAAGATAGTTCCTCTCTGTACACTAAATGTACAAGAGTTAAAATTGCTCATATTTACTGTTCCTCAATATCAGATTTTTTTTTGACTTTACAGAAAACAAGTTGCGTCTTCAAATATCACTTGCAAATTTATCCTTTGAACTTAACAGCTGATGCTTTTCTCAGTGCTAATGGTTAGTGATGCTAGTGTTGTGCTTCCTCTTTTGTATTACGTTTTCAATTGAAGGGAAATTGAAAATTTGATTTTTTTTTTTATTAATACAATCATTGCCTTTGTCTAACTTAATTTATATTACATAAACAACAGGCATTTGTTGCCCAGTCTTCTGGATTATGTTCATCATCTTCCTACTGGTCTTCTAAGCTGGGGTGGGATGGGGAGAGGAGGGAAATATTTTGCAAAGCCCATAAAGTCACAGAAGATTGGAGCCTGCTCCTTATAACATCCACTTTAAAACCTGAGTAACAAGCAATTTGATAATGCAGGGGTAAAGGGTTGCAATAAAGCAGCAATACATAAGAAATGCTCATTGTACCAAGGCTATTAATCAGTATGTGGTGGCAACCCAGAAGAGCAAGAGAAAATTAAACTGCTATAAATGAAGGCTAATGGATGTCTGACAACGTCATGTTCCATTAAGTGATCTACCCGGTAAAATCTTTCTGCCTCTGCAACCTCTGGCATCGATTTCCATAGCCACAAATGGCAGTGGTACCAGCCAGAGCACATCCAGCAGCAGAAAGAACAAGCTCTAAAGGTGGAGTTGAAGAAAAAACAAAAACAAAACCCAAAAATCTATTATGGAGAAATAAACATATACGGTACAAGAACAAACCAAATACTGTAGATACCTGCATTGTGGAAAAGAGATTTTCATTCTTAATGACATGTATTTTGTCCAGCTCCTGCTCATGGCTTGGAATATGTGAATACAGAGAAAAAAAATATCTGATTTATGACCTCAGGATGTAGGCAAACAGCACAGTGCTTTTCGGTTCTTCAGGAGACGGCTTAGCATTGGAGGGAATGTCTCAGTAGATGTATTGTGTTATTGTTAGATGTATTATGTTAAATCACTATTCCTGAAACAAATACCAGCTGGGTATTTTGTATTCACATTTTGTACCAGGGAATACCAAGGAACACTCTCCTGGACCATCTGTGACATCTCCTGGATGCTCTACTTGCAAAACTGCTGTTTCCCACTCTCCATGGACTTGCAAGGTGACCGTGATAGGCAGTCCAGTTATAACACCAGTCAGGGTGAGGAACCCAATACCTTTTGTTCCCAATCACAAAACATGTTTTTTCTACAGCTCTGAGGTGTAGTTATTTGTCTTTGCTTCATACCACAAAGGCTCCTATTTGACCAGTAGTCTCCAACACAGTCTCAGTAACAATCAGTTAGTGCTCACTGCAGATAGCAAGCATTTACGTATGCAATTAATGTTAGAAGGCTTTATCATTTACTGTAGTAGTTTGTCAATACACAAAGATCTCTGAAATCTAGGAGAACCTACTAAAATAAACAACAGATTTTTTTCGTTATTCTTGATGCATTACTTTACCTTGAGACTTTTTACAGCTATTTGTTGTATTGTGTTTGCAGACTATCAGTTACTACATGAAAGCATCAGCTAAGGTCTTCCTGCATTACTGCAAAGCCTTTATACCCATGACTATTGTCAGCTGCTTGTTGCCTCTTATGTGGTCAGAAGTTTCATATATGAGAGTACCTAAACAGGCCAGGTGTTTCTCAAATACTCACCAAAAAAAGAGCCCTTTTGACAATAATAAGACAAAAAATGCATCCATCCCTCTTTTTGCAAGACACTATATAGCATAAAGACCCTGACCTTCCTGACCTTATTTCCTATATTCCTTCATGATAGCAGCATCCAGAGATTAACAGGTTTCAAAAAATGTTCTTTGCAAAAGGGCGGTATCTTCAGCCAGTGCAGACCAAACAACAGTAGACTAACAGCAACTTCCCAAAGCTTATACTGAGTTTCCTTCAGAAAGAGGAAATGGTTTGTAAATGTTGCAAAAGAAATGCTTTAGTGATTATTTGTCCAGTTGATTTAACCTGACCTATTCGAGCATTTAAGCCTGGAAATGGGAACAAAGAAGCAAGCTGGAGAAAAACTCTGTTATTGAGGTGCAGGTAAATCCACACTTCCTAAATAGAGCTGGGGACGGTCTGAGCATTAGGGTTTACTAAAATCAACAAAGTCAGTACCAGAGGTCACTGAAGAAATTTCAAGTCTTCAGAAGACACACCAGAGAGATGTAGGTGCTTCTGGAGCGGGAGTCACTTTTTGCCTCACTGTTTCACCTCACAGGGGTGAAAGTTTCTTCTTCAACAGAGTTAAATTCAGGTGCAGTAACTTACATGGTTGGTGTAGAAGGGAAGCCTGTAGGAACACTCATTCAGCTACTGGAATGCTCCTCACTGCAGATGACAAGGGAAGCTCATTAAAATACTTAATTAAGAAGCTAAGCCAAATTAACTTTTTTCATTGCTTGACAAGCATCCAAGTTACTTTTAAAAAAGTTGTTAAATGTTAAGGGTCTTAAGCTTTTTTAATGGAGTTGATAGCTTTACTGCCAGCTTTCTTAAAAATCACATCCGATAATTCTGAATCTCCACTTCTGATCCCAGCAAGATATACTTACTGTCTTGGTGTAGGATGAAAATGAGGTTTTGAATACCAAGGGTATCAATGGGTTAGTTTATGCTCAAATTTCTCCAAGCTGTAGCTAGTTACAGTGAGATTTGCAGAGGTGTTATAAAGATTATTTCTTTACTACTAATACTACACCTTGACATATTTTAATTAATAATTCAGAATCACAGTGTTTTATATGGAATAATTAATAAGATAGCCAAAATGTAAATTTTCTTTTAAAAAGACTTCACAGAATTCAACAGGCATGTTACTCTCCATTACTTTTGGTAGTAATTTAGAATCCTTTCGGTAAAAATATGTTCCCCTTCATTCCTGTAATATTTCATTGGACTTTTCTATTAGGGACTGTATAGAAGTACACTTTCTTTTAAAGAGACTAATCAGCTTTAGGGTTGGCATTTGTTTCAACAGACAAATTTGTTTTAAATAGTGCAAGCATTCTGTGAATGTTACATAAAATACTACCATTTCAGAGAAAAATGTCATTTCTTTCTAAGGGTTTCAGCGTAGACACCACTTTGCCTGCTCTCTGCCTCTTATTCCTGCACAGAAACACACCCCAGTGAAGAAAGTACACTGCATTATAGTAAGGATGGATATACTCCAGATGTTGCTGAGCAACAGTCTGATATTTGGGCAGTAAAATCAATTCCCTAAAATTTCATCTTTTATCTTTAAAAGAGAGTAAGTATAAAATCAGCAAAATCAGATAACTTCTTCAATGTATCAAGAAGTTGCAATAACTGACCCCATCACATACCTGTCTGACCTCCAATTAATGTCATTTGTATTAATTTCAAAAAAAGCAATGCATAAATGTTTGTATGAAATATTTTACTTTTTTTAATGCTCTAATATTTTGATATCAACAGAAGTATCTACAGTTAAAATACTTCTATTTTTCCCCCCCTCTTCAACAGAGCACATAATTTAAGCTTGTAATTTATTAAAGACTTGAACCTGTATGTATCTGAATTACTATCCAGGTTTTTATCTGCAAGAATTTCCCATTAGATTTGACAGAATGTGTGATGCTAATTTATAAGCACAGACATTACTGTCCGGTATACCTCATAACAGCTTTTTAATTACAAGGCATATTCAGAGCTGTTAAGGTGCAAGGGAGGAATAATTCCAGACATGCGTACAGACTGGGGACCGACCTGGAGAGCAGCTCTGCAGAGAGGGACATGGGCGTCATGGTGGACGACAAGCTGACCATGAGGCAGCAGTGTGCCCTCGTGGCCAAGAAGGCCCATGGGATCCTGGAGTGCATTAAGAACAGTGTCTCCAGTAGGTCGAGGGAGGTAATCTTCTCCCTCTCCTCAGACCTAGTGAGGCCACACATGGAGTACTGTGTGCAGTTCCGGGCTCCCCAGTACAAGCGGGATGTGGAGCTGCTGGAGAGAGTCCAGCATGTGGCTACGAGGATGATCAGGGGCCTGGACTATCTGTCCTATGAGCAAAGGCTGAGAGAGCTGGGCCTCTTCAGCCTGGAGAAGAGAAGGCTGACAGGGGATCTGATCAGTGTTTATAAGTACCTCAAGGGAGGAAGTGAGGAGGATGCTGCTGGCCTCTTTTCAGTGGTGACCTGTGGGAGTGTGCAGTCAGGAGGCCTGGCTGGCAGAAGATACACCTCCCACTGGGATGACCCACTGGCCCTCTGCCCAACCTCCTGGCTCTATTACTAAACCAAGTGCAAGTGGCTGAAAAATATGAGGGCCGAGTTTTCCCTTTGGGCTTCCAACCGGCATTACTAACCATCCGTGCCTGTCTAAATGGGTCAGATCTGCCTGAGGAAAAGCAAGCAGAAACATATTCTCTGCTCGCTGATGGTCCTAAAGAGTTGCGGGATGAGAACTCACCCACTCCTGAGTCTCTTTCCCAACAGCTCAAGAAGGTGCTATCTTGTGAGTACAGACCTGCAGATGTGGAAAAATCATCTGTGAAGCCAAAAATTGCTTGTAAGGGAGGATTATACCCCCCCATAGAGTCCTTTGGGCAGGAACGTGTGGAGCCAAAGATGGCGCCGAGAGAAACTGCTCTCTGTCCTCCATTTGAAAAAGACAAGTGGTCCCTTCCTCCTTCTAGCTCTGACTCCAAACCACTTCCTGTGTCTCATAGTATGGGCGTAACTTTTGAGAGAACTGACGAGATTTCTCCTACAGCGCCGCCTGGTGGACAAAGGGAGGAACTGCATCCCATGACTCCCTTTAGTGGGCGTCTACAAGAACAGCAATCCCCTTGGGACAAGTGTTACTGTGCAGTACTTCAGGGCCAGCAGCAGGCCTCATCACAATGGAACGATTATTATCAAGGGCTGTGTTATACCAGAGACCAGACTCAGAAAAACTGGGATCTCTGGACACGACAGACAGCTGACACCTTCCCAGTAAATATTAATCCGACTGCGCAGAGGCCTCTTAATTGGTACCCACAAGAACATACCACTTTAAAACGTCTTTGGGAAGCTGTGAGGGAGGATGGCCTTCAAGGCCCTTTTGCCCAACAATTGCTGGAGACAATTAGTATGGAACTTAATACTCCAACTGATTTGAAATAGATGGCAAGGACTAGTGGACAATATTTGGCATTCACTAGTGGACAATATTTGGACTGGATAGCCTGCTATAAAGACAAATGTGACCAGCAAGCAGAAAGAAATAGACAAGGCGGAGTACTTCTGAACTTCGACTGCCTTGCTGGGGAGGTCCTATACTCCTCTCCGACAGTGCAAGCCCAGGGCCCTCCTCAATATTTTGACCAAGTACGACTGGCAGCGTTGCGAGCCTTTAATAGATGCAAGGCTGGACCTACAGCCCCTTTTAGCGAATTACTCCAGGGACCAAACGAAGATTTTGCCTCCTTTGTTTCCAGAGTACTAGATTCGTGCAGACAGAAAGTTCAACATGCTGGTGCTCAAGAGGCCTTAGCAAGAGAATTAGTATATGAAGGGGCTACCGCAACATGCAGAGCATTAATTACTCCCATTAGAAATGAACACCTTGACAGATGGATCATGGCTTGTAGGGAAGTCAATGCACGAGGCGCTTAGGCGCTTGCAGCCGCTCTTGCAGCCCACCTTCAGGTGGGCTCTAACTCTTTGCAACAAAATATGCCCTTATGTTTCAATTGCAAAGCTCTGGGGCATTTTGCCAGGCAATGCCCAAAAAAAGGGGGATGCGGCAGCCATATACTGTTTGTCCAAGGTGTAAAAGGGGATATCATTGGGCCAAAGATTGCAAATCCAAGACTGATAAGGAGGGAAATATTTTAAATTTCAAATCGGGCCCCCAGCCTGGTCAGAGAAAGGGGAGCCAAAAGAGAAGGAAAAAAAATCTCTTCACACCTAGACCAATCACAATTAAAAGTGGAAGTCTAGCCAGTCCACTCCTTCTCCTCATGCTTTTGAGAGAAATGACAGAGCTGGAGAACTGGATTATTCAGTGGGTACTGAATCCATGGGGGCCAAACGCCTCCAAGAGTATTCAGCAGGCAGAACAGGAGTTTGCAAAATTAAAAGAAACAACCAAGTCAAAACTCTTCTCCCAAAAATTCCTAAAATGTGCCAAAGCGTTTGCTGTGTGGTTGGTGGCCAAGAGCTTAGCGGAGGAAAAGCAGGCAGCCCAAGCAGAGGTTCAGAACCTGAAGGAGGAGAATGACAAACTGAAAGCTGAGGTAAAAGCGCAACGAGTTAAACTCGAGGAGAGCAAAACCTGCGAGGGTGTTGCAGCTGTGGAACAAGTGAGGAATGTCTTGCAGTATCAGGAGGTGCTGCAGAGCATCACCTCTGCCAGCATGGCTCCCCCGTACTCCCTCAGGAAGGTGTCAAGGAGCAAGTGGCAGGGAAAGAAGCAGTGGCAGAAAGCAATCCCCGGCAAGCGACAGGGAGAAACAGCGTGGCAAGGAAGGAGTTAAACACGATGCGCGTGGACATATGGAGGTAGCTGCGGAAGCTGGGACCGCTGGGACAATGCTCCCACAAGCGTCTTGCTGGATCGGTTGCTGGACATCAGCAGGAGAAGGGAGACAAGCAGGCCCGGAGCCCCAGCCCTCCCAGTCATAGTTTAAGCAGGCTCATCCCCCACGTTCCCTGGCCTCGTGGTCATGCCGTAGCTGGACCACTGGGGAAGGCCCACCCACAGGTGAGACTGGGGGACCAGGAATGAGAGCCCAGACGCTGCCAACTGCTGCAAGGGCAAGCCATTGTAGAACATACCAAAAACACCTTAAAAACTTTAATAAAAAAAGAGGAGGAATTATGCCCCCAAAGCACACCAGATGAAATACTTACCAAAGCCTTAATAACTTACTAACTTTTGATGAAAAAGGGTTGTCTCCTATTCACAAAAATTGGGGCCCTCTGTTTGCCCCTCCTACTCCACTTCCTCTTGTGAGATGGAAGGACTGCAATGGCAGCCAGCCGCTCCCCTACTAACGCAAGGGAGAGGTTTTGCTTGTGTCTTTCCAGAAACAGCTCCACACCCCATCTGGGTGCTGGCGAGGGATGTGCGACCTGATACCTCTACCCAAAGATATGCCGACAGCAGAAAGGCAACAGATGCCGCCGGATGCGGAGAGCCGCCCCGATGACCTGGGGTGACATCAAAGCTCTTCCAGAACAAGCCCGATGTGTCATGCCYCCAGGAACCACTCCTCTGTCTTTCTCCTTTTCATGATGTGTGTTATACTTACTCATAACTCTGTTAGTGCGACACTCAAAGTTAATATCTAATGTAAACAACAGGTTTTGCTAAACAAACCACCAAAGCAAGGCTCGCAGTACATGGCAAGAATTAGACAGTCATTCTTATTACCACTGAATAGTGGATAAACTCCAAGGCTGACAACACAGGTCACCCTCAGATGCACACAAGGCAAGACCAGGTAGGAAAGAGCAAACGCCTCCGAGAAGATTGGCTGCTCGGTCCTGGTGAGGAGCCTTGAGCCACAGGGGGGTTTGCAACATCCTTGCTGGATTCGTGGGTAATAGTCCATTTTCATGGACTATTGGTAGTGGGATTGTGGGCCTATAACCCACAAAACATGATCTTGTGTTGCCAGGCTTTGTAATAACTCAGGCCTCAGTACCAAGACTTGCCAGCCTTGCTTTGTCTGGACTTGGCTTACCAGGAGTTTTGTGTGGGCTTGGATAGCTGTAACAGCAGTTGTTACACAGCAGCAGATAGATCTACTAGGCATCAAGGTACAGGATTTATGGAGGCTTGCCACCACTTCCTGTGACCATCGATTTCTCTCATCTGTGATACGCACTGCTCCGAGGTCTGCCAATCACTCCAGGTTGTCCCCCCGAAACTGGGTTCTGAGCCTGTATAACTCACTTTAGAGCTCACGTCTCAAGCTATTCAAGTTCCAGTCCTCGCCAGTGGGAGTGTGCAGTTAGGAAGCCTGGCTGGCAGTGGATACACCTCCCACTGGGATGACCCACTGGCTCTCTGCCCAACCTCCTGGCTATATATAGAATTGTAACTGTGTAATAAAGTTGGACCTGCACCATCAGCCTCATTCCTGGAGGCTCTCTCCATCACCACCCTCACCGGGGCGCAGGCCACTCCACATAATGGTGCCCAAACAGGGACCCCACAGTGGCCAACAACAGGACTAGAGGAAGCGGCCACAAACTGAGGCATCAAAAGTTCCACAGGAACTTAAGAAACAATTTCATAATAGTGAGGGTAACAGAGCACTGGAACAGGTTGCCCAGAGAGGTGGTGGATTCTCATTTTCTGGAGATCTTCAAAACCCACTTGGACACCGCCCTGTGCCACATGCTGTAGGTGACCCTGCGTGTGCAGGGGAGTTGGACTAGATGACCTCTGGAGGTCCCTTCCAACCTTAAGTATTCTATGATTCTATGAAATACCAATCTCATTTTGATGACTATGTACTCATTCCATTTGTAATTATTAAAATTCTACAGAAAATAGTGCTACAGCTAACCCCAGTTATTTGATTCTAAACATCTAAAGCATTTAGGAAAACTGCCTAGGCTGTCTATCACACATATCATTTTATGACTACTAATAACTACTGTTTTCAGGATTCAAATGTTCTGTATGAAAGATATTCCTATATTACCTGTAAGTGTGAGGCTATTGTATTTATTCCAGAGACAAAAAGATATTTTCTTTACACTGATGGTTATTCTGAGAGAGATACAAAAAAGAACCTTGTCCTTACCATAGCTGCATAAGAGAATTTTCCAATAGGGTATTTCTATCTCGTTCTGATGGTAGAGATGAAAAATGTTTCATAAACAAAATCATCAGGATAACTCTGAAACAGGAACTAAGTCAACTAATGGTGTGTGTGGGGGGGAAGTGTTCTCTAGGTTAAGTAAAAAAAAAGTAGTCTGAGCCTTCTGTAGATATGATCCTGCCAATAAGCTGGAAGCAGATTTTCATTACCATCGTACTTAGAAAACCCACACTAGCTGCAGAACAATGTTTCTGATACTATCATACAGAAGTAAACATGAGAAGGTGACTGAGAGACTACAATAAACACAGTAGTCTACAGTTGGTGTATTTTTTTTAATATTAGAAAGTACATTTGAATTACTTTATCTTTCCCCTAACTACTTCAGCCTGGCTTTGCTATACAGACAGTCATGATCCATAAAGTTTACCGGGGTTCAGAATTACTGCCTTAAGTTCTCACACTCACTGCTACTTCAGTGACAAATCTAAGTAACCATGTAGAAGTATCCTTCAGTAAAATAAGGATACTTTTCCTACTCATAAGAAACAGGTTAAGATATCTAAATTGATATTTAATTGCTTAAATAAAAAAGTTCTCTTTTTTAGCCTAGAAGTGAAATAATTTCTGTTGGAAGCTATTATATTTTTAATACACAAATGTAAACATTTGCTCTTTTCACTTGTTATCTTCACACCTTTCCATACCATACAGAAAATGACCACTGTGTAAGCTACAAAGGAGGTACCACATGAATTATACCAGACATCCGTACGCTGCACAATAGCACTGATAAGTTGAGATTGCTCTACAGCACCTAGCTGAGGTCAAGTAGTCCTCCAGAAATATCAGCGTAGAGCGTTTTCCTCATGTCTCTGGAGTTTATTTCATTTTATAGTCCTTATTAATTCTTTCTTCACTCCTAGTTGATGACAAACATGAAGGAACAAATTACAGACAGATGAAATATTTGACCAACCTCCTCCAAATGCAAATAAAATTATTATGCCACAGTACCAGCTTTGAAATAAATCTTCTTACACATTACTCTCTTACAGTTGATACCATTTAATGCTCTTTCTCTTACAGTCATCACAGAATGACTGAGGTTGGAAGAGACCCCTAGACATCATCTGGTCAAACCTCCCTGCTACAGCAGGGACACCTGGAGCATGTGGCACAGGCTCACATCCAGGAGGGTTTTGAAGATCTCCAGAGAAGGAGACTCCACAACCTCTCTGAGCAGCCTGTTCCAGTGCTCTGTCACTCTCACAGCAAAGAAATTATTCCTTACATGTTCTACTTTTAGATAATCCACCATTAGAAGACTCAGAATTACCTGAACAAAGTACTGTTCTGGACAGTCAGAATTAGAAGGAACATATCTACAATTTATGATGTTGTTAATATTAACAACATTTAGATCATTTAAATTTTTATTTTCTTCCTGTTGTCTTCTACCTTCAGAATTAATTTCCAGCTGAGAAAACAAGGAAGTTAATAATCTGATCCCTTAATATTATCATACTCAGGCATAAATAATTGCATAATTATTATATAATATATATTAATGAACAGGGGATGAAGTTGGGCTCATGATCAACACTGAAATATTTCATATTCTGTTATTACAACCCTTTTATAGTTTATGATGTGGAAATTTTATCTACTTAAATCTACATTACAAGTTGCCTACAGTTTGCTTCCTTTTTCCATTTCTTAGTAGATAGTGATCCTCCTTTCTTATATCTGTGTAGATTTTTTTTTCAGACACATCTAAAAGGAAGAAGAGACTTCACTTCTCATTTCTGATTTTCATGCTTTGCCCTGCTCAGTCGTAGGAAATACCTACTTCACAAATACCTTGCAACAAATAAACATACGAACAAGGACATATGTTTTGGGTCACAGTGTTCATAAGTCCTGTAGCTCTGAAAGTGTCTTATAAAAGCAGAGGATAAAGCACCCCTCTGTATATTTTTTTCACCTAAAATTTCATTCACATGATCTAAGCCACTTAATGTTTTGCTTTTAAGGAGTTCTTGAAGAACAATTGCAAATACAGAGACCCACCAGGGCAGGAGAAAGTGCACTTGAATCTATAGAGAGTCCTCACCTGCTGATGACACCAACTGTAAGTTGAAGGCCAGTCGAGAGAAGCAATATTATCACTTTTTCCCTCTTTAGCAAATGTGAAATGGTGAAAAAAAACCGCAGCTGCATCCAGGGCATTTCTGTAGGGATGTGAACTGACTGTTCAAAAGAAACCAAAAAAGCTTGTTATAGATTTTAGTATTTAGGGAATTAGTGACTTTTTAAACTTCCCACTGTGATGCTATAACTTGCTACATCTATCCTGCAAAAGTTTATTGAAACTCCTGGTAGGTAACTCCACAGTACTCCATGCACTATGAAATTCAATTACATTTAAGAGAAATAAAGTTGAGCTTAATTACTTGTATGCACTTTGGATGAGGTATAGTCTCTCTAAGCATGTGGCTTGCAGTAGTCTTGACTTTGAAGAAATTAACTCACTTTTTTTAAAAAAAAAAATTTCCTTTTGGCTGTGGGAAATTTGAAATTAACTCACCTGTTCAAGATTCTTTGGGGGAAGGATGAGGGATGGGAAAAGGAGGAAAACGGAGGAAAAAAAGTGAAGGAGAAATATAAATATTCTAGTGACTCTGTAGAAATAAAGAAACACTCTCCCCTACAGAACAGCCAAGAAAGAATTCCACAAAAGGTCAACTTATTTCTGTTCTGGTTTATTGAAAATGATGGAGAACACATCCACTCACCAGATATACAGCATTTTCCACTACCACCCCTTTTCCCCATAAGGTAAAACGAAAAAGTTTTCAAAATAACCTGGAAAAAATTATAATAAAATATCTAATTTATAACCAGTTTTAAACATATATATTTCCCTCTTTTCCACCAAAGGAAAGAATGCAACACTAAATAGGCAAGTTATGCTGCCCCATCACAGTTCAACAGCAATTAAATAGGCTTATACCCTTCTACAGTGCTAGCTGAAGGAGTTCACAGTGTTCTTGTTGAATGCATATTAGAAATCTCTTCCGTTCCCTTAAATGCAATACTGTAACCACCATTCCTTATCTACTGGCACTGAAAAAGGATAATGATGAGGTACATCTGTTTTAATATTACTCATGTGCTAACTTCCTCAAGGTTTGGTGGTTTTTTTTTTTTTCTCCTTCCTCCGGGGCACACATTTGTAACGGTCTGCCCAACATTGTATTATTTCCTTGATACGTTAAAACAGGTTAAGAACGAAAAGCAATATCCTATTTCAGAGGTCTCAGGAACAAGCATGCATGTATTCATATGCTTCAAGCATTCAAGCATATTTGTATTCAAACATGCTTTAACACACTTGAGAAAGGAGTCACCTGTAAACTTATTTTGAAACTATTAATTATTCTACAGAAGCCTTCATATTGCCCACAATAGTGAAGAAAAAAGTTGCAATAACAGCCTTCAATCACATCCCCTCCCAGAAAATGATAGAGGCAAACAAAGAAAACATGGTATCTCAGTATACAGCTATTGCAGAGTCAGCTTTACAAATGATTGCTTATAATAAATTATTTTCCCGCTAAAATTAGCAATTAATTTACATATCTGTTGAAGAAGTAACACAATTTAAGATAGGTGAAAATTATTCTTCCTTCTCCACTAAGCTGAAGCAGGCTCCGTCACTTACTTGCTGCAGCAAGGAATAATGAGAAATGAAGGAGGAGGAAGGATTTTTTTTAAAAAAAAAAAAAAAGAAAAAAGAAAAAAATAAAAGTGCCACAAGAGACAGAAGTTAGGAGGGAATAGCAAACTAATAACATATCTTAACTGTATAGTGTGGATCCTTTCTGCCTCTTGGGAGGTGAGGCATTACACACTATGTTTTTAAATCAAGTTTATCAATTGTGAAGCAGTCTTTGTTGTCCTTTCATTGCTTTTATTTAAGAAGGAAACAGCAGAAAAAAAACCCCAGAGAAATAAATAAAGAGAAAAAACCCTGCCAGTGGTTCTCCATCTGGTACTGGTTATTGTCATGGTTTAAACTGATCACAGCAATGAAAATCCATGGAGAAAACCAGTAGAAGATTTTTTTAAAATCAAAAAGAACATCTTTACACTACCTATGCTGATAAAGGAATAATATTTCTATTCTATACCATTGTACTAGCAATAGCATTCAAAGCCTTCACAACATGAAACCAAAATTTATACTTCTGTGCATTCAGAAAGATTTGCGATATCACTGACCAGGAAAAAAGAAAGCTCATCTTAATTCATATCTACCCCACTTTGTGCTAAAAGGAGAGACAGAATGTAAAACCACTACCCAGTGAAGACAGGCATAAGCATGACCATGGAGTTACAGATTACATGAAGTCAAACCTATTGAGATAGATATCATTGTTGATAACGCAATATCAACAAGTAATTAAAAGAAGAAAAAGACAATTCATCCAGATAAATGTGACAGCTTTGAAACACTTTTAATTCTAAAATCAGCTGGATTCATTTCATCATTTTTGATATTTGCAGTTCCAGGAAAAAGAACTTATTGACAGGCCTGAAACTACAAATACTTAACATACATAAACTCATAGATTTTTCTTATAAGAGCACTTTTTCTGGCATATACTTCATTAGATGTAGCCTTGTCACGGGTCCTGGTGGCAAAGCCCAGGCTCTGCCGCCAGCGGCCGCAGAATGGCATTGCAGCCGCCTCTGTTAGCCGGCCGTGACAAAAGCCGGCCCCCGCTGGTGATGGATCCCAGCGGGGAGATGTGGGGCGCCACACGCCAGCAGCTCCAGCGGTAATCAGTTCTCAGTAGCCTAGGCTCCTAGATACGAACCGGAGTTGTGGTCCTTAGGCGCCCGACACCCACACACACACAAGCACACACCACACGTATCACATTCAATAAGGAGAACACACTCGGGGATCCAACGACTGACAACCGTTTATTGRGGGGCTAAACAGRGAATATATRCACTTTGGGCGTACATGCARGGGGGAATGAYTGGAYGAGRGTYGGCCRCCCCTCATCCTCTCATYGGACYCCGCATGATCCCTGCTCCGGCTAACCCTCTGATTGGGGGTCCCAGCTCAGGGCGGGAGAATCCTGGAACTGCAGACTGTCTTGACATAACTGCAGGCCATGCTGATTCTGCAAGGCCACCAAGATGTTGCGAACAAAGAGGCTAAGACACAGAACAAAGAGGCAGAGACTCTGAGAACAAAGAGGTAAAGACACTGAGGACAAAGTAGCAAGGAGCTTAAACTGTTGCATCTACAAGGACACTTCAAACAAAGAAGTAAAGAGCTCAAACTGTGGAGCAAGCAGGAAAACAGGATCTCTAAGCATGGGAATGAATGAGCTCAACAGGACCGAGCAACCTGAGGGCCGGTGGAGGGACTGACCGGTCCCTGCCGCCCCATCAACTATAAACACATATACATTAAGGAGAAATACAGAGGTTAACTGTCGGGTCCCGCTTCGGTCCCCGCCGCCGGAGCGGCGGGAGAGGCTCCGCAGCCGCCGGGTCTTGCTAGCAGCTGCCTCTGGTGACCGGTCCCAACAGCAGCCGGCTTCCCCACTCAGCTCTTTTCTGCGGGGGATTCGTGGGGCACCACTCAGCGGCGGGATCGGCGATCAGGCGGTTGTCCTCTGGGCCAAGGCCTCGGTCGCAGCCAGGGGCCTGTCGCTCCTCGAACCCCTGACTCCAGTCACACAGACACACGGAGGTTCCAAGAGCAAGAAGCCGTTTATTGAAGGTAGTACAGGACTTTTATATCCTTGGGGCATACGTGCCGGACAAATGATTGGCGGAGGGTTGGCCACCCCTCCGCCCGCCATTGGTTAGTTTTCTATCCAGCTCCGGAGGCCGCCTCTGATTGGGGCGCTCAGGATCCTCCCGCCGATTGGCCCACCGGCAAGGTGGGAGAATCCCAGCGCCCCATTGGTGGCGGCCAGGGTTGCTGGGCAACCCTCAGGCAGGCGGGAGAGGGAACTGGCCCCCTCCGCACCTGGGGTCACCCAAAGGACAGGGGGCCCAATTCTAAAGCTCTTAACTACATACAGTAAGGCGGGGGTCAAAACTGGGGTTGCTGCACAACTTGCTCTTCCCTGAGCACCTTGCAGGGGGCTGGAGGACCGTGTCCTCCAACATCTCCCCCTTTTCTATTTTTGCTCAAGGAGGAGCAGGGGAAGCAACCCTTACACAAATAACAATTTAGGCCAAGCAAAAAAAGGCAAACCCAACAAGGTCCTTCGGAGTTTCTGGTTCTCCAGTCGTCSTCGTCTCCTTAGAAGGCAGAAAAGTCCGAGTAAAGTTAAGTCCGAATCCAGGTCCAGCAGATTCCTGTCGGGTGTCGATTCCGGGTTCAAAGGTAGGTCCAGAGCTGACACAGTTCTGCAGGAACCTCCAGTGGTGACTGTATCAGTCAAGGCGGGCGACATAAATGTAACCTTTAACAGCAACATTTTCCAAACGTGGAGCAAACATGGTAATGGTTTCTTCAGCGGGCTGTCTCAGACCAAGGCAGGATTAGAGGGTGGGGGCGGGAGATCTTCCGGCTCCGGCCCCGCCTCCTTGTATGTCTCCTCGGCAACCAAGAGCACGCCTTCAGAGACCTGCTTTATTTGAGATCTTAAGCATTTACAAGTCACAGCAAGGCATAACAGAATCGCGGTTACAATCGCCAAAAGTCGCAGCCCCTCCTTCAACCACATTGTTCCCCAATTATCGATTCACAAGCCCTTGCTACTTGGGATTTCCAATATGAACTATCTGCCTATAAATTTCTGAAAATTAACCCAAAAGGAATGAAGTTCCCTGGTCACCTGCTCACTCGCCTCATCCAAAGCCCAAGCAAGGTGTCCAAGCCTAAGGTTGAACAAAGGGCGGCTGGTTTTCAGTGATCATATCGACCACTTAGCCAAAGACAGACTGTATGATACTGATACAACTCCACCTAAGGTCTCAACACAGGGGTCAAGAGATACAGCTTAAACAATCCCAAGTACTCGTCTGCAATTTCCCTTTAAACATTACATATCTTTAACCTTGCTGAACCAAAATATTTCTAGGCACACTTAGGAGATTACTCCTTGTTTTCTTTTACTGAAAATAACACACTTCAGATGACATAGACAATTCCTTAGACCCTGTTGCAGAATAACACACCTCGGTTGCCATAGCCAACTCCTCAGGCTTTGCTGCAAGTTCCAGTTTGATAACACGATCTTGCACCGCTGCATGTAGTGATTATTTACCTAACCCATGCGCTTTTTAAGATCTCTTTGCCATCCCTGCTGCAAGGCTTCGCTGATGAAACAATTTCTCCATTCCATTTCCACAAGCTTACCGTTTTAACAAACTTACAGAAGCAAATTTGGCAACAAAGGTCGGATACTTCCTATACTATGACAACAAAGTCAACTATTTCCTCAAAGTCAACTATTTCCTGTGATATTTCCTCAAAGTCAACTATTTCCTGTGACTTTTCCCATTAACCTCCCAACAAACTTATACATTACAAACAAATCGACAGAGTCAACTTACAGAAACAAGTCGACMRAATCAAGTYGACAGAATCAACCTTTTCCTGTGGCTTTTCCCGCTTTCTCCCCCTTTTTCTTTTATGCATCGAAGCGATGCACCTAGAGTTTGATTAGCGGGAGAAGCCACCGATTTTACCCTTGCAATACATCCTGCATTGAGGATATCAACAATCATTGGTCCGCCTTCAAAGGCAGTCACGCAATTGTACAAAAACATGTCATGACTGATGTCGTCTTCATTTATATGTAATAATGATTACATAATATAATAGTATGTAATCTTATAATGTGTACATAAGATATATGTATATACTCATATATTTATGCACACACATATGCATGTACAGCCCCTAGATATACACACACTATGTATGTGGTATCTAGGTGCAGGTACCACGGTATAATTTATAATAATCTTATAAAGTCTGCATGCATATATGTGTATACCCATACATATATGCATGCGCATATATATACCCTTATAGCCTTATTTATATGTATGCATGGCCCCTAGATATACATATACGGTGCATATGATATCTATGTACATGCATCACGATATAATTTATATAATCCTTAATATCATATACAATGTATAATTATTTATGCAATATTAAATATAATTTATATCCCTATAGGCCATAATAATATATACAATGCATGCGCATATATAACCATATATGTATGTATATACTATGTATATAATACATACATTTTTATGTGTATTGCAATACTATAATTTATATAATATGATTTATCCAATAGCACTTATATAACCTTCTCACATACACCCTTTTTCTGTTACCAACAATCACTTTCTGGGAGGGGTGGAGATGTTTCCCCCAGGTTTAGGTTTCTTTCCGTTTCTTCGATTTCCCGGTGCGGCAATGCCAGGCCAAATGGCCAGCCCTGCCACATCGGAAACAGGCCCAAGGGGCATCATTCCTCTTGTCTGGGCTAAGCTCACTTGATACCGCTACAGCCCCGTACCGACTGAACACCGTCGACCATTGCCCAGACCCCCCCACCATTAAATGTGGGGTTATAGTCAAGCGTTCGAAGCTATACATATACATGTGCATATACCCTAGRGGTTCTTCCTCGAGGCTGCTTCCGTCAGTTGTTACCCTTATCCGTGACAGTACAATTGAGTCATGGGGCCCAAGCGGGCCTCCTGACAAACCCATATCTTCTTTCGAGGCCGTCGGGAGGTCTACCTTAACGTCTCCTGCAATATGGGTCTGACCTACTGGGTTGCAGCCTCCAAGGTGAGGCTTCCCGCCTCCAGGCCCAGTCCTAGAGATGAGGGATCCACTACGCATGCGCCCTGATTAGGGCCTTCCCCCTGAGGCTGAGGCAGAGACCTGCCTCCCGAAGGTGGGGCCTGTGGTCCCTCCCCATTCTGAGGAGGACCCACAAACACTCCCAGGGGTGGAGACCCCAAACCCCTCCCCTAAATCGGGGTGTCTGAGACCTCTCCTGAGGGTGGTGACACGATGCCCATAGTGAGCCCCAAATCTATTCCCGGACCCTCCCCCAAGGAGGAGGTACCACCCTCCACTTCCAGCCCCAAAGATGGCGCTGAGGACGCGGCCTCAGGAATGGCATCCCGAAAAGATGACAAGGGTCCCACGACGTCTGTCGTCCTCGAAGTGGCAATGGTCGGGTGCGTTGTCAAGATGTCGATTGTCGGCGATGGCACTCCAGGTTCCACCCCCGCCGTTGCTCAACTTCTTCGTGAGGATCCAAGGACCCGCTCGCCAACGGTGGGGACAAGGTCCCTGTCGCCCGACAAAGCACCCACYGGCATAAACAGTTCTCGGCCTCCCAAAAGTTCTGCCACCCGCCTCGTGGTACCCACCCATTCCCTTAATTTTTTATTTTCCTTTAGGGAYTTTTTATAGGGCGTTGACAGAACTTTCTCCAGATTGTACCATTGCAATCGATCTAATATTGCTCCCTCCTCCCGAAAGAAACCTCGTTTTAAACCATATCTTACAATCCTGCTCAGTTGTGTCGGGTCGATGTTCCGGGCATGCTACCGTCTATCGCCGGGCGGGTGAGTAGCCACCGCAGCAGGTCCACCAGACCAATCCATTTTTCTTCCCGCAATGAGGAAGGACTAAGTGAGCTTGACCTGTTTGACCTAGAGAAGAGAAGATTGAAAGGGGATTCGATCAATGTGTGTAAACATTTGAAGGGAGAATGCAGGGAGGATGGGGTCAAAGTCTTGATGGTAGCCAATGACAAGACAAGGGGTAATGGGTATAAATTTAAACATGAGAAGTTCCATCTTCACATGAGGAAAAACTTCTTTACTGTGAGGGTGACAGAGCCCTGGAACAGGCTGCGCAGAGAAATTGTGGAGTCTCCTGCTCTGGAGATCTTCAAACCCTGCATGGATGCCACTCCGTACCATGTGCTCTGAGTGTCCTTGTTGAGCAGGGGAGTAGGTCTAAATGATCTCTAGAGGCTGCTTACAACCTCAGCCATTCTGTGATTCTGTGATTCTGTGACCTCAAGAGCAAATAGTAAATGTCTAGCACTTATTTTCCCTAGTCTTAATGATCTATTTGTTGTGGCTGAATTACTTTCATGCCCCCTTTGAATTTTAAATGAGTTAATTGTTGCAGCCCATTCTGGGTGCTCCCCCTACATAGATGCCCAAGACAGGCCTCCTGCTATTCTTTATGTCCCAGCATTTGGGGATATTATGGTATGGGAATCGTTCTGTGATTGGCGGAGTGGGCTGGCATGATTGAAGAACATTCGGGAACCCCCGACTGAGGGGCTGAGATTTACGAATCTTCGAGAATCCCCTCACCCCCTCCCCACTCGAACACCTGTTGCCATCAATCTCCCAATGCCTCCACTCCTCAGCCAATCCACATCTGAGAAATCTCTCCGCTCCAATCCCTTCGTTACACGACTAATGAGTTAGACCAATCATTTTGTTACATTTGTATGAGTTTATTATATAAGTCTTGTTCATTGTTCAATAAAGGTTCCCCCTTGCATGGATTCTGGCTCGCGTGTTCCCTCTGTCTATCGTCGGTGTGATTGACGTGTGGACGTGTGAGTGCGTGTGGTGGGAACCCCCTTCAGTGTGTTTTCCCTCATCCCCCTGATCCCAACTGGTGCCCCTGGAGTCCTTCCCTGATCGTCTGCCCGGGGATTGGCGTCAACAGGACTGCGTTTGAGGCGCTCTCGCCCGGACCTTGCTCTGCTGGCTAGCTCTGGGTAATTATTGGGTTTTCCGGGAAAGAGAGCCGCCTCAAGTGGCGCCCAACGTGGGGCACTCGGTTCCATGTTGGGGGAGTAAGGGATACGGGGAGTTTTGAGTTCTTTTTGGGGTATAAGGGAGATATTAGAGGATCTGAAGGGATTTTCTTTTCTTCTCTTTTTGGGGGGAGGAAGGAGAAGTGGTGTGCCTTTTGGGAGGGTTTTCCCCTATTACCTTGGGTTTTATTTGCTTTATTTGCTTTAGAACCTTGAGGTGGGTTTTAACCTCTCTTATCCGGAGAGGGCGGTTGAAACTTTGGGGAATATATTGTATTCCTGTCCCTTGCAGTTGGAGCTGGGGGACAGGGAGCGTTTATTATTTTTAGAGGGTTGCAGCCTTGAAGGGAGCTGCGACCACCCCTGTGTACCTTTTCTAGTTAAAGGATCATTTAGGGTGGGAGCCTAAATTGTTTAAGGCTCCGAATACTCCGACGTTTTAGTCGAGAGCTTTATCAGGGCTCCGTTGTAGGAGTGAGCCTGCCGAACCTCGGGAGCCCCAAATAGAAAGGGAGCTCACAAACTTCGAGGAAGCCGGCGTGATCGGTCAGGGGACCGTGGGTGGGTCCGGGACCCACAAAACCGGCAGTCAGCCTGCCTGTTAGCAGATCCTGACGCCATTTTGATTGTCTTTATTGGATCTAATTTGCTGTTATCTTGTCTTATGATCATTTGATTTGTATTGTAATAGATTTATCGTATTGTGTGTTGTACCTATTATTGTGCGGAATTTTGTTTGAATCGATTTGATTGATATACGGTGTATAGTGAATTTGATCTAATTGTAAATAATTGCAAAGTAGTACTTACCTGTTTGTGTATATATATATATATTTGTATATAATAGTGAATAGATTTGTAAGAGTTGTGAATAGTTTTTTGATTGTACTTACCCGTTGATTGTTTTGTACATTTTGTTAATATACTGTGTATATTGGGTGTGTGTTTAAAAATGGGTGCTTGCACCACTAAATTTGTTGAACCGCAAGAACTCAGGCATTTACAATCGGTGCTTGCCGAGCACCAAACGGAATGGCCAGAAGTTAAAGTTATTATAAAGAAAATGATCAAAAAGGGATTTTTGAATGAAGAAGATAATTTATTAGACCATTCCGTCTGGCGAAGGTGGCACCGGGAGTTCTTAAATGAAAGTGGCGGCTCATGGTTAAAACAGTTACAAAAAAGAAGTCGCGCGGCAACTTGTCTAAAAATTTCAAGATTTCTAAGAGGTTCGGAAATAGTTGCAGTGGAAAAAGATGACAATTCATCGTTAGGCAGAGCTATTAACAGCCGAAAAGAAATTATTTTTAGACCAGCATTGGGCGGGTGGCAGACGGTGTCAGGGCATGCCTCAGCGCCACCGAAAACGACGGATCACGTCTTCACCCGGCCATCACCGCCGCCGCCATTTTGCGAATCAGTCCCGGCAGACGCTCCGACCTGCGCGGCTGCCGGAAGCGCTCTGTCATCGACGCCATTTTGGAAAGAGAAGACTACCCTGCAAGCGCCTCCCCTCCCAGCCAATGGGAGCGAAGTAGGAGGGGCTAAGCCTACCTTACCAGGCGAGGCCTCCCCGCCCACAGGGCCGGCGTCCTCCCCGCTCGGAGAGGGAGCCGCCCCTCCGCAGAGAAGCGGCGAGCTGCGGCTTGCGGTTCCTAAATCAGGGGAGAAAGAAGCCTTCCTTAAAGGGGAAGGAACCTCTAAAGATGAAAGCCTTACAGACAAAAAGGATGTGAATCTCCTTGATGAGGGAGCATTAGATAAAAACATAATGAATGAGCATAGTAGCCAAAAGGGTATTATTACCAAGGTGGCTAAGTCATTGATAACCCACATTAGGCCGTGGGCTATATTTGATTGGAAGGAATACGCCAAGCAATTGCTGATGGAAGGAGAGATAAAAATGGGAGGGATAATAAACAATATTTCCCTTCCAGTAATGTATGACTATGATTCCAACAATCAGTTACGAGGCCGTTTCCAGCCGTTTGACTGGAAACTCCTGACTCAATTGAGGTTATTAGTAAAGGAATCAGGGCTCAAAAGCGATGCAGCATTTCAGATGGTAAACTACATATTTACTAGCTGCTTTATAACCCCTGATGATATTCGGATACTGATGCAGGTCCTCCTCACTCCAGCTCAGTATTTGATATGGGAGTCTGGATGGAGGAGACACTGCCAGTCTTCGGTTAATAAAGAGGCAATCTGGGGACCCACTATATAGGGTCTCGCTAAGCCAATTAATGGGAGTTGAAAACTATGCCACGATGGATACACAGATCCAATTAGGACCCGATATTACTGCCAAAACAATGCGCAATGCCATAGAAGCGTTTAAGGCGGCACGGTTTGATACCGAAGAACCGGCATATACTAGAATAATACAAAAGAGGGGAGAGAGCTTCTCCACATTTGCAGATCGGCTACTGGCGTCAACGGGACTGCGTTTGAGGCGCTCTCGCCCGGACCTTGCTCTGCTGGCTAGCTCTGGGTAATTATTGGGTTTTCCGGGAAAGAGAGCCGCCTCATTAATGTGTTCACTTGCAGTAAAAAATATTTTCTTTCAACTAATGGTGGTGGTGGCCAGCAACGGGACTAGAGGAAACAGCCACAAACTGAAGCACCAAAAGTTCTACAGGAAATTAAGGAAAAAATTCTTAACAGTGAGAGTGACAGAGCACTGGAACAGGTTGCCAAGAGAGGTTGTGGAGTCTCCTTCTGTGGAGATCTTCAAAACCTGCTTGGATGCCACCCTGTGCCACATGCTCTAGGTGATCTTGTGTGTGCAGAGAGGTTGGACTAGATGACCTCTAGAGGTCCCTTCCAACCTTAAGCATTCTATGATTCTATGATTCTAATGTTCTAATGCTCTTATAAGTTTGGGTTTGGGGTTTTTTTTTGTTTGTTTGTTTGTTTGTTTTCCAGTTCCCCAGACAAGACTCTGAGGCAGAATATCATGCCTAAATAGACACAACACTGATAAAGTTAGGCAGATCACACCACTGAGATGAGACTATTGGACCGACCCATGAAATGCATAAGGTCAGAGTTTTATGGCTAGTATATGCTAGCTAACTGTGTACTCTGACCACTGTTTGGGAACTGCACACATGACAGCTTCCTCTGCCAGTAGATGTTATGGGATTAAGCTAATCTGAGGGGTTATACTTCTGACTGTCTTTATTCACTGCCTGAATGAATTGTTTAGGTAAAAATAGAACCCAGAACAAATGAGAGAGTATCTCAGTAACTGAAGTGTGATGTAAAATATACATTAATTGTCCTGAAATGATCTCCTTGCAAATTTAGCTCTGAGATTTATACAGATGATATTCTTTTCAGATCTTTTTAGTATGTTCTAAATTACACCAAGAAAATTCAGTATCAATGGGACATAAAGATTATCCTTTTATAGATTCCCCATCACCTAAGCTCTTGATGAATTTTCCTTTACTGCACATCTCAACGGTTCAGGCTCCCTAGAGTGGGAGGCTTTCTTGCTCTATGGAACATGTTCATGTAGGCAAATATAATAGATTTTATAGGATGCACAGCATACATGCAATATAAAATAGTGAAGCACATAAAAATAGTCCATAAACTGGGAAACATTTCTGCCCATTGTACCTCCTTCTGGCATGAATGGGGAAGATTTGATATCATATTCTGCCCTCCGTGCAAAATGAAAATTTGGACTAAGAGAAAAATAGCATGCTATTCTTACCTGGAAATTAGAGCATGTTGTCTGACATTCAACAAAATCCTAAGTATATGCCTTGCTTCAGATAGGCAGGTCAAGCTGCTTGCTAAAATGCTTTGCTGAATCAACTTCACAATGAGATGAAGAGAGTCCATTCCACCTCCTGATCTGTGTTTGTTAGATGTATCTGAGAAGGTATAGAAAAGCAATTCAACAAAAAAATAACATTTATACTTGCTAATATCACCTTAAAGCTTCTGAACAACATAATGTTGTCCTTTGTGAAAACTTGCAAGCAAATTAAAATATTTTCTCTTTGGCATATATAGATTAAATTGTATTTTGGGGAGATTTTGGGAAAGGATCTAAAAGTGATTTAACTTTGGTTTCTTTCTTTTCTGAGCCCCTTCTACCATAAAATGGAACAACATATAATCCTCAGTCAGACTGAACCTTAAACTCCTTCTTGGTCAGGAAAGTTTTGCCATGCTATTCTGTCTTTCTTCTATGTGAAAAAAATATTTATATATGTGATAAGGAATGAATGCTACTATGGGCTGTAATTTTTCTTTCTTTAAAGGTTTTCAAAGCCTAAGTCATTTAGATGCACTTCCAGCTCTGAATGATCACCCAGCAAGAGGCAATTTCTATTTTTTTTTTTTTTCTACTCTAACATGGGGAATAAAATACTGAGTAGCCTGCAGTTCCTAAGAGTCAGTGCTGCAACTCAGTTTTCAACTATGAACCGAAATTTAGAAATAGGAGCTCTTTAAGAGTTCAATGCAAGTAGCTGTTGTTCAGAGGGAGATTACAGAGATCAAATGGCAATTAGAAATGGAAATTTCAGAAGCCAGTACATCATGTCAGTAAATATGAAGGCATTCTGTCATGAAGTACTGAATAGCAACATTCAGGTACTCAGATTTGAACAGCACCACTCAAAATGTGTCATTGAGACCAAGAAAATATTTTTCCTCTATCCACAACCCTTTTTTTTTTTTTTTTTTAAATCTCTATCTGCATTATTAAGATGCTTGGCTGTTTCTAGACTCTTTCCTCCCCATGCTGCTGGGTTTGATATACACCAAAAGTAACCGTATCAGCCAAATAATACTATTACAGAGAGCAGACTAAATGGTCTCCCTCTCCCACCTTGTTTTCATCCCTGTTATTATGCGTGCTCTGCAGCTTCTTGGGTAGCCTGACAGCACCAAGTGGAAACAATATACTTATTTAAGCTCTTCATGAAAACTTTAAGTACTCCATTGTTTATAACTTTCTCCAGTTGGTTTAGATCAGACGCTTCCTGCAAAATGAATAGCTAGTGTCAGTTCTAAAAAGAACTGCACTCTTTTAAACAGGCATGTCTCATCTTGACGCTCTTCATTTCTGTGTTATATTACACTTTGTCTGCGTGATAACCATGTATATTAAGATACCACAGCAGTAAGGTGTTATCATTTTTTACTCTTCTATTTTTAACTCATAACTCCCTGCCAACAAACAGATTGGGTTACTCTTCAAGTCAAAAGCATACATTTTTTTTTAACACTGCAATGAGAAACAGTGTTTTCAATATTGTCTAACAATGTCCTGAGTGAAAAATAAATAAATAAATAAATAAATAACATCACAAAATTCTCTTGCTTTGCCCTGAGGAGTGATTTCACAGCCATCACAGATACAGGCAAGAAGTAAGGCTCTTGCTCCCATGCTTGTATGAGCTCAGGCATGAGGAAGGGCATATTAAGCAGAATAAATAACGCTCCCATGTGAGGGAAGAGGAAAGAAAATGAGAAGGAGGACAGAAGATTGAAAAAAAGAAAGTTTTCTCATTCTTTCTCCACTAACCCTAGCACCTGATGAGAAAGAAGAAGAAAGTGAGACAAGGAAGATGAGGAAAGTGAGACAATCATTCCAGTGAAGGAAAGGTCAAAACTAATAGTTCCAGTCCTCCAAGCTATTCACAGCAACTTAACTTTCAATGTAATCAACAAGAGTTATATGCATATAAATACCTTAACAAAAAAGGGGTTTATTCCTTCCCTTGTCAGAGCAAGTTCCCTTTCCATCACAACTCATTCCCAGGTCTTTTCCTGTGGTGATCCACACTAGCTGCTGTGACTCCTTCCTGATGGTGAGGAGCACACGCTGGTTTATGCTCCTTCTTTACTTGTATTTTGTTATTGCAAATGTTGCAGCGTATCTTCTCATATCACCTTCTAATTAAAATGTACTTCTTTTCTTCATGAACTGATAATTAGATATCTGCATGGCCATCTGTGCTTTAGTTTTCTCTCACCAATCACTCTAAAAATTATAGATGAAACAGTGCCTCATCACAAATAAGCACAGAAATAAAAGGAACTAAGTTGTTCTGGTTTATTTGTATTTCCTCAGATAAGCTTAAAAAATGTTAGTGCAACTTCCTCCTGTTCTTCAGGACAGCAATAACATTTGTTCTGGAGGACTTTTCTTTCTAATTTGGGATTCAATTAGTTGGTTCACTGACTCATGAAGTACACATGTCTGATTGTTTCAATTTCATTTTGACCTCTCTTCATTTGTATTAAATGATAAATCTAAACCACAGCAAGCGTGTAATAAAAAGTTTCAAAATAAAAGAATTAAACAAAGGCATTTCGATAAACATGGAACTCTATAGTGAAATGAAACATGGAACCAATGAAAATTTTCATAGCAGTTTGCTGAAAAGATATTTTGTTTACCTTTATTTCTATAAAAGTTATTCATCAAATAAGATATCGAGCCTATTTAAAATAATTTCCCTCATCTTATTTAGATTATATTCTGGTACTTCTACTGACTTTTCCTGCAACATGTTAGTATTATGAGGTTATTCACTAAGTGATCTGACCAGTATTTATCATAAATATTCTCATTTCTTGAATTCTCTTCATCAAGTTTTTCATTTTATAAAGCAACATATAGAGATATAACCTCCAAAATATAAAGAAATAGAGCTCAAAGTTTTAGAGAAAGTGATACAAAAGAGTATGCTTTGCATAGCAATTGGAAATTTTTGGTAGCTATTTGTGCTTGTATTTCCTCAGGCCCTTATTTTTCAAAATAGTCCCCAAAGGACTTATGCCTTTGAAGAGCCTCCTTCTTCATTCTTGTGCACTGTGTCCCTTCTCGATTCAGTATAGACCAAATGTTCATTTTGATGCTTTTCACCCTAAAGACTTGTCCAAGCAGTAAATCATTATGTCAGAAATAGATGAAACAGGTCATACTTACACTGTTCACAGTGTAGGTGAGTCTGTGCAATATCTCTAGTTTCTTGAATTGCTGAATGCAGATGTTGGCAGGACCAATGTGGGAACTGATGCTTTTGAAACTTCTTAAGCAAAGGTCCTAATGGTAAAAGTGCAACTTCCCACCATTACTTCTGTATATATTTCCCTCCTGCTAGCTTTATAAAGCAGCACATACAGATATAACCTCCAAAGCACAAATAAATAGAGACCAAATTTTAGAGAAAAAGTGATAGAAAAGAATATGCTTTGCTAACTTAAACTGTCTAATTCTTATGTCTGGATACTTGACACTTCTCCCAGCTGGGACTGCAATATCATATAGTTGATAATATTGAACATTGCAGAGAAGATCAGGGTTAAGCAAAACGAAGCAGGAAGCCCTTCACCCACTGGTCATTTAAGGCCATCTTTCAGTGCCTTTAAGCCTATTATGACAGTACAGCTTGCCTAGCCTGTAACCAGGCTAACTTTTGTGTCAAACCTTGTTGCTGTGTTCCAAATAATCTATAAATTGTTGTTTCTTGATCATTTTACAAAGGATATGCATAATTCCAAATAAGAGTTATAGACACATTATTATTATAATTGTTAACAAAAATAATAATCTCTTCTGCAGAGTGCAAACCAATGCTGAGGAGCTCAGGGGAAAAGATACATGACAGTCCTTAAACCTGCTGTTCTCTCCTATACTTAGATGCAGGACATTCCTGTTCTTCACTGTAAACCTTAAATCGAAATTCACTGTTCATTCTCATCTGCTACGGAACTAACTATTCTAATTTTTCCCCAAACAAAAACATTTCAGCAGTGAAGAACTGAACAGCACCCAGGTATGGAGCTATTCCAACAGTCATCTTTATGATTTACTATACTACACTGCCTTCTTATTGCTTCATCTCAGGAATGAAATACATGAAACAGCTGAGCCTGTGACAAGGGTAAAAAACCTAATCTCATCATCACTGTCCCTTTAGAAGCCAGGGAAAGATAAGTAACAGGTGTGGCAGTGTCAGCAATACCTGCACTGTTATAAGAGTATAAATGAGTGCAGAAGACTACAAATTGACCATTCTCAGGATACTCTAAAATCTTTCTCCCCCTGCCCACCCAAGGAAGTTTCTTTCATTTCACGCTTATTGTTTTCCAAAACTCTCTAGTCCTTCATTGCTACAGCCACATTTGACTGTTAGACTAATTCATAGTTTCATAGATGAAACTATGTCCATGACTGTAGCATTCTGATTAGTAATGTAGTAACTGTGGAGAATTTTAGCGATAGTTCCCTTTCATATATAGCCAGATAATTTTTGTGAGTGCTGCTATTGAAAGGACTTGTCATAACTTCTTTTTTGTTTATGTTTCTCTGTAAAACATACTGAAAGAAAAGGAAAGAGGGGAAGGGGAAAAGGAAAAGTTAAAAGTTAAAATGTACAGGAAAAATACGACATGATTCAGCACTTCATGAGATCTTCAGTTGCAGACAGGAAAATCCAAAGATACAATTTCTTGCTATAAGGCTTACAAGCTTCAGATCAGAAACTGGAAAGGCAGAATGAACTGGCTGCTTAAATGGATGTTACTTTTTTCCATATGCATTCCTTCTGGTCCATGTCATGAACAAAATACAAGGCAAACCATTAGTGTGATCCAACACAACCATTCGTGTGTTTAGGCACATACACATGTATCAAGATTTCACATTTGAATCTCTTGTTGATAGAAACATAATGGATAGATATAACTGCAGTCTCTCAGTTTTCTAGTACTGCTAGCATTTGCTACCATCTACTCAGTAGATCTTTTTTTTCCACGATTGAGTAAATACTCTAGAACTTGTAAGTAAGGTATCATTTACCATGAAGAGAAATGCCACAATTTTGCCTTAAAGAGGCTTCTAAGGTCTTCCCATAGAAGCAGGTTATGTATATTTTTAACACAGTTTTAAGTCTTTTTCTAAGTGTAGGGATTCTATTAAATATTTTACTGAAATTGCTGAATAATACCACTAGTAGTGAACAGAACGACGCAGAACATTCGATGCAGGACGAGGTGAAAATCTGGCACATTGAATTTTGTATCAACTCCACTGCTAAAAAATATTTTTCGTTTAATTTTGAAAGTAGGCGACTTTATGAGAGCCCATTCTACCACCACATTCTATTTACCAACTAAATTAACCTCAGCTAATGACCTATGCAGTCCTCTGCATAGGTCATCATCTGCATTTCTTATCACTTTTCATATTCATTATTTTATTCTGACTTGTAGTTAGCCTACTCACAATGGTTCTTGGGAAGTATCCTTCTCAAAATTATTGAGTGAAGGCAGTTTCATTCTAAAATGAAGACTACTGCCTCATTCCTCTGGTCAGTGAAGATACTGGCAGTATGATGACTCACTTGCAGGTTGTCTCCTATCATTAATGCTCAGACCTTTCATTTAAAATATACGTTGTTATTATTATTGTAATTTTTTTCTTGATTTTCAGCTAGAGATGTCAAAGCCAAGTATAAACCAAAAATACTTCCCTGTGGACGTCTTAAAATGTTGCAAATGAAAGTTTTCTTCCTCTTGCGTATATATATTGGAAATGAGCCGTGCAGCTGCTGGAAACAAATGAAAGGGAAATAATTGACAGCATCTTTCCTAACCATACAATATAACATCCTTGTTTATTGTTACAAGGCAGAAAAGCATACCTGCTTTAACTTCTGTAAAGAATAATCTACATGGGGACTAGGAATAGGGCTGGTCTGACATGAAGAGACACCTTGATTTTATAAAGGAATACAAACAAATTTTGTTGTATTGAATACGCTGATCAGATATACAATATTCTATTGAAAAGATATTCTTACTTTTTTGTATGCTGCAACTTCCTTGCAGAGGAAAACTTGATGTAAATGCAATATTGTGGTTTTCTGCTTTATTAATCTCAATTTTAATGTGTAAAATACATTCTATTTTCAGCTATTAGACATCATATTCAGTAAAAGAAATCTGAAACTTGTTATATTTTTTAAAGTCACTGATTGGGCTCTCTGCTTTGCCTTTTCAGTGCTAAGCACCAGTCAGCTCTCAACTGAGCTTTTCTATTTTCAAATTGTACAAAATACAGAAGCCCTCCATGTAGTTCCTAAGGTCTGCACACTAAGAGTGCACCTCAGCAAATGAAAAAGACTTTACTGTGTCAACCACACACAGGCTAGTACTTCTGATTGTACAGACTTTCAGTTAGGCATTGCTTTGATCAGTTTTGGTTATGTGCCCTGAATTAAGTCTGTGTCACCTAGACAATGTTCTCAAGAATAGGCCCTCATATAATGGAGCCAATGTGTTTGACAGCCTATAATATCATTATTTATAGGAAAAATGAGAGAAGTAAAAGTAGGAAATCTCACAAGAGTTTTAAATTGAGATGACCAATTCAATCATCTCTGAGCTTCAGTAGGGTCTTGGCCTGTTCTTTTATTGGATTAAGAAATAGATCACAAAAATTTTGCAATGTATTTTTGATTTTTTTTGCAGGAGGAATTGCTCAACTTATCAATAAATATGGTCTATGACAACTTTACTACCTGGCTGTCCTTAAGAACTCTCACAGTGAAATTAACTCTAATCTGCAAATAATTTGTTACAGTTCTGGTTTACACACATCATAAAGAGAAAGCAAAGATACTTACTAGCTATGACATCTGATACCCAATATCACATAAAAATAGCCTTGCGAAATTATTCAAGCAGTATTAACTTTAAATACCTTTTCTATTGAATGTCCAAATAAATTTAATGTTATCAAGGCGATTAACTCACTCTCAACAATAGCTGTAAATGAATTCCAAGGCACTTCCATGAAATCAGATGAAATGAGTAGAAGGCCAGAGGTCATGTTACTAGCAGTACTGAATTACTAATTTGGACACACTGGCATAATGTAGGACAGAATTTACATGTATTGTTTTGCACACTGTCATTTACACAGTTTGTGAGTGACTTGAATGCAGAAAGATTTTCTAGTGGGTAACCCCAGAAAGGAGCTTTTAAAAATAATAGGAGCAATTGCTGTAGGTTCAGTTTCTGAATCATTTCAATATTGTTTTATCAGGACCATGTCTGAATCACAGTACAGAGCATTGGAAAATATGTTTATTTGCAAAATATTCTGAGTTGATATCGACTGCAATTTTCGCTTCTTCTGATGCTTTAGATTTTTAAAAGATCATTTTTGTTTTGCACAAAGTAAATTCTAGTTATTGTATTAACATTGATGCTGGTTTCAAGATTTTCTGATCCTCTAATTTCCGTTTGGTGTCTAAGACCTCTCACCATCTATGCTATACATCTTGAGCAGAAGGCAATTCCAGAGCTATTAAAAAGCTCTACAGGTAACATTTACTCACAGACTGCTAGTGATGGATTTGAACAGCAAAACATCCAACAGAGGTACCTGCAGAGGGCTGCAGTAGTCCAAATGCACAGTAAAAAGAGTACAAAAGTACAGGGATTGAAATGAGAACTCTGTAGCAATGGCAGTCCATGCTCCTTACCTGGCACAGCAATCTAGATCTAGCCAGAGTTGCCACATGCATTTTAAGTCTTAGGCTTTGTCAGTCAGGTAACTCCTGTTACCTGACTGACAAAGTTGGCTGTTGGTTCCTTCTGGATTTAAGTTTTGCCATTAGCTATGCTTTTCTAGATGTATTTTTTGTGAAGAGTTACAACAGTTTCTTAATAGCTCTGTCGGGAAATGAACCATGGGGTTGAATAGGTATTTCCATCCTTCTGCCATATTTATACAGACATCATTCAAAAACTCTGTTATTACTGGGAAGTTAGAATCTTTCTAAGCAGTAGCTTGGTAAGTGCTTTATTCACCTTACTATACTCAGTGAGTTTTTAAAGTTTTTTGATCAATTGAATTATTCTAATTTATCATGTTCTTTGAAGCAATGATATCATCTGTACATTAGGCTAATCTTCTTTTACAAAGTTTAGTATAAAGCACAAGTGAAATTTTACTTAAATCAAAATTTTCACACTTTTTTTTCCACGTTCTCCAGAAGTAATATTTTGATTGTTGTATTAGTAATCTCTGTCAGTACAGGATGAAGAAGAAGAAATAATTTTAAAAAATCCTCCGAATTCCATTTTCCTGGCAATGTAACAGTTGCATCTTTTCGGGTGATTATAAATATTTATGTTCAATTCTTCCAAGACTTTCTATTTTCCACAGTATTGATATGAGCTATTATACTAATAAACAGCTCAGCTACTGCTGCAGTCTCTTCATCAGTGTCTGCTGCTTTATGCAAGTCCTTACCCTCACATTTCTGTGAAATGGTTCTTTTTTGACTCTCTTTTTCAGATCCATCAATTATTTTGTCACTGGTTCAGCACAGGTTGAAGTATGTTAGCTAAAAGGAATAGCTGATCTAATAGGCTGCCGTACTCTATTAGTACCACTGGGAAACATAAGCATCTCTTTTATAAATAGGGGAATGTTGTTATCTCTACAGGAACACCATATGAGCAAGCAAGAGACTTCCAGGGTTCTCCCACAAATACATTTAGAAATTGAGGAAAACAGTATATTATTGCTGAAATGCTATATTAGCAGCAGTCCCAGAGGTCTTAGTGTTGTTCCTTTGCCTGACAACAAATAAAATAGTTCTGAAACTTTCGTGACTTCCACAGACTGCAATTACTCTGCTCAGATCTAACTTATTACTCTTCCTGCTGCTAACTATAATGGCCTTCCTCTGGGGAGATAAGAGTTCTGTGACTTGTATATTGATACCCTGTTACATACTGATCTTTTTCCCTTTATTCCTGCTACAAAGTAGATTACTTCCATTTGGATTTAGGGTTCAATTCTTCACACACTGAATAAATCAGAATCTGCTCATGTTGTAAAGATGCTTAGTATTGAACTATCATCCAGCACGATGACAATATGTATGCACCATAACTCAGAAAATATTTTAATGTTCTGCAATTCCCAAGGAGAGGAACACTGACTCTCTGACACTTCAGTTCTCAAGTGTTAATGCAACAAACAAATTAAATAATTGAACTCTGTTTTTTTCAATTTAGAGAAAGCCATAAAGTACACAATCCACCTCAGAACTAAAGAAAATACAAGACTAGTGATAAAAAATGTATTTGCAACAATTTCAAATCCATGCAGCTCTTCTGGGTTGTATCCCTGCATTCTGTTAGGGCAGGGAAAAAAATGAAGCACTTTTTTTTTTTTTTTTTCATCCTGATGAGGCTAAGATGAGAAAATTACCATCATAGAAGAATCTAATAGTAGCACATCTTTCAGATACTTTTGGAGGGGGTAAGATCAGGGCAGATTTCTGAGAGAATCAGTGCAGAAAAGTGGTTGATGCAAATATATGGGGAAGAACCTTACCACATTTGTAATTTCACTGAAATCATTGCACTGATAGTCTAGAATATCCCCTTTATTGACCCTTCCCTCACTCCAAGCTGCATTCATGGTTGCAGGCAGGTGATCAACTGCTTCTACCAGTGTGGTGTATGGTCATGAAGAGGGACCATGCCATCTACAGAACACTAACTGGTAAAAGACACCTTGATTGTCTTTATTCAGAACCGACACTCAGAATATTTAAATACATTTTTTTCCAATAATTTAACATGAGTGTTTGTGAGAGTAGAACTTTGTCAACTGTAGTACATTTATCATCAAAGCATGCTCTGAAAATTAGCTTTTTAAAAAATAGATATGGCTTTGCAATCAAATCACAGAAGAAGGAACATAATGCAAGTCATATGTTATGCATAAATGGTGGCACTACAGACTATTTTAAAACAGAGAACAACATGTGAACATAAAACTTGTATCTGTCAGCTGAGAGAAAAGATATCTTACACCTCTCATAGAGCTCACCTCTGCAACATAAGTATGAAATGAGTGGCATCATCTAGTTCTATTTCACTAGAAAAACAGAACATTTTCTAAGTCCATTAGCTGAACACTTACTCTTTCCATTACTACTATGAGACAGAGAGTGATTAACAGTGAAAGTAGCTACAGCAGGGATGGAAAAATTTTCCCTGATCTTATGCAGATCAAAAAGAAAATGTTTATACCTTTGTACATCTGTTTAGGTCTTCAATGTTGCTAACTATGTTGCCAAATGAACCTGTTCCCAAGTGTGAAAACAGGAAAGACAAGCCTTCATTATAGTGATTTATCTGTGGAAAATGTAAAGTTACAAGTCTTGTTGATTTTACTGTATCTGTTCTTCTTCACTGTACAGTCAAATGCATCCCTCAGTTAGACTTGTCTTTGAAGTGTGATAGATTTCAAGGTCACTCCAATGGTAATGTATTTTTGCAATGAGATTTTTTAACTTCACTGAAAGAGCGAACTTTTATTATAAACTATCAGAAAACTGTATGTGCAATGCATATTTGGTGTCCACTGCAATAACATACAGTCATATTCAAGCTGCATCAATTGACAGACTTCAAATACAGCCATTTTTTAATGTAGTGAATATATACCCAAGGGCTATATCTAAAATAAATTCAGATGTGATTTGCTTTCCTTAAACGAGTGATGAAGCTTCATGCTGAGAACCAGACAGTTCAAATCAATATTTTTACACAACAGTTTGTGTGTGAGGAGTCACAATCTCACTTTTCTGGCTAATGTAGTGAACCTCAGCAAAAATAAAGATTATTTTTCTTAAATTAAAGGTTTTGTTGGGTGAACAGTCCAATACAAGTGAATATGGAACCTAGAAAGTTTGGGCAACTGGATTACTTTCTTCCTTCAAATCATCCTTTCAAAGACAAGAAACAAGCATATATAAACAATTAATTACACGAGTCATTATGGAGATACATTTATAAGAGATACACAGCAAGATACACTTAGCAAACCTAGGCAAAATAGGGGAGAAGCAATTGAACAGATGGGAAGATAGTAGAAAAGGTAACGGTTGAGTATAAAAATTATGTGTTAAAGAAATTAGCAAAAACAAGCTGTATAGTCATTCACATGGGAAAGTAACTCACTTATGCCTGCCACTTTCACTTGGATATTAAAAAAAAAAAAAAAAATCTTGTTTTTCTTCTCATTTCCTTTTCTTGTCAAGCTGGTAATGAATAAGTGCCACTCCTAAGATGCTGTGACCAGACTCTGATGGTTCCCTTTATTGCACAGTCTTTACTTGTCTCTGAAAGTTATTAGTTTTCTGATTTTTTCATCTCACCTGTGTATACCGACTGACACTAATATGTCATTATAACCTATTTGTTTTGACTTGGTCTCTCAAGTTTCTCTTTTTTTTTTTTTTTTAAAAAAGACTAAACAGCAAGAACAGAGAGCTGAAATGTATGAAAATAAAACAGTTCTGAGGATTGCTGTTCCAAATATTCTTCTTTCCAATAAGTATAATTACCTCTGTTTGAGTGGGACAGACCTTTAAGTACAGACTGTGCTTGCAGATAAGCCATTTCTCTCCAGTCTGAAACACAGACTTTATCCAAGAGGAGTGAGAAAGAGCTTGGGCACTTCTTAGGCTTTTGACAGTTTGGTAGTTAGATAGCTCTGTTTACAGACGGTAATGTAAATTGGCTCTTTGAGGTCCTCATTCAATGTGATGCTTTGCTCACAGTCCCAAACTCTTGTCCATGCTGAGGCAAGAAAAATGCCATTAGCATTAAGAGACACCTGTGTGGGAAATGTTTAGAGCTTAATAAGGTAGGGAGATTAGTATAACTTAGACTTAGCATAAGTAAATGATATAGTATAGCATAGGGCATGGCGCTCGGAAGATGTCGCGATGTCACGGAAAGACAGGAAGGAGGCGTGTAGCCTAGGAATGATTGAAGAGGACATATAAGGCAATAAGTAAAAGAACTGCAGTAATGGTTTTAGAAGAATATGGATCTGTGGCCTATCAAAACTCACTCTTCTCTTAGCATAACTGCAGGCTGTCTTGACATGACTGCAGGCTGTGATGATTCCGCTGCGCTACAAGGACTCTGAGAATTAAGAGATAAAGACGCTGGGAACGGAGCAGCCAGGAGCTGGGAGTGCTGAGGCTGCAAGGACAATTAGAGCAGAGAAGTAAAGAAATAGCACTGTGGAGCGAGCGGAGGAGTGGGAACCAACTTCAAATGTGGGACTGAGTGAGCTCAACAAGATAAGAGCTAGACCACCTGCAGCCTAATTATAAGGATGTGTGCCTTTAGCCAATCATTATGTTAGTGTGTGCGTGAACAGTAGTATGTAACCAATCTCCAGTCAGAAGCAAGCTTCCACATTCAGCCTGAGTATATATGCAAGCTAAGTTAAGCAATAAACGCCATTTGCTGCATCCTCATATTGGTGTCTGTGCKCARTGGCCCTGRGRCGGGGGTAACCTCAGTGCAGTCCAGCAACCGAACGAGGCTTGCTGATGCAAGACGGCAACACACCTGTCTTAAGTGAGACTGAAGAAAACTTGTAGCTTTGTCTAAGCAAAGACATGTCTGTAACATGCTGAGAAGGATCCTATAATAACCAGAATTACAGCCAAATTACACCAACTATGTCATTATATATTGGTGTGTGGCTTTAATTATCAAGAGTATATATGCAAATTATGTTATGTTATGTTATGTTATGTTATGTTATGTTATGTTATGTTATGTTACGTTATGTTATGTTATGTGTTTTGAAAATACTTTCAATTATTAAAGAAAAAATAGATTAAAAAAATAGGTGAAATGAATTGACTCAATCTACAAATTCTATATATTTGCAATAAATAGATTTCAAAGACATAGGTCCTCAACAGACTGTTGAAGAACCTACATAACTTTAAAGTACAAAACTAGGCTTCGGATCCCCAATTTAGTTGTCTAGACCTGCTCTTCTTTCATCTCTTTAAGAACCCTAAGCTATTTCTCCTGCAAATGAGAGGTCTTCCACCCTCTGAAACCCAAATCCATTTCCATGCCCTATCAGGTTTATGTTATAATCCTAATTTCTGCCTGAATGAACCTCAGAGTCCAACCTATAGCCACCCCGTAAAAGCTCTGAATCCCTTTTTGCTTGGCCTTGTCCTTAAATGATAATTTCAGAGTCTTCAGGTTTTTTTCCAAAAGCTACAGTTCAACACATATTGAAGTGAGGTCAGATGACCAGGATAAGGATATTAGATTAGGAAACGAGAAGATGTGTATACAGAGGAAAAAGCTGGACCACGGGGAACAGAGAGGACCAGCAAACATACACAGCACAGGAGAACCACATACTGATTTTATCACTTCTGCTCTGTCTGTCTCAGTCATTGTGGCACATGGGCAGCCAGGCATGTGATCTTTTATAGAGAGACATGCAGAAGTGTGATTAGGTGAAGGTTGCTCTCCTAGAATCTGTATACCTCTCATTATGCTTCAGCTTCTCAGATATTATGGATGAAGGAACACTGACCCAAAGTCAAAGCTTTACAGTACTATCTACTTTTGTACCCCGTTTTGTTTTTTGGTGAATAAGGCATGCACAACATGCAAACATATCTTTTCTTGGATGTTCAGCCACTTCACCTAAACCAATGTGTCATATCTTATTAGACTCTGGGGAAGTTCATTAGGAAAGTGTGCAACTGACAAGAGATTTATCCTATGAAGTTGATGGGCACCTCTAAAAGCAAAGAAAGGCTCATCAATATCCTCAACAAGTTCCCATGGTCCATCCCCAGCACTGCATTCAGGTACCAGCTCAACTTCAGGTCAGGCCTCTGCCAATAAAAATCATCCAATTGGTTTAGAGCAATAATCATCTTTGAGATAATCATCTTTGAGATTTAAGAGACTGGACGGTCTGTTGTATGAGGAAAGACTAAGCAAGCTTGGCCTGTTTAGCCTAGAGAAGAGAAGATTGAGAGGAGATTTGATCAATATGTATAAATACCTGAGGGGAGAATGTAAAGAAGATGGGGCCAAATTCTTCTCAGTGGTGGCCAGTGACAGGACAAGGGGTAATGGATATAAATTAAAACACAGGAAGTTTCATCTTCATTTGAGGAAGAACTGTGAGGGTAACAGAGCCCTGGAACAGGCTGCCCAGGGAAATTGTGGAGTCTCCTTCCTTAGAGATTTTCAAATCCCACCTGGATGCAATCCTATGCCACGTATTCTAGGTGTCCCTGTTTTAGTAGAGGAGTAGAACTAAATGATCTCTAGAGGCCGCTTCCAACCTCAACCATTCTGTGATTCTGTGACTACTTAGATTCCTCTGATCTTGAAAATACTACTCAAAATTGCCTGGATTCCACAGGTGGAATGTGTCCCCTTGCTCTTTCCACATTCATATTCTCCAGGGGCCTTTTCTGCATTACTGAACATTAACTGAAATCATTTCCTCTCTTCACAAGAGATTGCAAGCACCTCCCTTGACAATGACTTTTCACTTCTGACAAGTTCCTGCAGTCATCTGAAAATGAGTCCTTCAGTCAGATATACTGCAGACATCTCTCTATAAAAACAGGCCTCTGGACATCCCAAACTCCACTAGCAGAATATTTTTGGACATTTCCCAGAAGGCCTGTTTTTACCTTTGGCATTCTCCAAAATATACCTCTCTTAAAAGCTCCTACTCCCAGAGAGCCAAAAAAGCCAAATGAGAAAGCCTAGCCTGGAGAAAGAAGCAGACATTAGTAAACATGAAGAGACCCACAAGAGCCTTTATTATGGTGCAAATTCTGACTCCAATAGAGACAATTTAAAATAGTCCTAAGATCTACTTCTCCCAAGACAAGAAGTTGCAGATGATAGATACAAAGAAACAGCCCATAAGGCTCACCAGAGGCAGAATGCGCTCGCAGAGTAGTTATTCAGGCATCTAAGACAGGACCTAATAACATACTTCTGAAGTAGATAGTTAACATCTGAAGCAGGTGGTCAACTTCTAACTAGTGGTCAACACTGGAAGAAAATGAGGAGTATATTACAAATATAGGAAAAATAAGAAAAAGAAGAGATGTCTTTTATAAAGATTACTTGTGTGCAGAAATGCCTTTGGGAAGGACCTATGAACAGAAGAATATAGCAGCTATTCCTTCATTCTGATCCACTGGCAGAAGCTGACCCTTCCTGTGCCACTACCATTTCAAAAAAGTAGGTGGCAAATGGCCAAGTTCATTCCCTGTAGTCCTGCCTCAGGGTCACAGCTCCTTTTATGCCCTGGTGAATGTGACAGGATTCTTAGTCAAGCTCCAAAAGTTCTAAAGTGAATATTTCTATGACCTCTCATACAGAAAACACATCAACATATCAAGAGGCCTTTAAACTTTAAAAGAAGACAGTACTGATTGAAACACAGAGTATTTAGTGTCATTTGCAGAAAAGGCCATACAGAAAAGAAATAAAAATGTTTTAGAATCAACTCACCTGTCACTGACATTTCCTTCCAGGAGTGATTTCACCTCACACAATAGAACAAAGCCCCCAAAAATCCCTCTGATCTCCTAACAGAAGGAGTGCATTTGTCTCACCTCCACATAACTGTCCCTGGAGAATGTCCTTCCCTGCCCTGATAATCCCACAAGGGAAGTAATCTCTGTTCTGTCTAGAAGAGTCCACCTGACCTCTTAACCTTTAAGACACATGGCATGTAAATGGAGAACCAATGGATAAGATCAGTATCAGACACTGCTGTGACCATGACCCCCTTTATAGTCAGGTGAAACAGATGTTGGCCGTAGAACAGCATTTGCCATTAGCAGTGTCAAAGAGATTGACCTCTCTGAGAGTCAGCAATCTTTTTTGAATATGAGTTTCTCATCTTTCCTGAAGTTCTCTCTGCTTGGAAGACTCTTTATCTCTTGGTATCTCTCGATACTTCTGGTCTTGGAAAATAAATCCAACTATGGAAGAAATACTGTTTGCACCTCTGAACTGGACAGTCTTATCCTTACACCCAAAGAATTACTAACGAAAAGTCAAATATTCTCTGATGTGAGTAAACAAACAGGTATTTGTAGATCCTGATTTAGTCTTCCAAGCTGGGCATCCTTCTCCAGTGGTTCTTGATTGTGCCACTGAACTCAATGGCAGTTGCTCTTAGAGGTGGGTCGATCTGTTCAGCAAGCCTTCTGCTTCAACTTTCCTCTTCTTCCAAAGACAACAGAAACTCCTGAGGGCCCGAGGTTCCTAAGAAGAAGCAAGCCTGATTACGACAATAAGATTCACTGACAGATGCTCACTGCAAGCTCTCTTTGTTGCTCTGGTGAAGTCTCCAGAGATCCACGCTCTGGCCCATGCTCCAGAGACACAAGGGATGATAAGGAAATTAACAGCCTAAATCTACACTTAAAAATGTGACTGCCTAATCACATGTTCAGCTTTTTTTAGGCTAGTTTAAATGTTACATTTGATCTGCTAATATGAATTTTTATCTGGAGGGCTATTTTGGAAGAATGTGCGATTGTTGTGAATCAAAATTTAGTTAAGCATAGAAAAATCCAGGCTACAAACAAAAGCCTATAGAGATAGGAAAGACAATGTCACCCCGGTCTTCAAAAAAGGCAAGAAGGAGGACCCGGGCAACTACAGGCCAGTGAGCCTGACCTCTGTCCCTGGCAAGGTGATGGAGCAGCTCATCCTGGCTGCTGTCTCCAGCACATGGAGGAGAAGAAGGTGCTCACGAGTAGCCAGCATGGGTTCACCAAGGGGAGATCATGCTTGACTAACCTGATAGCCTTCTACGATGGGGTAACTAGATGGATAGATGAGGGCAGAGCGGTGGATGTCATATATCTGGACTTCAGTAAGGCTTTTGACACCGTCCCTCACAGCATTCTCCTGGGCAAGCTCCAGAAGAGTAGCATAGATGAGTGGACAGTGAGGTGGATTAGGAACTGGCTGAATGACAGGGCCCAGAGAGTGGTAATCAGCGGTGCCGAGTCCAGCTGGAGGCCTGTGGTTAATGGTGTCCCCCAGGGCTCAGTGCTTGGTCTGGTCCTGTTTAACTTGTTCATCAACGACCTGGATGAAGGGATGGAGTGCTCCCTCAGTAAGTTTGCTGATGATATGAAACTGGGAGGAATAGCTGATAGCCCTGAGGGCTGTGCTGCCATCCAGAGAGACTTGGACAGACTGGACAACTGAGGAGCGAGTAACCTCATGAAGTTCAACAAAGGTAAGTGTAGGGTATTCACTTACACAGGGGTGTAGGGTATACACTTAAGATGTATTCCTGCATCTGGGCAGGAATAACCCTAGACACAGGGTATACACTTACACAGATGTATTCCTGCATCTGGGCAGGAATAACCCTAGACACGCCTACAGGCTGGGGAACAACCTCCTGGAGAGCAGCCCTGCAGAGAGCGACCTGGGCGTCATGGTGGACGACAAGTTGACCATGAGGAAGCAGTGTGCCCTCGTGGCCAAGAAGGCCAATGAGACCCTGGGGTGCATTAAGAAAAGTGTCTCCAGCAGGTCGAGGGAGGTGATTCTGCCCCTCTACTCAGCCCTGGTGAGGCCGCACCTCGAGTACTGTGTGCAGTTCTGGGCTCCCCAGTGCAGGAGGGATGTGGAGCTGCTAGAGAGAGTCCAGTGCAGGGCTACGAAGATGATTAGGGGCCTGGACTATCTGTCCTATGAGCAAAGGCTGAGAGAGCTGGGCCTCTTCAGCCTGGAGAAGAGAAGACTGAGAGGGGACCTGATTAATGTACACAAATATCTCAAGACAGGGAGTGAGGAGGAGGGGGCTGGCCTCTTCTCAGTGGTGGGCTGGCCTCTTCTCAGTGGTGGCCAGTGATAGAACTAGAGGAAACGGCCACAAATTGAGGCACCAAAAGTTCCACAGGAACTTGAGAAAGAATTTCTTGATAGTGAGGGTGACAGAGCACTGGAACAGGCTGCCCAGAGAGGTGGTGGAGTCTCCTTCTCTAGAGATCTTCAAAACCCTCCTGGACACCAACCTGTGCCCCATGCTCTAGGAGATCCTGTGTGTGCAGGAGGTTGGACTAGATGACCTGTAGAGGTCCCTTCCAACCTTAAGCATTCTATGATTCTATGCAGTTGCATCTTTTTGTTATGTCTGATAGGATATACGCCAACTTGAAATATTTCTAAGATCTATTTTTCCCAAAAGTAAAAGCTTCAGATACATAAGTAACAGCCAGGTTCACTAGAGGTAGCAGATGCTCACAGTAGCTTCAGTAGATGCAGGCATCTGAGAGGGCACTAATGTACTTCTGAAGCATAAGTTTGGTGGTCAATATTAGAGGAAAATAAGCAGTATATTGCAAAAATAGAAAACAGAAGGAAGGAAAAAAAAAAAAAAAAAAAAAAAAAAAAAAAAAAAAAAAGAAAAAAAAAAAAAAAGAAGAAATGGCCATAGTAGGGACAGAAATCAGGGGCTGGGACTGGTCAAGTGGGCAGAGATAGGGCTGGTGCTTTCCTCAGGGCCATGACATATAGATTCATGACAGAAACACAGCAGCATCAGAAATACATTTCTTTACAGTATTTCCAAAAACAATTGAATGTAAGCACTAGTTTCCCATATATTTAAATCTTCTCAAGGCACATTATTCTTAACAAGAAGCTTTACACTGGTTTTCAAAAAGCTGCAACTTCCTATTGAGAATTGTGTTATCCTTTCTAATACCTATACTAAAATCTCAGAAATATCAAAGCTAATTTGTGATTCATTACTTTCATCACTCCTTCAAAAAGTTGTTTTAAAGATCAAAGAGTGATTTGAAATCCCAAATATCTGATAGAATTAAACCTAATGTGTTTAAAATATAAGGACTAGCTCCATCATAGGGCAACCCATGCACAGCATAGGTTACTGAAAGTCTAAAAAGAGTTGTGAGGATAATGAGATGACAAGGGAAAAGTTGCTTAATCCACTCACTTTAAGCACAAAGAATTAAAAGCTTTTCTATATTCTTGTCCCTTCAAACTCGTGTGACAAGGTGCTTTTATGTTGAAAAAGACAATATGGAGAAAGAGAAATAAAAACATCTTTTTTTTTTCTTTCATTAACTAATGAAAATAAATTAAGGTATTTAAAATTTGATGTCAGTACAAATAAAAGAAATTAGTGAATATATCCTAATGGAGGACTTGAAAAACTGATTTTCAGCAAATCAGTGAAGTAGTAAGGTGTCATAACAAACCTGAACAGCATTAATAGCAGGCTATGGGGTCAGACGAGATTCACCTGAGGGTTCTGAAGGAGCTGGCAGAAGTGCTCGCCAAGATGGTCTCCATCATCTATCAGCAGTCCTGGTCAACAGGGGATGCACCAGATGACTAGAGACCAGCCGTTGTGACACTCATCTACAAGAAAGTTCCAATGGAAGATCCGGAGAACGACAGGTCTGTCAGCCTGACCTATCAGGTAAAGTTATGGAACAGATCATCTTGAGGATGATCACACAGCATGTGTGAGACAAACCAAGAGATCAGGCCAAGCGAACATGGGTTCATCAAAGGTAGGCCTCACCAGCCTGATCTCCTCCTATGACCAGGTAACTCACCTAGTGGATAAGGGAAAGGCTGTGGAAGTGTTCTACTAAGCCTTCAATAAGGCCTTTGACACAGGCTCCCAGTGCGTTCTTTGGGAGAAGCTGGCAGCTCATAGTTTAGACAGGTGTACTTCTTCACTAGGTGAAAAACCAGCTCGATGGCCGAACCCAAAGAGTGATAGTGAATGGAGTTAAATCCATCTGGTGACTAGTCACAAATCATATTCCCCAGGAGTCAGTGTTGGGGTCGGTCCTCTTTAATACCTTTATCAATGATCTGGATGAGGAGTATTGAGGTACTTCCCTCAGGAAGTTTGTAGATGACTCTAAGCTGGGAAGAAGAATTAACTTGTTTGAGGGTGAGATGGCTCTGCAGAGGAATCTGAACAGGCTGGATTGATGGGCTGAGACCAAGTGTATGAGGTTCAAAAAGTCCAAGTGCCAGGTCCTACACTTCAATCACAACAACCCCATGCAGCACTACAGGTTTGGAGCAGAGTAGCAGGAGAGTTGTGTGGAGGAAAAAGATCTGAGTGTTGGTTGGCAGCTGTCTGAACACGAGCCAGCAGCATGCCCAGGGGGCCAAGTGTCATGGAACAAGTGGTGAGAGAGGAGTGAGTGACACAATGCACTTCATTCGAGTGAAAGAAAGAGCAGTAGGGTTTATTGATACGGACAATGATTTCACGAGATTCTATGGCAAGGTCACTTATTTACTGCATGGAAGTTCAAGATAATACACGGAATTATCTTGGATGCCCTCCCATTGGGTCACGAAGTTCTGACTGGACCCCCTTGCTTTCTAAATTACTACTTAGAGGAGTCTAGGTGAGGCTGGATCCAATCCTAGTCCCAGACTTGGTCAACAGTTTATGGCTAAGGGATTTTGTTCACAGTTACAAAATAGACATAACAAGTTCAGAAAGAAAGCACGCTACAGTTCACTTACCATGAGTCTGTTGTGGGAAGGATGTCTCAACCCTGAGGAGTCTCCTTGAGAGGCATCCCTGCTCGAGGGGAGATCCTGATGTGCAGCCCACTGCCATGCAAGGAGAGCTCAATGGGCTCTCGGGCTGTCCCTGTATTTATGGGATAAGATGATTGACTCATAGTTATTCACTAGTATGCGTAGTTAGCCTTATCTCCTCATTAGCACACAGCCATCAGGACTGTTGAATGGAAGTATGCATAGTTAGCATTATCTCCTCATTAGCACACAATGAGAAGAAGTCAGGCAGGCAACCACCTGGATCAGACCCGTTGGGCTGGGGAAGGAGTATATCCATCGCGCCAAGAAGGCCAATGTCTTCCTGGCTTTTATCAGGAACAGTGTAGCCAGCCAGGACCAAAGAAGTGATCATCTCCCCATAATCGATGCTGGTGAGGGGGCATGTCAAATACTGCATGTTCTATTTTGGGCCCTACATTATGAGAAAGACATGGAGGAGCTGGAGAGTGTCCAAAGAAGGGCAACAAACCTGGTCAAGGTGCTGAAGCACAGACCTTAAGAGGAGCGACTGAGGGAGCTGGGGTTATTTAGTGTGGAGATGAGGAGGCTCAGGGGAGACCATATTGCTCCCTAAATCCACCTGTTGTGAGGTGGGAGGTCGATCACTTTTCCAGAATAATTACCAATACAGCAAGAAGAAATCACCTCAAGTTGTGCTAGGGGAGGTTCAGATTAGACATTAGGAAGAATTTCTACACAGAAAGAGTAGTCAAGCATTTGAAGAGGCTGCCCAAGGAAGTGGTGGAGTCACTGTCTCTGACACTGTTCAAGAAATGTGTAGATGAGGCACATAGTGACATGGTTTATCAGGCATGGTGTTGAAAGGCTTATGGTTGGACGCAATGATCTTTTCCAAACACAATGATTTTATGATTCTGTGATTCAGTATGACTTTATTGGCTAAACATCAGCATGAGAGTCAATGTATCAACAAACTCTGGTATGAGCAGTATCACGAATCTCTAGAATTCTTATCGGTTTGATAAGTGAAAATGGTCTTTAATTAATGGAAAAATAATTTTTATGGTTCTTATGATTAAGTATCATAAAGAATGCCACTAAAATTAAGGGCTGCTTCTTGTTGACTTTTTTGACCTTTGGAGCATACTCTCCCAATACATATTTTCTGAATGGATTATGCCTGCGGACAAAGATATAGTCACCAAGATGCATGTGGATAGATTTTTCCATATCAATACAAGCCTCCTCTTAGTAGGCAGTTTACTGATAAGGGTTTCTGATAAGAAAACAGAATTTCTTATCAGAGTCCATAAGAACAAATTTAAGAATATTTTCCTTGAAAGAACACTCAGAGAAGGCTTTGGATGATGTCTTCTTAACATCAAGAAAGGTGTCTGGCACACAGGGACAGTTTTATGGCATACTTATTGGTGAATTTCTGAAATTTGTAGAGATTATAAAATACAAATATACATTTATACTCATATATACATACAAATGTGCATTATATATATTTACACACACAAAAGCATATATGCACACACATTGACAAGAAAATTAGTAAAGAAAGAAAGATTTTCTCTTCTATAGGAATAGAAATGTATTACTTTGGATTTCTTAATTGATTGATTTTAGGCACTGTTATGCATCTAGACAATGCATTTAGAATAACTTGCTGCAGTTAGGAGGGTCCCTAAATCTTACATTTGATGAAGGAGATGAAGATGATTTTTTTCCTAAATGACATAAGTCCCATAACCATATGACTGCAGGGACAAAGTTTTCTGACAAAAGCAGGAAATACATTATGGCACAGCAACAACAGAGTCTCTCAGCAAGTTTAGCAGTGCATCTTCAGGTGTTGCAGGCACAAAAATACATCATCAGAGGCCAAAGTTGCAACACGGCATGCACAGACCACAGTAAAAGTCTACAAGGAAGTTTAGGAGTTGAAGTACTGAGTCTTTCCTACAAGTATTGCAATCTGTTCCAATATTTACTGTAGGCCTGAATGTACAGATACAGTGTGCCTACTCACAACATGTTCTATTTTTTCTATATCATGGCCATCAGTTAATTTAGAAGCTCTTTAATTTGTGACAACACAAAAGCACAAACTCCAACTTATATATATATCTGTATTGGTAAGAACAGAAAAGTACGGGTATGCATGTATACATATTCACATTTATATACAGACACATATATATCCACACATATATATCCATACCTATATATACATATAAAATAGTATGTGTGTATGTATTGCCAGAAAGTGAAGAGAACAGAAGCGCTCAGAATTTTTGTTGGACAGCTCAAACAGGTCTTATTACAACAGATTTCTAACATACCCATCAAAACCCATCTTACGTTCTGTGGACACAATCTGTTATACGACTAAAATCAAGGCAAAAAATATCAACAGGCAAAGCTCTTTTACATTCAAATGAAAGCACGCCAAAAGCCCTGGGTTATCACTGTCTCCCTTCAGCACTGCCTATTAAGAACATTTCCTGAAGATTATTTGAGGTGTTCATGCAACTGTGCCACATTATTTCCTTACTCACCTAGTTTTTTTAGGTTTCATAAACTGTTATCTTGAATATACAAATTGGGATCTCTCATGCTTGTAAAGCAGATGATATTTTCTTCTGTTTCTATTTTTTCACACATTTACATTATTACAGGCAGTGAGCACGCAGTTTCTTCACACGATGGGCCCAGTAACTCAGAGTACATGGTCTAATGCTCTCCTTTTAGACAAATGAAATGGTTATTGAAAATTCACTTTTTTTTTTTATGACAACAGCTTCTTATTTCGCTGAGTAAAATAATTTCTCCTTCCTCTAATGCAATGATGAGCTATAGATAGGTGCAAGCTCTATTTCCTACAGAAAGTGTTCAGTTCCCAGTTCCATCAACACCATCTCAAGATCAAAGAAAAGTTTATACCAACCAGACTATTTTTCGTCTTCAGTGATGGATTTCTGAACTAGAACAACTATTGGTGTTCTGCATGCAACAGATGCAACCTGCTGGCTCTAGACCAGCTTCTACTGGTCTAAATCACACTCTGGCATGAACACTTGAAAATATTTTCAAATTTTTCACGTCAGACCTGAATGTCTGGCAAATCTAGACACAGTAGCACACATTTCACAGCCTCCATAGCATAGTGTGTGATCACTTCCCAAATACATTTATATTACTTTTACATTACTATTGTTATCTTCTACTTGTAGAACCATAGCTGTCTTTCACAGCCAAGAACAGTGGAATACACAGAAATTCTCAATTAAAATCTTTATAAAGATAGTCAAGTCAAATATTTTTCTACGGCAAATACATGAAAGTGCATTATTTAGTCTGGACTTAGTCTTCAAAAGTGAGGCCTTGCTCAGTTCAACAGCATTTATCTTACTCAGGACATAAAAGAAGGATAAACTGCATACAATATCTTATCTTAGGAATGTTTGTTTGGTTTTCAAAGAAGTGGGCATATACTTTTCAAGGTTCTTTCCTGCTCTCTCACAAATCATATCTCAACAGATATCTCTCATTCCATTACCGAAATTATATTTTGAAAACTTTTTTGTTTCCCTTAATGCTCATTGTAGAGAATTCTTTGCAGCAGAAAAAAGACCCATGTAACTGAGGTGATAAGAAGGTAGCTATTTTTTTGACACTAATGATTCTCAGTGTTTTACGGGTCCTGTGCTTGCAATTGTTTTATAATTCTCATTTTCACTTTTTATTACACACTCTGCTCTATATTTGGGCCTTGGTAAGTTGAGAGAATTGAGGAAATATTTCTCAAACTAGTAAAATTTTTCAGATCAGGCGAAACATTTTAAGCCCAACCAGTGTATTATGCAGTTCCCAGCAGACAATTTCACATAACGAGTCTCTTTTTAGTAGAAGCATCTCAAAGTATCAATTGGTAGTTTACACCTATTCTTATCCAGTACAAGGTGACTTTCATTAAGAAAATGGAAAAGTACATTTTTATGATAGTGATATTCTAATTCTGGTACTGTTTTTCACTTAACTTTAAAAAAATATATTTGCTCATATAATAATCAGTGCCAGATGTGTCAAATATCTTCAATTAGAAAATGAACGCTATAATCCCTTTTGTTTTCTGTGAGTTTATATTAGTCTGCAATCATAACAATTTAAGGTATAACATCACCCATTTCAGTGGCTCTCCTGAAACTAAATTACGCATTGTCTTTAATGAGACTATGAACAGAAATAAAAGTATACAGGTATCCACAGATGTAAAGCAAATCTTCAGGGCTCGTAGATTGCTTAGCTAATAAAAAAGAGGAACATTCAGAAAAGTTCAAATACATATATTCTTTTCAAAAGCCTTTTTTTATCACAGTAATTTGGTAAGCAAAATCCAGGTAGGATATCTGTCTGCATCTAGAGCTGCATTACAAACGACAAAGACATGAAGGACAGATATGAATTTTCTACATATTTTTTCTTTTATGATCCCAGTCTTCATTTCCCTAATTTCTCTCATAATTCAACTTGTTTCAGTATGTTGTAACAGCGTTGTGGAAAAGAAAAAAAAATAAAGATTGGTCATTCAGGTGGCCCTTCTTTCTATCACAACAGGAAAACAAAGAACACCATTAAACTATTTTAAATATTTCCTTCAGTAATCAGAAACAAAATTTACCCTTAAATAATTGATTACTGAATATATGAAGAAAAACAATAATCTAATGAAGTTGAAATAATCACACCGATTGCTGCAGTTGAGCATTTTCATTATGCATTTATTATCCTTCCTTTCGTCAGTTCTTGATAAACAGGCTAAATATATTAATCAGTCTCTGCATGGATTTAACAAACATCACTGAATTACCAGTTCTATTAACAGATGCAACATTTCCCATGGAAGATATCAATTGCAAGAAAAATCTGAAGTAGTTTAAAACTCTTTTTCATTCAAGGTTAAATAAATTTTGGATTGATCACATTTCATAGAAATGCATACACTGAGACAGGATTCCGTTGCTGAACACGAGAATTTCAGCTCCTCCCAGATGCCCTACTGTCCTCCAAGGATTCCTCCAAGATGAATAACCCGTGAAACTGCAACTCCAGAGAAGCTGCTAGATCTAATAAAAGAATCAGAGAATCACAGAATGGTTAAGGTTGGAAGAGACCTCTAGAGATCATCTAGTCCAAGCCACCTGATCCAGAAAGGACACCTAGAGCACGTGGCACAGAGTCACATCCAAGTGGGTTTTGAAAATCTCCAGAGAACAAGACTCCATAACCTCTCTGGGCAGCCTGTCCCAGGGCTCTGTCACTCTCACAGAAGTTCTTCCTCACATGGAGATGGAACTTCTTGTGTTTCAACCTGTACCCATTAGCCTTATCYTGTCACTGGCCACTACTGAGAAGAGTTTGGCCCCCTCCTCCCTACATTCTACTCTCAGGTATTTGCACCTGTTGACCAGATCCCCTCTCAATCTTCTCCAGGCTAAACAGGCCAAGCTCGCTTAGTCTTTCCTCGTACAATAGATGCTCCTAGATTAGTCCCTTAATCATCTTTGTTGCTTGACTCTGGACCCTCTCTAGACGCTCCACATCTCTCCTGTACTGGGGAGCCCAGAACTGCACAAAGTACTTCAGGTACTCAGAGCTCACCAGAGTTCAGTAGAGGGGCAGGATCAGCAACCTCCACCTTCTGGCAACACTCCTCCTGATGCAGGTCAGGATCCCATTGGCCTTCTTGGCCACAGGGGCACATTGCTGGCTCATGATTAACTTGTTGTCAACCAGGACTCCCAAATTCCTCACTACAGAGATGCTTTCCAGCAGGTCAGCCCTTAATCTGTATTGGTGCCTGGGGTTACTCCTCCGCGGGTGCAGGATCCTTGCACTTGTCCGTGTCAAAACTCATGAGGTTCGTCTCTGCCCAAATCTCCAACCTCTAGATCCCTCTGAATGCCAGCATAGCCCTCTGGAGTGTGGGCCACTTCACCCAGTTTGGTATCATATGCAAACTTGCCAAGAGTGCACTCTGTCTTCTCATCCAAGTCATTGATGAACAAGTTGAACAGTGCTGGGCCCAGTATTGACCCCTGGGGCATATCACTGGCCACAGGCCTCCATCTAGACTCAGCCGCATTTATCATGACCCTCTGAGCTCTGCCCTCCAGCCAGCTCTCCATCCACCCCACTGTCCACTCTTCTAATTCACACTTCCTGAACTCCCCCGTGAGGATGTTATGGGAGACGGTGTCAAAAGCCTTGCTGAAGTCAAGGTAGACAACATCCACTGCTCTCCCCTCATCCATCCAGTCTGTTATACCATTGTAGAAGGCTAATAGATTGGTCAAACATGACTTCCCCTTGGTAAATCTATGATGACTACTCCTGATCACCTTCTTTTCCTTCATATGCAAAGATAAGGTCTCTAGGATGAGCTGCTCCATCACCTTTCCAGAGATAGAGCTGAAGCTGACTGACCTTTAGTTTCATTGGTCCTCTCTCTTGCCCTTTTCGAAGTCTGGAGTCATGTTAGCTTTCTTTCAGGAAAGAAAATAAGAATAAAGGAACAAACGTTGATTTTCTTTAAATTAAAGATGGTGCTTCCAATTGAAAAAAAAAAAGTGAAATATATAAGAGTCTGCGTAATCTTGAGAGGTTTTTTAAAATTAAATAGACTAAAAGTTATCTTTGATGACTCCTAAAGCAAGATGTAGAATGTTTGGAATTTATCCAAATAAGCCTTGATCTGATAAAATTGCTACTTTTTTTTCATTTAAATTCAGGGGGTTTTTTTCCCTTCCTAGAAACCTGTAAGAAAATTAGACAAATTTGGTCAATATCTTATTTAGCACAGGTGGCAATGAAAGATAAGTGAGAAAGAGGATAAATTAAGTGAACTTAAATAGCAGCATACTTCAAAGAAAGTTTTATTTACCATGGAGGCATTTTAAGGCCAGCTAATTCTCAATATGAATCAAATATTCATACGCGCAAGTAAGAAACCCACCTACAGGTATGAATGAGATAAACTCTTTTCATATTTGCTACCAATTCCAGAAGCCTGTATAATTTACATTGAAACACCATAGCAGGAGATTTTTTAGCAGTAACAGTGGGCTTTGTAATGTACTCAGGTACTATAAATTCCTTTCTGTGTAATCATTAGAGGTCTAGTCCTGGACCATCTTGCATTCATCACAAGAAGTATAAAGAAAAAAAAAAAAGGCACTTTTATATTCAGTATTGATGTGCCATATGCTTACAGGGGAAGGATTTCTTTTGTGATCCCAGATATTTCCTTTATACAAATGGATAGAAGAATAAAAAGTTGTCAGTATATAACTCATCCTAGGTATCCTTGCATAGTTGTTTCAGTGTGTTAGAGAATAGACAGGCTCAGGTACTGAAAAGGCATGGTTTTTGCCTTCACCAGACCAGGATTAACACTCAGACAGTTTGAGCCCAAAGAGACTTCGCTGTTCATTGAATTGTGTGCTTATGATCTAGCCCTGAATTTTTATTTTTCAGAGCTGTACCTACCATTGGGTAAGAAAAGGCACAAATTCATGCAGGTTAGTCTTGGAGATAGTGAAGTACTGCGGATTGTAAAACGCAATGGAAGGTCTGCTGTGAAATCTCACAGGAGATGTGAAATCCCTTGATTAATGCAGTTGAAAAATATCCAGATAACATGATAATAAAGATAAAATGTGTGAATATACACATATTATCATTGAAATGTAATGGATTTAGTAAATAATAAAACATATGCTCCATTCATTATCAATCCAGTGTTGTAAAATTCTAAGTAAACAAATTCAAGTAAAATTTCCCCAAATATACATACATTCTGACTCTATGACTAGAGTACTCAAATTTGTGTATTTAGTGACCATTACATTACTATGACATTCATTTGCAGAAGATATGCTTGTTTTGTGATTTGATCAACAGTTAGGAATATTGGTGGCATTTGAACAGCTCTTCTAGGACTCCTTGAAGAAAGCTGAATGAGACTGTCCTGTAGGTAGAAACTTGTAATACAGAGAAGTAGAATTTTAAAAGATAGTAATCTTCCTAAGATGGACAGTGGTAATGAGAGGATATAGACCTTAAAACATTTTACAGAATAAAATAATTATGACATCTGAGTTGGTTCTTTTTCTTTTTCCTCTTTTTCTCTTCCCTGAAAAAGTAGTAGAATTCATAGAAGGAGGAGTAATTTCACCAGAAAAATTAAGGGGGAAAGAAAAAGAGAGAAAAGCCTATAATTTATATTGATTCTATTGAATTACTTAAAATATTTCGTTTACCTGCTGATAATGCTTTTTTTTTTTTTTGGACAGGATTTTTATTTGTTTGTTTGCCTTTTTTTTAACCGTGACTAAGACAGGGGAAATATCAGTAATGACTTTGGAGTGGTATTACCAGAGTTATTTTTGTGTGATTGTTTCTACGCTTTAGTGAAACAAATGTGGTGTTAAATTTAAGTAATAAATTATTACCTATATTTAATAAATATATTAAACTTTAAAATAAGACTAGTCAGAATCAGAAAGATAACTTATCCTGAGATATATAAAGATATCTCAAGATGAAGCAAATCCTGAGATATATAAAGATATCTCAAGATGAAGCAAATCTCAATCTTCCCTGTAACTTGGTCTTGCTTCTCCTTTGTACCATGCTATTTTAGTAAAGTGTGGAGAGAGATGATGAAAGCGGAAAATGAGATGGAGCAATAAAATGCAGATAAGATACCATTCAAGTACTTGTTTTCCAGGTGTATATTAATTGCTTGGGAATTGCATTAAGAAAAATATAAGCAAGTTTTAATAGTTTTAATACAGGTAATAGTTTTAAAACAGGTAACCATTTTTTTTCTTACTTTTTCCTTTGGATATTCCACTTCCAAAGGTCTTAAATTTTGTCACATATTAGTATAATTAAACAAAGTAGAGCTGACTGAAAGTGCTCAAGGTTTCCTTAATGCACATGGAAACAAAGATATACAGGAATTTCTAATTTGAATTCTTAAAATGGCTTGAAAAAATTTTCATATGAAAAACAAAACAAAATTAAAGCTATAACTCACAGAGTTGTGGGTCTACTCTTAATTTGAAGGATAGTGGAGAGAGAGGAGGGGGAAAAAAAACAAAATGAGGAAGGAGAGATTAAAATCAGCTCAGGCATTTTATATTTTCTAAAATGTCAGAACTTCTTCTGAAAGAAAAACCCAGGTGTAATCTTGCTGCAGAACACTAACAAACTCAGAGTTCCTCTATGAATATCACTCAAAGCCTGTTTCCAATCACCTGAGGAGGTAGTAGGCATGAAAGAGTGCTGATCCTTATTTGCATTACCAAGGGACTACCAGCCCTTGACACTTGTTCAGCTTCATTTTAAAATTTTTATGTTGGCACTTAAATCAATTAGTTGGATTAGTGCAAGATCTCCTACCTAGAAGAAAGGTCTTTGCAATCTTTTCTCTATAAACAGTTTTCTTAGATATTTGCTTGGACTTGTCTGCAAAGAACCTCTGAAAACAGGGGAAAAGAAAAAAAAAAAAGGTTATGAGAATGAGAACTCTGAAAGTGTTTATTGAAAGCAGTGAATGGCCTCATGAAGGGATTCAGGACACAATGAGGAAAGCCTGGGATGTCCTGGGGAACACTGTTGCTAATTCTCTACTACTTTAATGTAACAATGAGCCAGGAATTCTTGAAAAGAAATGAGAAAAATAACTGAGCCATTAGCCATGTAATTGAAGAAAGAGAACCTAAGTGAAACTAAAGCAAGATTTTCCATGATGGGCTGAAGGAGAAAAGAAAGAGGTCAGAAAGGAGGAAAAAAATGCCTAGAGATCCAAGATATTAGTGGAAAAAACATAACATTATTATCTCAAAGAGTTTTTTTCTCCAGGTGGTCCCTGTTCACTGTTTTGCTCTGTTGGTCATACACTGGGCCTCCATCAGACAATGCAGTTACTATGAAGAGGCTTTTTAAGAGGATGAGACTCTATCACTTTCCTGCAGCTACTTTCCAAACTCCTCACTGGTATACTGGACTTCTAGGACTGCCTGAGTAGGAGAAGATATTGTATGTTTCATCTGTAGCCTGCACAGTGAGTAGAGAATAAAATATTTGTTTCATTTCAAGAGGTTTTTTTTTTCTCCCAGTAACAGTGGCATAAACTTGCAAATGAGTGAGTCCTTAAAACCACAATATGTGAAGATACTCAGTTTTAGGCAATCCTACAACAGTGTACTAATCGGGATGAAATGTTAGCAACCCATCTGCCTTCCCGCATGACTGCTAGTTTGCCATAGCAAACAAGTGCATCTCTGCTGTTTCATTTCATCCTTCCTAGTTAATATGTAATTTCTGTAGTTAAATCAGGCTAGAAAGAAATACAGAACAATCTTGAACAGTGGCTGTAATTTAGACATCACATTTTCAGACCTGAAAATAGTTTAAGGCAAATTAGAGAGAGTTTTCAGGAGAAGAGATTGCATTGTAAACTTTATTTAAATACCTCAAAAACAGCACTCTTGAGACAAAATCATAGCACTAATTCTATTGGTACATCCTTCCAGAGCAGATAGAGAGATTAATGCACAAATGTTTTGTGTTTCAAAAGTTTTGTGTTTTTTTTCTTTTTTTTTTTTTCAATTTGGAGGCAGGGAGGGGTATTTCCCAGTTTATAGCTTCTTTTATGTAATGATATGAGGAGAGAAAATAAATGACACTTAAATAATTATTCATGTTAGATTTCAGTCAGCAACATATATTAGAGGATATAAACATAGCCTGGAAAGCACAAAGAACATTGCTTTAGGTCACTACCAGACTTCCCTGCAAGGGAACAAATTTATCCTTAGTGTAATATGCTCACTGTAGATCATGAAGAGTTCCAGCATTTTAGAAAGTATTTTCTTCAAACTAAGAATGCTTACAAGTTTGGGGTTGTTTTGTTTGTTTGTTAGTTCTGTTTTGTTTTTAATAGTAGAAAGTCTACCTGTTCAAGACAGCAATAAATATCCAGCAATAAATATCCTTTAAATATCCACTAATCACCTTGATGATCTTTTTGATCTAAGATTTAACTAAGCTTAACTAAATATCCACTGTTTTGGCTAAAGATTTTTGTCTTTTTATTTTAGGTTTTGAGTAATTCCTGGGAATTGTCACAAACAACAATTTTCCTGATTGGTGTATATTTACTGGAAGATGTTGATGTGATGAATTGCAAACTCTTATAGACACATTTAAATCTAAACAGATGTGTATGAAAGGAAGCATTAAAAACTTCTCTTTACATTAGATGAAATTATCGTTTGAGGGATTGTAATAGTTGCTTGGATACACAGGGATTAATGGCCCATGCTGATGTATGTAGGAAAAAATGAGTAGAGGAAATGAAGGACAGCATCTTTTCATGTCTAATGAAAAGTAATTTAAATACCAGGTTGTTTGGTCTGTTGGACAAGGTGAATGCTGTCTATCAAGTGTTCTCTGTCTCTTTTACAGTCTGCTCTAGATGATAATCCTTTGGGATTTTGCTGAGCCTGAAGGCTTTTTCACTCTCCTGGGTGAAGACAGGTCCAAATTAGTTGTTAGCTAGTAGTTATATAAAAAAGATTCTGAATTCACCTGAAGACCTCTCTAAGGAGAACATTAACCCATTTGATGCTATTAGCCACTGTTGTAAGAAAGGCCTATGGGCTTCCCAGTGCTTCTCTAGTTCAGAAAATGTAGGTTATAAACAAGAGATGGAGTTCTAGCATCAATCATGTTAATCTGCATTAACATGCAAATGGCAAGTAAGTGGCACTTGCTTGAACACTAAGGAGTTCAAGGAGCCATTTTGTTGTACATAGTGTATCTTCCAGCTCTCCATATAGGAGTCTGATAACTCCTTCTATAGACATGGTTGTGCTTTGAGACCTGAGCTAAAATAACAAAACCTATTTCTGAATATATAGTGTGCTTCCTGTTACTTGCTTTCATACCTTATGTTTTGCTGATGTAGCCATTAGATAAAATGTAGGCACTTTCAGTGGAGTGAGGCTGACACCAGATATTCAATATGCAAACAGCTCTATTGGTCAAAAAGTCACTACTCATCAGCTCTTTGTGCTCTCCTTTCTGAAATACTGGCTTTGGAGTTGATGTTCTTCAGCCTATCATTGAAAGGTCTGCTGGATTAATTTAAAAAGGCAATGAATGTTGTGAATCAGCCCTGCTGAAATAGATTAAGATGCACAGCATCCCCTGTGGTAACTTCCTCTTCTCAGGCAGTGAAGAGTTGCTGAGGAGATAGCATCTTCTGACAGCACAAGATACAAAAATTGCTCTCCATTACCAACTTCTCTGTACAACTACAGCTAATGTATCTGTGCTTCAATCACTGTGCTGAAGGAAGAAGAGAAAAAGCAAGATCAAACGTTTGCTTGACAGGGACATGTATATCCACTGCTCTGGGGAAAAAAAAAAAAAAGGCAATATCATACAGCTTATAAGAGGAAAAGCTGAATTTTGTCTCATTTTTGAGACAAATTGCTGGCCAATGGACCTTCAGGTGTCTAAAAATAAGTGACCAGTTCTGTTTTAGGAACTAGGGTTATCCAACATCTGGATTGGATGGAGAACTGCCTGGATTGGATGGAGAACTGGCTGGAGAGCAGAGCTCAGAGGGTCATGATAAATGCGGCTGAGTCTAGATGGAGGCCTGTGGCCAGTGATATGCCCCAGGGGTCAATACTGGGCCCAGCACTGTTCAACATGTTCATCAATGACTTGGATGAGGAGACAGAGTGCACTCTTGGCAAGTTTGCATATGATACCAAACTGGGTGAAGTGGCCCACACTCCAGAGGGCTATGCTGGCATTCAGAGGGATCTAGAGGTTGGAGATTTGGGCAGAGACGAACCTCATGAGTTTTGACACAGACAAGTGCAAGGATCCTGCACCCGTGGAGGAGTAACCCCAGGCACCAATATAGATTAGGGGCTGACCTGCTGGAAAGTGTGGGAGTGTGCAGTCCGGAGGCCTGGCTGGCAGCGGATACACCTCCCACAGGGATGATCCCCTGACTCTCCGCCCAACCCCTGGGCTATATAGCTAATTGTAGCTGTGCAATAAAGCTGGACCTGAGCCATCAGCCTCGTCCCCGGAGTCTTCCTCCGTCGCCACCCTCACCAGGGTGCAGGCCGCCCCACATATTGGCGCCCAACGTGGGGCTCATTACAGGTAGGCGGTGAGGTAAGTGGCCCTGTGCCCAGATTCTGGGCTCCACACCCATTTTGTGGGCTCCGTGCTCTGCGCCCACATCGTGGGCTCCGCGCGTTGCAAAAGAGCAGCACCTGTAGGTACGGGCTCTTGCTGCCCTGCTGCAGGCTAGGTAATGGAAGATCTGGCTCTGCGCCCACTTGCGTGGCTCTGTGCCCAGATCGTCGGCTCTGTGCCTTGCAAGGAGCAGCACCTGCAGATACGGGCTTTCACTGCCCTGTTGGAGATTAGATAACGTAAGATTTGATTCCGTGCCCACATCATGGGCTCTGCGCTTCACAAAGAGCAGCACTCGCAAGCACGGGCTCTTGTTGCCCTTTTGCAGACTAGACAATGTAAGATTTCCTACAAAATGTTCGTTTGGTACTGGGAAAGTTTATTACCCTTTAATCCGTGGCTTAAAACGGCTAGGTTATGTGACCTTCAGATTTGGACTAGATTGTTAAAACGAGTGCAAGCGGCCGAAAAATATGAGGGCCGAGTTTTTCCTTTGGGCCTCCAACCAGCATTACTGACCATCTGCGCCTGTCTAAATGGGTCGGATCTGCCCAAGGAAAAGCGAATAGAAACATACTCTCTGCTCGCTGATAGTCCTGAAGAGTTGTGGGACGAGAACTCACCCGCTCCTGAGTCTCTTTCCCAACAGCTCGAGAAGGAGTTATCTTGCAAGTACAGACCGGCAGATGTGGAAAAATCATATGAGAACCCAAAAATTGCTTGTAAGGGAGGATTATACCTCCCTATAGAGTCTTTTGGGCAAGAATGGGTGGAGTCAAAGATGGCATGGAGAGAAACTTCTCCCTGTCCTCCATTTGAAAAAAACAAGTGGTCCCTTCCTCCTTCTTCTAGCTGTGATGTAAAACCACTTCCTGTGTCTCATAGCATGGGCATAACTTTTGAGCCAACTGATGAGATTTCTCCTACAGCGCCACCTGATGATCGGGACGATGAAGGACATCCTAGGGCTCCCCTAGCGCCACCTAGTGGACAAAGTGATGAACCGCATCCCAGGGCTCGCTTTAGCAGGCCAATACAAGAACAGCAATCTCCTTGGGACAAGTATTATTGTACGTCAAGACCAGCAGCAGGCCTCATCGCAATGAAGCAATTATTATCAGGGACTGTGTTATACCAGAGACCAGACTCAGAAAAATGGAAATCTCTGGACAAGGGAGGATGGCCTTCAAGGCCCTTTTGCCCAACAATTGCTGGAGACAATCAGTATGGAACTTAATACTCCAACTGATTGGAAACAGTTGGCAAGGCCTATATTTACTAGTGGACAATATTTGGACTGGGAAGCCTGCTATAAGGATGAATGTGACCAGCAAGCAGAACGAAATAAACAAGACAGAGTACTTCTGAACTTTGACTGCCTTGCTGGGGAGGGCATATATTCCTGTCCGACGGTGCAAGCCCAGGGCCCTCCTCAATATTTTGACCAAGTATGACTGGCAGCGTTGCGAGCCTTTAATAGATGCAAGGCTGGACCAACAGCCCCTTTTAATAAATTGCTCCAGGGGCCAAACGAAGATTTTGCCTTTTTCGTTTCCAAGGTACTAGATTCATGCAGATGGAAGGTTCAACACGCTGAGGCTCAAGAGGTTCTAGCAAGAGAACTAATATATGAAGGAGCTACCCCAACATGCAGAGCACTAATTACTCCCATTAGAAATTAACACCTTGACAGATGGATCATGGCCTGTAGAGAGGTCAATGCACAAGGTGCTCAGGCGCTTGCAGCCGCTCTTGCGACCCACCTTCAGATGGGCTTTAACTCTTCACATAAAAATATGCCCCTGTGTTTCAATTGCGAAGCTCCAGGGCATTTTGCCAGGCAATGCCCAAAAAAGGGGGATGCGGCGGCCAAATCCAGGTCATACACTCTTTGTCCAAAGTGTAAAAGGGGATATCATTGGGCCAAAGATTGCAAATCCAAAACTGATAAGGACGGAWATCCTTTAAACTTTAAATTGGGCAGTCCTCAGATGGGTCGAAGAAAAGGAAAAATGGCGAATTCTTCCCAAATCCTTTGGACCATCCCAACTACAGTTAACAAAGCCCTTTTAACGCTCACGGTAGAGGGCATGCAGATAACTGGTCTCTTGGATTCGGGTGCAGAATTGTCGTGTTTTCCCAAAGACCTGTATGCCAGTTTTTGGCCCACACATGTCGGTCCTCTGGTGCAAGGGGCTACTGGCCAGAAACTGGCCTTGCAAGCTAGTCGATTGCTGCAGTGGACAGACAGTGAGAATCATTCAGGTTATTTCCAGCCCCTTCTCCTTCCTCATTTGCCTCGACTATTATGGGGAAGGGATGTATTAAACCAAATGGGAGTCAAATTGACAACAGAAAAGCTCCCCCTCTTTTAGGGGCCATTGGGCCTGTGGTACACCCACAGCCCATACCACTTCAGTGGGACACTCAGCAGCTGGTATGGGTGGACCAGTGGCCTTTACCATCCCACAAGCTCCAAGTCCTTCATACAATCATCTAGGAACAGCTATCACAGGGACATATTGTACCATTCTCTAGTCCTTGGAACACACCCATTTTTGTGATTCATAAGAAAAATAGGGAAAAATTTTGACTCCTCCATGATTTAAGGGAAGTTAATAACCATATCATCAAAGTGGGAGCCTTGCAGCCAGGGCTCCCCTCCCTGACTGCAATTCCTAAAGATCATCATATTATTGTTATTGATATTAAGGACTGCTTTTTCTCTATTCCATTACATCCTGAGGATCAGCCCAAATTTGCTTTTTTGGTGCCTCAAATTAATCATAATGCCCCTAACAAAAAATCAGATAGAAATGCAATTTTCTACTAATTTGGAATTGCAATCCTTGCTTTTAGGGTTCCCAGGTAAAATTAGTTCTCAATATCCTTCCCACAAGATACCTCAGGCTCTGTCCCACATGCCGTTAGCTAAGGCTTGTGCCTTCCCTACCTCCACTCCCATCCCACATGCACAAATAGCCTTTACTGATGCTTCTAAGACTGCATATGTAACTATAGTGCATCATCCTGATAATTATACGCATCCCAAAACTACTGTTATTCGGCATGGCTTTTTGGTTCAGGTAGCTGAGCTACTTGCAGTCTTAAAAGTTTTACAGACATATTCTGATTCGGCCATTAACATATTCTCTGACAGCCAATATGTTGTGCAGGTAGCTCATACCATCCCTTAAGCGATTCTTAAGTCTAAGAATATGCCATTAGATCAGGTACTGCGAAGCTTTCTGGCTACCATTCAACACAGAAATAAGCCATGGTACATACCTCAGGAAATGAATCTGCGGGGATTGACACGTAATGCGCGCTGGCAGATGGACATCAAGCATTATACTCCTTTTGGAAGGTTTAAATACATACATGTAACCAAAGATACTTTCTCTGGTGCTACCATGGCTACTGCCATGACAGGGGAAAAGGCCTCTCATTCTGTTAAGGCCTTGGAAAAAGCTATCCTCTTTCTGGGAATACCATAGGATATAAAGACTGATAATGGCCTGTGCTACACTAGCTCTGTGTTTAAAAAGGCTTGTTCCAAATACAATATCACTTTACATCACGGGCTGCCATATAATCCTCAAGGACAAGCCACTGTAGAACGTGCCAACCACACTTTAAAAACTTTAATAAAAAAAGAGGAGGAATTATGCCCCCAGAGTACACCAGATGAAATACTTACCAAAGCCTTAATAACCATTAACTTATTAACTTTTGATGAAAGAGGGCTGTCTCCTATTCACAAACATTGGGGCCCTCTGCTTGCCCCTCCTACTCCACTTCCTCTTGTGAGATGGAAGGACCCTCTGAGTCAACAATAGCAACCATCTGCTCCCCTACTAACGCAAGGGAGAGGTTTTGCTTGTATCTTTCCAGAAACAGCTCCACACCCCATCTGGGTGCCAGCGAGGGATGTGCGACCTGATACCTCTACCCAAAGATATGCCGACAGCAGAAAGGCAACAGATGCCGCCGGATGCGGAGAGCCGCCCCGATGACCTGGGGTGACATCAAAGCTCTTCCAGAACAAGCCCGATGTGTCATGCCTCCAGGAACCACTCCTCTGTCTTTCTCCTTTTCATGATGTGTGTTATACTTACTCATAACTCTGTTAGTGCGACACTCAAAGTTAATATCTAATGTAAACAACAGGTTTTGCTAAACAAACCACCAAAGCAAGGCTCGCAGTACATGGCAAGAATGAGACAGTCATTCTTATTACCACTGAATAGTGGATAAACTCCAAGGCTGACAACACAGGTCACCCTCAGATGCACACAAGGCAAGACCAGGTAGGAAAGAGCAAACGCCTCCGAGAAGATTGGCTGCTCGGTCCTGATGAGGAGCCTTGAGCCACAGGGGGGTTTGCAACATCCTTGCTGGACTCGTGGGTAATAGTCCATTTTCATGGACTATTGGTAGTGGGATTGTGGGCCTATAACCCACAAAACATGATCTTGTGTTGCCAGGCTTTGTAATAACTCAGGCCTCAGTACCAAGACTTGCCAGCCTTGCTTTGTCTGGACTTGGCTTACCAGGAGTTTTGTGTGGGCTTGGGTAGCTGTAACAGCAATCATCACACAGCAGCAGACAGATCTATGAGACGTCAAGGTACAGGATTTATGGAGGCTTGCCACCACTTCCTATGGCAAGTGATTTCTCTCGTCTGTGATATGCACCACTTTAACATCCGCCAATCACTCCAGGTTGTTCCTCCGATATTGGGTTCTGAGTCCGTATAACTCACTTCAGAGCTCACGTCTCAAGCTACTCAAGTTCTAGTGACTAGCTATCAAGTCAGTGACTTCATAACATGCTCTCCAACTTACGAACCTTCCTTAACCCTGGAGATCTTCTGACCTACRGGATTATTTTTGTCTGGGTGGTTTCTTCCTTGTGCTGTATGTTATCAATAATTAATTGTATGCACTTTACTCAGATGCTTATAACTTTCACACAATTAGCTTCAAGAAAAAAGAAAGGGGGGAATATGTGGGAGTGTGCAGTCCGGAGGACTGGCTGGCAGCGGATACACTTCCCACAGGGATGATCCCTTGACTCTCCGCTCAACCCCTGGGCTATACAGCTAATTGTAGCTGTGCAATAAAGTTGGACCTGAGCCATGAGCCTCGTCCCTGGAGTCCTCCTCCGTCGCCACCCTCATCGGGGTGCAGGCCACCCCACAGAAAGCATCTCTGTAGTGAGGAATTTGGGAGTCCTGGTTGACAACAAGTTAATCATGAGCCAGCAATGTGCCCCTGTGGCCAAGAAGGCCAATGGGATCCTGACCTGCATCAGGAGGAGTGTTGCCAGAAGGTGGAGGGAGCTGATCCTGCCCCTCTACTGAACTCTGGTGAGCTCTGAGTACCTGAAGTACTTTGTGCAGTTCTGGGCTCCCCAGTACAGGAGAGATGTGGAGCGTCTAGAGAGGGTCCAGAGTCAAGCAACAAAGATGATTAAGGGACTAATCTAGGAGCATCTATTGTACGAGGAAAGACTAAGCGAGCTTGGCCTGTTTAGCCTGGAGAAGATTGAGAGGGGATCTGGTCAACAGGTGCAAATACCTGAGAGTAGAATGTAGGGAGGAGGGGGCCAAACTCTTCTCAGTAGTGGCCAGTGACARGATAAGGCTAATGGGTACAGGTTGAAACACAAGAAGTTCCATCTCCATGTGAGGAAGAACTTCTGTGAGAGTGACAGAGCCCTGGGACAGGCTGCCCAGAGAGGTTATGGAGTCTTGTTCTCTGGAGATTTTCAAAACCCACCTGGATGCGACCCTGTGCACCATATTCTAGGTGTCTAGGCAACTTCTACCTATGCTTATGCACACACTTTTTAATTTAGTTCCAACATATTTACCACTATTTACTAGGATACCCATCAATCCAGCACACAGAGATGTCTAAATTTAAAAAGGGAGGAGTGAATCTTAATTGAGCCAAGAGGCTCTTTATTATATCCTTGCAATACATAACCAGAACTGGGGATCCTTGGGGAACTGGGAGCTTCACAAGAGCAGAAAATGATGGGTCCTCTCAGATCAATTTATCTAAGGGCTCGAACAGCATCCCCAAAGCTCCTTCCTTTCAGAAGGCAAGCAATGATGACACCCAGTGCAGATACACAAACAATATGCCTGTAAAGCTGTTTAAATGATCAGGAATCTCAGTTGTCTGTATTTCAACAGTGGCACCTGTTGGTGGCTTACTAGCAAATGACATTTTCCCCTTTAAATGAATCAAAAGAAAAAAACATCCTTAAACTTCTATTTCAAAGGAAGGCAAAAGTGCAGCATCTGTGTAATGTCAAGCTGCATCTAAAATTAGATAAGAGAAACAATCTCTTGCAAAAGTACTAACAAAGCTATATGCTGTTAAAGCAGGTTTATTATACAATCTGATTTTTTTTTATAAAATGTTTCATGTTTTGCTGGAAGGCTGCTTGTCTTGAGCATAAAGGTAGTATTTTTACTTTTGACTCAGGAATAGAGAAAAGAAAATACAAGCCATGATATGTGAGGGTAAGCTTTGGAAATGAACAAGTGATTAGAACTGAAAGGGAAATATTTAATCTTTTCTTGAACAAGAAGCTAGAGTTACTGATTACAATTGTGATTCATAAGACTTAATAATATTTACAATGTTACTTATTCCATTTCTTTTTCTAAATAATTGTTCACTAAAATCCTCTGTCTTTTTCAAGATTGCTACCTATACATAGGTAGCAATGTATGTATACCCCCACATACAAATATATTTATGGATAGACCTTCTAGAGTAGTTAGCAGTTATTGACACTCAACAAACCAACAAACTCTCTACAGATATAATTCTGGAAAATAAATGCCATTAGCATAATTTTATCATTTAATACCCTATCCCTGTGCATCAGATCTGAGAAAGCATTTATATTTAGAGACCTTAAGGTCTCTAGAGAACACGGAGGGTAGAATACTATAGTTGCATTCTAGTTCGCAATTATTTATGGATATGAGACTGCATATGGAAGATGGATGATTCAGATTGAAAATATGTTCGTGTCAAATGCATAGAGTTCATCTACTGTTCCTGATCTCTGATCATTCCAAAACAATTGCTTTATAAATTCTGAATACGAATTGTCAACACCCATAGATATACCCACAATATCCAGAGTTCTCAAGCATTTCTATTATTCACTGAAATAGTGAAAATATAGAGTATTTCAAATAATAAAGAAAAATTACATTCTACTAAAACTTCATAAAAAATAACTAACTTACTTTGCCTCATTTTGGATGGTGACTACTTGGCTTGGTATGTTGGCACCTCTAGACTTATTAAGTTTGAAACTGCAGGCAATATATGAAATTTGAAGATACGAGGAGACCACAGCATGCTGACTTTTACTCAGCTGGTATGTGTAACTTTTACTCATCTATTATGAGTAACCCTCTGCATGGACCGTGTGTTTGCACAAATTCAGCAGCAAATACCAAAAGCTGGCCCATTTTGAACTGTATGGGAGGTCAACAAACCACAAAAAACATACCCTTAGTCATCCAAATAAGTACCGAAATATCTATGCAGTAGTATATATATGTATGGTTAGCCATAGTTAAAAAAAAAAAGGAAATAAAAAATACCTCTCAGAAGGACTGCAGATTAACAAATATTTCAGTGAACACCAAGATCAAAATGACCAAACTTGAATGCCTTCTCTTTTGTGTAAGGTTCAGAATTGCCCTTTTAACTTCAGGTGTCTACACTTAAAACTGGAAAAAAGATTGAAATATCCATGAAGATATGGAAACTCTTGTTTTTGAAATGGAATATTCAAAGATGTTTAATTTACTAAGATACAATCTGTGTTTATACTAAAGGCACAAGCATGACTGAATACATGAAAAAATATTCACCTTTCTGGAAAAATGGCCTGGATCATTACAAACTAAATAGCAATTCAAAATGATAAAAAACTTATTTTTGTCATGAGGTCAGAAATAAAGTACATTAGAATTAAAAGGATCATGAAATAAATTAGCAGTTCTACTAATGGGTTCTATAAAAACTGGCAAAATAAGGAATGAGCAAATTGTTTGGGTTCATGTCCAAGCTCCACTTTGAACACTGCTGAGGTGAGTGATACAAAGAGAAGGTAGATGATTCACTCTGCAAAGCATTAACATCACTACATTGGGATCTCATTTTCTTCATTCTTGCAACTGCAGCAATCCTATGCAGACCCTGGGACACAGTCCTTATAATTCAACACAGGCTATCATTAGGCTATCATAAACAGATACGAGCTCTACAGAAAAGCATGTTTACACAAGCACCGAGAAATCTGAGGATGTTTTGTTGCATCTTCTCTACAGTTACTCCACTTATTGCTGCCTTCATAATATAGGAATGGGGAGAAAGATGTAGGAAACTTGCAGAATGACACAGACATATTGTGATCATAATTTTTTCCCTTTACTTTTGAAGTACTGTTCATTTGTCTACAATACAAATCTAGCAGCAATGAGGTTCAGTAAATACTGCCTCCTCATTTTTCTCATCTCTTTTTATTCCATACAAAAATACAAAGACAAGCTCAGTTCTCCTAACACACTGGCCAGCCAGATCCTACCAAATCCCAAATTAAATGCAGTTCATTTCTCAGCAAGAAACTGATTTGCCTTCCACATAATTTCTTTTATAACACTTATACATTGTGGAACATACTAATACAAGCTCACAATTCTTTATCACCTTCTCAGCCTTCTATTTGACAGGAAGATTGTAGTAATGGTTTTAGAGGAATATGGATTTATGGCCTATCAAAACTCACTTTTCTCTTAGCATAACTGCAGGATGTCTTGACATGACTGCAGACTGTCTTGGCATAAATGCAGGCTGTGCTGATTCTGCAAGGCTACAAAGATACTGCAAACAAAGAAGTAAAGACACAGAACAAAGAGCTAAAGACACTGAGAACAAAGTAGCAAGGAACTTAAACTGTTTAAATCTACAAGGATACTTAAAACAAAGAGGTAAAGAACTCAAACTGTGGAGCAAGCAGGAAAGCAGGAACTCCAAATATGGGAATGGATGAGCTCAACAGGATCATCTCTAGTCCAATGAGAAGGATGCGTGAACAGATGCATTTAGCCAATCATTAGGTTAGTGCGTGCGTGAACAGTAGTATGTAACCAATCAAATTAACTGCCGAGCTGCTGCAAAGCTGACTCTGCAATAATTATAATATAAACACCGCCTTGTAATGTGAATAAAGTGATTTCTTCTTGATTCATATTGAAGCCTTCAGGAGTCGTGACTTGCATCCTGCAGAAGATAAACAGAAGTAAGCACTGTGCAGCTAAGGTAAAATACAAAAATATTGATTTTACAGGTTGTAGCAAATTAAGTAATCTGTAAAAGCTAAAAGTCATCAGGAAAAAAAAAGATCTCAGTCAAGTACCCTGATGCCTCTGTTGTTATTTTTGGATGATTAAGAGGAAAATACTTTATTCCTTCAAAAAACAGGATATTTATTGCCTTTCTTGAAAATCTAGAACATTTCTTGGACTGCACCATATACTTACAGAAAGATCCATTGAATGTAAACCTTAAGTTAGCTCTTTCAATAAAAAGATAAGCAATTGATTACTGCCTTTGGTTTTGCATGTTTATGCTACCCACTTTTTCATCCTATTTGATATTTCCAACGTTTCTTAAGTATTTTCATTTATCTGTTTTTGCTTTTAAAACAGAGGAAAAGGCATTTGGGGATATTTGCAGATGTCTTTTTGGGGGTTTCTATTATTTTATCGGCAAAGTAGAAGATACTTCAAATGATTGAATGAAATTGTGGCATTTGTACATGTCTTCAGATGACTTTTCTTTCCTACCCAAGGTAGTATTTTGGATGGAACTGTAATACATTACAAAAATGAAGAAAAGTAAAAGGATATTATTTTAACACTAAGATAATCTCTTTCAAAATGTTTTGGAATCCTTTGCTTTGAAAATATCTGACATTTTGTAGGTTGCCTTTTTTGTTGTTGACTGGCAGCATCCAGTATGTGAACTCTAGTGTGAACTGCAAAAAAAGAATCCCTCAGGCAACTGCACAAATTTGAAAGCAAGCAAAGAAAACCATGCATTAACCAAAGCAGAAAAACTGCTGTGGTAAGGTAGTAGTGTCTAGAGATTGAGAGAATCTGCACACCCAGATTGGTAGTGTGAGAATTGGGCTAACGTGGGGATTTGGGCTACTAATATGTATTTTTTTCAGAAAGAGCTAAACATGTAGAATGCTCAGCTGGAGCTTAATGGAAAGACACAGTGTAACCTAGGTGGGAGTCACATGTTTTCAAGTCAATAACCAGGTGACAAATCTTCCACACAGGAAATTTTCTGACATGAAACAGCTGAACATAGGAGGTTGCGACCTGAGCTCTGCAAAAGAGAAAACAGAAAGGTAAGAATCTAAGCACTACTGAAAGGAAATTCAACTGTATCTCCACAAAAAAAAAAAAGCATGAAGATATTTTGTACAGAAAATGACAAACACCTCACTCTGGAGACTTCAGGTGGAAAAACACAGCTTTTAAACAGAGTCTGCAATGTTCTCCTTTTCTCTTTTCCCACTTACTATTAATTCTGCAATTAAGAAGCAAATTAAAAGTTTATTTCCTGCAGCCTGCCACACAATTTTGTCAATGAGGGAATCAGATAACCACTTGAGTAGAATGGCATGAACTTTTTGCTGCTTCTCTTCCCACTTCTACTTTCATCAGGTGTTCAGAATAAGGCAAGAAGATTAAGTTGTTGCTCTTATTCTCTCTTTTCCTCAGTCTGGACTGAAAGAGCACTTTGTCAAGCTTAAAACTTTTGGCTCTCAAAAATTAGAATACATACAAAATTTATAATCCACTAGGCTTTTCACCTTGCAACAATGATAAAGTGTAAGTATAAAAGAAGACACTTCTATGGGAAAAATTTTGTCTTTTGGAGGTTCAGGCATGGAAATATTTGAGAAAAGAATACCTGAGAAAAAGAGCAGGTCAAAAAGCTAAAAAACAAAGCAAAAAAACAACAAAAAAAAAAAAACCAAAAAAAACCCCCACCAAAACAACAACAAAAAAACAAAACCAAAAAACTTTAATCCCCATAAAAATCTCCACAGATAGTGATTCTCTCTACCAGACAGAACCTATGTGCCAAATTTGATCAAATCTGTTTGGGTACCATACATTTGCGTATTGAATATGACTCCAGTAGCCTGAACAGAAGATGTACTTTATGGAAGATAGACATATTTCAAAATGATGCTCTCTATCACCCAACCTCCTATCCTAAATCTTTATGTTCTTTCTTGAAAATATTGACAAACTAGTGGTTCCTGGTTGCATGTATAACAAATTATATAATCTATAAAATGAAAATACAATTAAAGCCTCATAGAAAATCTTTTAAAAATCAAAGTGTAAATGTGTTAATTGTTAGTGTAGCATTCTCTTTGTATTGCAGAGATCTTAAATTGGAACATGTGCAGTTGCAATAAATTCAGTTTTTCTGGAGGCACATGAATTTGTGTATTTTTCCTTTGGTGTTCTAAAAAGCACCAAGGAACTAAGAGCTTGGCTGTTTTTTAGGCATATACTTCTTAGTGGATATTAAATGGAGGATTCTCAATTTAGGTACATTAAAATATTGAGCAGAAATATCAGCAAAACTTGTTTTTCCCCTCCATTCTTAATTAGACAGCTCAAATACCTCCTCCTAAGTTTAACCTGATTAAATAGCTGATGATAGATATTAAGAGAGGGTACAGAAAGACAGATGCACTGATTAGGAAGTTAGACATTGCATAGTGACATTGCCAGATACCTTGTCTCGCCTCACTGAACTTGCAGTATTCATCAGAAATATCAAATTGATACGGCAGTTGGATGTTTTCATGTTCACCATGCTACAGGCAGTCCGTGATATTTTTGGGCATTTAGCTGTAGCTAAAAGAAAACTCTCACATCCTGTACAAAATGACACCAAACTTGTCACTCTCTAGGTTAATAATGACAGTAGATATTTAGCTACATTAATTTTTCTGTTTACCATCTGTCATCATGTCCTGCGCTTTCACTGGCACATAAAAGCTGATTAGTCCACATCAGCATGTGCTGTTTTGAAGAACAAATTAAAATACTCCAAAAGTTATGCACTTCTTTAATTGCTTCTCTGGAATGTATCCAAATTAAAATATGTTTGCATGGATAAAAATTATATAAGAACCCAACACAGGAAACCAGCATGGTCTCTGTGCCATTTGGACAAGGACTAGTATCACTGTAAAAAGTACAAGAGCTGGTCTTATAATGCTGTTTAGACTGAATAGCAAATGCTGCTTAGACTGAATAGCATAGATTGAACTATACTTCAATGTATTGTTAAGATTAAAAAAAATCCATATGTTATGTGTAAATGCACACACATGAACTTAACTTTCCTTTCTTACACCTATGTTTGAGTTAATGCTTTATATCTCTTTCAGGCAATCATCTCTTAAATCATAGAATCATAGAATACTTAAGGTTGGAAGGGACCTCCAGAGGTCATCTAGTCCAACCCCCCAGCACATGCAGGGTCTCCTAGAGCATGTGGCACGGGATCATATCCAAGCAGGTTTTGAAGATCTCCAGAGAAGGACTCATGTAAAATTCAAGCCATCAAAAACATACTTAAGTAGCTAGCAAAAAAATGTCTTAGAAATTATATGCATGCATAATTTAAATAGTAAGTACACAAGATTTGTATAGAGAGATGGACAACTTGATAATAATACACACACAGTTAACCCGTTACACTGTCATCCTTTTGATCTTTATCTAATACCTAGCATTACACAACTATTCTCCCTTTTTCCCCAGCAATTTGAAGCAATCGAGAAAATTAGAGTTGGGCCACCATTCTAAATTGAAAGTTGTTCAAAATGCTTTTTCCTTTGTTTTAGTATGCAAGAATACCAAATGAAGAATATTTCCTGTTTTTTTTTTCAATTAAATGTTAAAGATGCAAATAAACAAGCATTAGATAAAGTCTTACCGTACCCAAAAATGCAAACAGAATTGATCTAATTTCAAGAAGACAGGCAAAATTAGGCTTTACCAAAAGTAAAGTCCGACTTGAACAAAAAGTTTGCATTTTTTTCTTCCTCTCATTTCCACCTTCAATAGGATGGTACCTTAGATACTTGCCATTCCAACACACCCAAAATGTCACTGCATATTTGCATGTATGTTGTCATCTCTACAGTTAGTCTACATATAGCTTTATTTGTTCCATTTAATTTCTTACAATCAAGTCCTGGTAGAACTTCTTCCAGTCCTCAAACCCACCAAAGGAAAATATTTTAAGAGGAGGGCTCTCAGAAGCACTCAGCTTGTGCTTGCAGGTAGTGCAGGAAGCAATAACACACTCCGTCATCAACTGCAACACAATACTCAAGCATATGTTCCACGCATATATAAAATATTTTATACTGACTACTGAAAAAGTACTTGCTTTAATGTCAAGATGTCTTGAACGTTAAGATGGTGTTATAGTCCTTTAGAATATCAACTCTGATTATTTCAGGCCTTCCCTTTGAGCAATGATTTGACAAGAATCTGACCTTACAAGGCACTCTTGAGTAGAATACTGTATCAGTGCAATTTAGGGTGTCAGGCACGCTTACTTTGTTGCAGCATTTTAAGGTATATGGAACTAGCTCTGCTTAATTCTGCATTAATTTAGCCTTCCTTAGTTTCTTTCTGTCTCTTTTTTTTTTTTTTTTTTAATGTGTAGACTCCAAAGTATGCATCTAAGTTCTGTAGTATCAGCCAATTTAATTCCATTCAGCCTGCGTATTAGTATCTTACAATGCGAGACTGCATGCAAGATGCACAGGTTATAAGGGCATTCAGCCTCTGTACAGAGGAAACAGTTTTTTGATTGTGCTGCAGTGGTAATAAAGTGGATGAGGACCTGTGAAGTGTTGTAGGCAGACATGATGTTTCATTGGTTCATATCCAGTTTCTGAAATATTAAAAATAATGTATTTTGAATTTTAAGAAAAAAAAAAAACCCTGTGCACTGCAAATGAGAAATATGATTCTCTTACTTGTTTTGTTGCAGATTAATACTTGCCAAATTCAGATTACTTCTCATTACTAGCTGGCCTATGAAAGATGTTTGTTTAGCACCATATGTTCAGGAGGACATAAGTCTTGAGATTAAAGTCTGCTGCCTCCTCTTGGACACCATCTCATTAAAACAAAGTTCATTTGCATGCATCAAGTACTCTTGCCAGAAATTGTGCCAGCAGCACTCTGCAGTTTGACTGCCATAAACCTAAAATAAACAATTTCATTTCTCTCGCTAAAGATGAGGCTGCACAGCAGCTGTAGCAGTTCTGCCTGCACGTCCTATGAGGAACTCTTTGCATCCTACACAGAGACATGGCTCAAGGACTTGAGTATGCATTGTCAAGCTGATTTTATACCTCTTCTTTCAGCTTGTCATTTTGGTATTCTGAGAGGTAGAAGACTTTAATTCATAGAACAAATGACTGCTAGCCTGGAAAACACCTTTGATATTTGGTGGGATGAGATGGCCATACACCTTATGTCTCATTGTTGGTACTCTCAGTGCATCTTTGTCTTCATTGAAGAAGTCATGACGGATGACCTTGAACTACACAAACAAAAACAAAGCTACGTAGAAAATTACAATATCTATCAGTTTCTCAACAGCTCACAGATAAGCCAGTTTTTCATTCAATTCTACAGACTGCAATAAATTTGAGATGCACCCTGTAGTAGCTCCTCTGTTTATAAACAGTGTTCAACAATAAACAGTGGATTTGTAAAAATGAAAGAAGTCGTGAGTTTTATGTTGGTTGCTATTGCTGATTGTCAGGGTTCACTTTATCTATTTAAAGACTCATCTGGCTCTCTGGTTTTATTGCAATGTTACATCAAACTCTGGCACTAGGAAGCTATTTTGATTATGCAATGCATTATGCCATGTGATTCTCAAACAATATATTTTAAGGTTCTCATTTGCTTTGAGCACTTACAAAGCAATGCTTAATAAAAGAAACTGCTATTACAATTACTATTACAAAGGGAGCCATCCTGACAAAGTGTAAAGCATGTCCTTCTAATGTTTTTATTTTAAGAGGCTTTCAAAAGCATATCCCCACATGTCTCATTGCCAAGACAAGACACACGGTCAATTTGTCTAAGAAGTACTTCTTTGAAAGTGCTTGGTTATTGTATGGGTCTCTAATGAAACTCAATATTCTGTTCTTCTCTAAAAACACTTGTTCTTTGGATTGGAAAAAAATGAAAACCCTTTATATATCTTTATATATATAACCCTTTATATATATTAAAGAAAAAAAGATACTGTCTGGCTAAATTGCTACTCAATGTACTGTAACCAAAAGAGACTGTTAAACTTGTTCATTAATTAATTTATATACCTTACTAGGTTCATAAAAATTAAAATAAATCCCCAAATTGTCTTATGCATGCTTCCTGTTGCCCTTCACCAACAAAGTTATTTTGAGATAGTTCAGATGCTTCTTGATTATATCTGTGCTTGCAGTAATTTAGCAGAGTGCTTATGACTTTCAAATATTTCACAAGCATTAAAAAATAAAATAAAATAAAATAAAATAAAATAAAATAAAATAAAATAAAATAAAATAAAATAAATAAAGTAAAAGTCACACCTTTCTGATAAATTTGCTTCAGTCCTAAGTTACCAATATCAAACAATATCCTTTATTACTGTTATTACTATTTATTGCTGTTAATATTTTAAAGAAAGAGAATCTGCAACAATTAACAGTTAACTGACTTCAAACTTATTAAAATATCGAGTTAAAAATATCAAACTTAAGCGTAAAGAGAGAAAGAATTATATTTCTCATGACAGGAAAAAAAAACCAAAAACTTACAAACAGAAAATATTGCTAAAATTTACATCATTTGTGCTAAGCAATAACATTAGTTTTATTCAATGCTTTCTCTTCAGAAGCAGACTTTTTCCATAGGGTCTACTTATCCAGTTAGGTGATACGTGATTCTGAATTAAAATCAAAGATCAGGAGGAAACTCTTGGAGTGTAGCAATATTATTTCTTTGAAGTACATTTCCATTCTGATTTTGCTTTTTCCCGCAAAGATGTCTCTGATACTATAAAAGTCAAAAGTTCAGCAGGAAGTAGGAAGATGAATAACCACTGTTTCTGACCTTTCTCATTAGTCATTCAGGAGAGGAGACACAGACCAGAGTCATCACACATATCCATTGAATATTTCTCATGATCACTGCCACTCTACCACCAAACCAGAGAAACAGGGATCCATACAGGATGACACAACTCAGAGGGTTTAGCTGTCCTGATGTCCTTTTAGGTTTCTCTCCTTCTTTCCAGACGATAGCTATATCTAGCCCAACCATGCTTCTCCCTTCAATACATTTACGCAATGTCCATTACTAAATGACAGGAATATGAAGAGAGATGTGCCTTATGAATGATGGGCATCAATAAGCTGGTTGTCCCTCAGAAGTATTAGCTTGAATTCTGTACAACGTTCAAGCACAGAAGCTAAACACATCATGAAAGGCTATACTGATTACCCATGCTACTAGCCTTTCAAGACACAGTGAAATAATCTTAAATAATCCTGTTGACAACTGATGTGGCACCTTATGGATGTAAAATAAAAAGATTCAAAATTTATCTGTGAAGTCTCCATTATACATTTTCCTTCCAAACGCCTTTATCTTTGCACTTCTTTATCTCTTTATGATATAAGCCACCACTTCATGTACACTCGACTACTTGGCAAAACAGGAGCAGTCCAAAGAGGACTCCTGTTGACTTTCAGTGCAAATCGGGCATTTTTATTATCTCCACTATAACCATAAATGTCCTTCTTTGTTCTGTACTTTAAAGAAAATAGGGTTCCCCAGGCATTGGGGTTGTTAACATAAGTGTTCTCTTTTCTTGCCCTAGATAAGAGGTCATGGTTAGTTATGTAGACATTTTTAAGAAGCTCCATTAAATATTCAGGCTGAATCACTAAAAGGAATCAGGGTAAAATAATCCTTCTGCAGAAAAGAAAAAATAAAAAAGCCCAACTCTCAACATGTGTAAGAATGATACGTTAAGATTGCTTACTTTCTAAAATGCTAGAACTCTACTCTTCATTATTGTTCTTTTATTTTTCAAGACTATTTCCACCCATCAGCATGGTAAGCACAAACGAACTGTAGCCTCAGCACTTTACCTTCTAAGTAGGCAGAGGATCCTGGATCTCTGACATGATTTGGCCTTTACCAAAACAAACAGTTCATTCTGATTTGTTGTCAAGGCAAAGCACCTCACAGCTGCAACATCCCAGAGTTACGATATTGTGGAGCTGATATGAAGCATTATTGTTTTTACTCCCAGCAAACCTCACTAAATTTAATGCTGATCAGCATATACCTTAGCCATGCTGTTTTTTTAAAAAAAAAAATTATTCTTATCCTCTTCCAAGAGCAATTCTACTAGCAACTAAACAGTCATTTAGCATGTATTAAGACCTAGATGATTTTCTGGTCTTCCAACTCAACTCAAGCAGGACAAGCTTCATGTTTTCACATTCTGCGTCTGGTGGTTCGTCCAATTTTACATCCACACAGCAGTCCTAGAACAAAGCAAGTGATCTAATGTGATTAAAAAAGTTAGCAAGTACTTCCTACTTGATTAAACTTATTAATGCAGTTGCAATTTAATAATGTTTCTAAATTTTGCAAATCTTACAGTTCATCTTAAATAGTTAAGAAAGTCTATACTCTGAAATACAACATAATCTTAAAGAAGCAACTAAACGACAAATGAAAATACAGCTAAATTATAAATGCGGGTGATCTTTCTTAATGAAAACATTTGCTTAAGAAAAAATTATAAACATGAATCAGACAGAATAGCCTAGTATTCCATATAGTACACCAATGTATCAGATCTTAAACCTAGAATTCACTGCCATATAAAAAGAATACTGCTCTATGTGAACTTAAATGTCATAGAAAGTTATAAAACTGATTACAGTAGCAAAAGTCAGGTTTAATCTGGATTGAAGAACCACTCTAGGAGGTTACCAATCAGTTGCTAGCAATTCCCTTGCATTATTTCCAATTGATACACAAATTGCTAAGTGGAGCTGTTTATTATATATTTTAAAAAAGCTGTTACTAGTCTCAAGCTATAAATTGAAGATCAAATTCTAAACATTCAGTATGCATGAGACAAAAGAAATGGCATAAAAAAAGTGTTTAATTACTATAATTACAGTTTTGGGGGTACACTAGCAATTAGTATAGTATTTAACCTTAAAGTCTATTACTGTTCCACCTACAAAAAAAGGCAATTGTTATAAGAGATTTTTTTTCTTTTTGCATAGCAAATCTCTTTCCAAGAGCCTTCTAGAAAACAGTCAAACCATTCATTTGAATACTATGTGGAAATGTAGCTCTTTTCTTCTGTTTATATATGGCTAATAAATCAGTTACTACTTCTGTGAATATATATATATATCAGAGTATAATTCATATATTCATAAATACTTATATACTTATGCTAATATGAATATGTGAATATGTATGCATGTGTATAATGAGTAAATATTTTCCAAGTAGTTTATTAATGTAAATATCACCTCATGATTGTTCATGTTTGTCCATGGCGCCCAAACAGGGACTTGAATAGACGATCAGGGAAGATCGTATGGTGGGGTAAGCCTGACAGGACGGATGAGTGAGAATGTCTTGCGCGCAAAACTACTTTGGTTTTGCTGAAGTTCTAGGCTTGGAAAAAGGGGGAAACAGGCTGTTGGGGACCATAGGAGGTTCCATGACTAAGGAGCAGGAGAGGACTTTGCAAGTCCTAAGGCATATCCTAGAGAATTCAGGAAAGGGGACGGATGTGCACCAAGATGATCTAACTCGGCTATTGAAATGGGGACTGGAAAATCGTAATGCATTTTCTGAAACCACAAACTGGACACATGGCACAGGTTTGGGGTAGTACTTTGAGATCGGTCAACTAGGGGAGACATGAGAGCCGCAACATTCCTAGAACCCTGGCATGTAATGTATGAGACCTTGAAAGGACATGTGGCAACTGTGACTATGGGGTGCAAAGTGACAGCACCATCCTCCACCCCAGGGGAGGTGGAGCCAGCACCATCACGATCAGGGGGGCTATTGTGCGCCGGCGACCCCAGCAGAGGGGGCGCATGGCCGTTATGGGCCAGGGCAGAGTGTCCCATTCCCCTGAGTCTCCTGCCCCAGAGCAAGGGGAACTGCAGGAGGTTGTGGTGTTGGAACCAGAGCACAAACAGGCCATCAGAGGAGAAGGAGGATCAGTCGGCACGCATACGCCGAGAGGCATTGCAAGTAGGAGTGGTGGCCAGCAATAGGACTAGAAGAAATGGCCCCAAATTAACGCACCAAAAGTTCCACAGGAACTTGAAGAAGAACTTCTTAATAGTAAGGGTGACAGAGCACTGGAACAGGTTGCCAAGAGAGGTAGTGGAGTCTCCTTCTCTGGAGATCTTCAAAACCCGCTTGGACACAATCCTGTGCCATGTGCTCTAGGAGACCCTGCTGGAGCAGGGAGGTTGGAGTAGATGACCTCTAGAGGTCCCTTCCAACCTTAAGCATTCTATGATGCGCAGGGGATGCGATAGGCCCCTCAGTGCTGGCATGTCCTGTTATCTTTGATCCTAATAATGGAGCACAGCACTGACCAACTGAGTACAGTGTCATCAAGGAGATTGGCCAAGCAGTGAAGGATTATGGACTAGAGGCCCCCTACACTGCTACGCTAATATGGGGGGCATTGGAAGATGAGTGGTTTAACCCCCACAACCATAAGATGTTAGTCTGATTGTTATTAACTCCTGTACAACATGTGGTAGTCCTTCAAGAGTGGTGCAAGTTAGCAAACTTAAAGACCTTGGATAATATCCATGCTCCAACAATGCATGGAGTAAATATTGAAATGCTTATGGGGGAAGGGAACTATACTACCCCGCAAATACAGGCGTGATGCCCGACTGCTGCACTGGTACAATCCAGGGAGGTGTTCCTAGAGGCCCTATCCACTGTGCCAGATGAAGGTGATGCAAAGGTGCGAGAGCCTTTTGCAAAGGTGACCCAAGAAAAAGGAGAATCGTTCGTAAAATTCTTAGAGCGGCTGAAAGCCTCAGTGGATGGGCAAGTCATGGGGAAGGGCCCTCGACAGCTTATTTTGAGCAGTTGGTTGTCACAAATGCCAGCAAAGGCTGCCGAGAGGTTTTCAGAGCACTATGCTAGCGGACTGGGGGTACCCCCACAATATCGGATATGGTTAAAGCCTGCTGGGATATGGAAGACAGTACAGGGGACGCCCTGCAGATGCTTGCCAGTGCTTACGCATCTCTTGCAGTCCAAAGGGGAGGGTCCAAGGGAGTTACTTTTCAGTGTGGGAACCAAGAGCATTTCAAGAGGGATGGCCTGCAGTGATGGAGACCACCAGCTGCCCCCGTTCCTTGCCCGTGATGTGGCAAAGGATGACATCATGCAAACCAGTGCCACTCCACTACCCATTGGGATGGTCACCTGCTCCCCAAGTCGGGAAATGGGAGGCAGAGCGCAGTTGATGCTCGTGTGTGGACACAAGTGATGCATGTAAAGAGAATGGAAGACAAGGCAACAAATCCAATAGATCTCCACTGGGAGTGGCCACTACAGGAAAACAAGCAGTAAGGTGGGTCACAGTGGACCCGCAGGAAGAGCCCTTGCAGGTTGGGCGGGACTCGGGTCCAGCATTGGTTATGGAGCCTGCAGGCACAGACTTTTGGGTAACATGCATGACACCAACCATGATACCAACAAACTGAAAAAACTGAAAGATAATAGACTTAAAAGACTGTTTCACCCATGTTCCAGAATTCAGCAGACTTAAATATGTTCATGTCTTCATCAACAGATATTCTAGCATCATTGTGGCAACAGCCCATGCAGGAGAGGCAGTGAGGGATGTACGACAACATTTCCTCACAGTGTTTGCCATGCTCGGCATCCTTGAGCAAGTCAAGATGGACAATGGACCAGCCTACCCCTCCCAAGCATTTGCAGCCTTTCTCCAAATCTGCGGGGAGTTAGACATGTGACAGGCATCCCACACTCTCCTATGGGACAAGCTATAATAGAACAAGCACACATCACATTGAAAAACATGCTTAATAAACAAAAAAGGGGGAGTGAGGAACACACGGCTCAAGACAGCTTAAATAAGGCAATGTATGTTCTAAATTTCTTAAATGGTGAGAAGCATGGGATGATGCAAATCCAGTGGCATCACCAAGAGAGGATTCAAAGTATGGGGCAGGCTCTGGCAAAAGACAAAAATCTGGACTCCCAGAAGTGGGAAGGACTAGTACCATTAATAACGTGGGGTTGAAGGTATGCTTGTGTTTTCACAGGAACAGGATCACGATGGGTACCTGCAAGATGGGTCCATCCAGTGACAGAGGCAGATGAAAAGGAGCCCTGAAGGTGATGCTCTACATCTTAAGCCTTAGCTCTGTGACAGTCATGCTGACTACACCTCCCTGACAGTCAAGAGGGAACGTGTCGGTAACTTTGACCAAGGCACTGGGACAAGACTCATTGTGCCTTGCTGTCAGCACCCCGATGACCCATTCAGCACCTGCTTGGTGGGCAAGCTGGCAGGTATTGAGAGAGTGGTGGGCTATACAAATAGCCCATGATTACTCAGAGCCAAAATCCAAGTCTTTGGAGGAGAGTGTTATCTGGATTCTTGGTGTTTGCCATCCTTTCATATTTGGGGGCTGGGGGTTTGACTTGCTGAGTGGTTTGGGAAAGTTATAGTTGCAAGGTTTGTATTTCTGTTAGTTTTTGTAGCAATTTTGATCCCTGTTTGAGAAGGTTCATATAGAGCATGATAAACCACGTTACGCGCTGTCACCATCGACGCAGTGACAATCCAGATGCAGACCTGACTCCCTGATGAAGACAGTGAAACAGACACAGACACCCTCCTAAGAGGAGTTTCCACCTGGAGGACAGCCAGGGATGTGTCTCATATCTTCTTGGAACATACCATCGATTGATAAACAAAAAAGGGGGTGAGGGGGTGATGTGGGGGTCTGCAGAGCCCAGGGAAAACTCGGGGTCATTGAGATGTAAAACTCTGGGTTGTTAGGACATTTTGAATTAATTGGATAAAGGTGTTTGGGGCTCGCGAGGATTGGTTAGAAGTTTCTCGTGGAGCTCGTGGTTACCATGTGAGCACCTCATGGAGAGGGTGTAGGGGTGCTTTGTGAGTGCCTCATGGGAGGGGGCAGGGTTTGTTTGTACAAGGGCATATAAACCGTGGTGTGGCTTCGAGAGAGGTCTTTGTTTCACCACCTCAGAGATCCCTGCTCCTCAACAGACCCACAGATAATTTAGTGAAAAACACAACAAGCCAAATGAATACAAAAACAAAAGTTAATTTCTCATTAGGTGTGTTTTTGGCACATTTTGATGTCAATATAACAAATCAATGTGTAGACCTACAAAAAAGTGAACACAATATCCAAATATACATTTAAATTGATAATTGAATTCCTTGCAGTGATACTCTGAATCTAAACCACTGACACTACAGTGGTTCAACAGAGTAAACAATAAGTCATAATGTGTTTTATCCTCAGGGTAAAAGTTGGGAAGAAAGGGTGGGAGGCAACATAAGTTGGAGTCTAATGCTCTTAAGAAAATTCTAGCTTTTCTAAAAGGAATACACGATGTAAGGGATAGGAATTCACAATTCCAACTATTGATTTATTTGGTATCTTTCAACAGGTTATGCTGAAGTTAATATCTATGTGTATAAATTTTCAATATTTACTGGGTCCAGAAACATCTTCAAGTTAACAAAATTAACAGACATCGAGAAAGTTTTATCTAAAGTATATAATATCCTAGTAGCAAAGACATTCGACCAAATGATAAGGTGTTAGGTTTGAATGCCTACTGCAATGTCAAACAGAAGAAAATGGGGACCTATGTACTTTTGTCTCTATCTACAAATTGCATATATCCATCCTGTCTTCATCAAGCACTGCAATCCTTAAAATGACAGAAAAGTAGTACTGTATTTAATAGACCTAATTTACTTAATGATGATTACTGAAAACAGTACTAGTATTTACAAGGTTTTTTAGATATGTATGTACAGAACTAGCTAGCTAGCTCTTGGATGCTTTCAAGACAATAATAAGGAAATTCCTTTTCTCACTTTTGTCCTACAAATAGTTCCTCAAATGTGCAGACACCAGGCCTTGGCATAACCACACAAAACAGCACAATTTACAAAAAAGAAAAGAAAAAATAAAACTGCATCAGTGAATTCACTTTTTTTTGCCCAATTTCAGCAAGCATAGCAGCTGCATGGCATGCAGAATAAAAAACGTACGTACACATGGATACCAATCACTTCCAGCTAACTTTTTATGATATGTCTCTAAACTGTCTTTGTGGCTGAATTTGTAATTAGTGCACTGAACAAATGTAGTTAGCTGATATACTGAAGTGCCCATAAAACGACTTGTGCCACCTAGTGCTTATTCTCTAGAATAGAATTTGCTCACCAGAACTTTGCTGCCATGGAAAATGTCCCTCATGACCGGGGAGCAGATCTAAAGAAAGGACTGTATTATAGTCCCTGTCTCAAGCGACAGGCCCATGGAAGCAACTGCTTCATCAATCAGCTTCAAATGGCATACTGCTTGATAGCCTTAATGACAAGCACTCAGAGGCAAAACAAATTTAACTGTTTCCCAGGAAGGCTCAGAAAGATGTGACAGCTGTGAATGTTCTCACAGCAAGAATTAAAATATCAGTGCTTTTTGTTCTGTTTCTTGGCAACAACTATGAACACCTTCTGATGTCTCTGGATAACATCTCAAAGAAGCAGCTAAGCAGTAAGTGCGGAGACACTCATTCCCACCATGCCAGATACTCATAGTCATGTTGTCACTTTAATCAATGGTGCGAACATGACATTCCCATGACTGCATGTCCAGGTGAAAGCAGAGAAGTGACGTAGGTGGTCTGGGCTCTTCTCTTTGCTATGGTGCTGAGGTATTCATTTGTTGTCAGCACGCAACATTTCAGTTTTCTCACTTGTAAAATGGAGATAATAAATTATATTTTGCACAACAAGCAGGGGAGTTAACACAAAGTTTACTAGCATTGGAACTCTTTACATCCTTTGATTGAATATGCTGAAGAAAACAGTAAAATGAGCACTGGTCCCCAGGGAACAGGTAGATTATCAGCAGCAAAAATGAGTGATTCTTTAAGCCTCTGGTAAGCTGAGTAATTAAATCTGCAAGCAGATTTCAGTGGTTTGTTTTCAGATGCTTTAAGTATGTTAGATACAGCATTCTATGTCACTTGCAAGCAGAACTGCCTTGAAGGAGCGCTGAGCAATGTACTTGTCTCTTTTTTTTGAAAGCACTAAAATTCGGATTTTCAAAAGTATTTAACTTAATAATTTACAACAAGATAGGGCTTATAGCCTGAGAATGGCAGGCGTAGTCCATTGAGTTGAGTCCAGTATCAGTGGACAAGTCCACTTGAAATACTGTCCTGTATTCTCTAATGGAAGAATTTACCCTAAATACATAAAACAGTGTATAAATTTCATAGAAAATGAGCAGTTAGGTGTGATAGCTGAAGTTGGACCTCTAAGAGAGGATATGAATAATTGTATGAGGATTTGGCTTCATCAGACACATGAGCAATTATTTAAGCATGCCACATGATCTTTTTTAACCTGGAAAACCTGAATATTTGATGTCTCTTGACATTAGAAGACTGCATGTATGCATGCATGCATGCAAAAAAAAAAATCAAAAAAGCTCAAATCTCTGCAGTTTCTCCATGATATACTTTCCTTAAAGTGAGCAGAAACCCTGCTTCATAAGTTATGACTGCTGTAAGTAGAACAATTTTATCTACACCACAGATTTTGTCTTTAAATTAAAGAAGAAAACACTGAAGGTTCTAATTCCATTCAAGGCAGTGACAAATATTGGACAGACTTTAAGAGTGTGATACTTTAGCCCAAACGCCTTCTATCCTGTATTCCAGGATGTCAAAAACACATCAAAGACAGCATACTTTAAATGAGTGTCTTAAAAGGGAGAGAAGTTTATAAAAATTAAGTTTTAAGTGATTTGTGGTGATATAGCTTACTGGCAGCAAAGCACAAGATGAATTTTAATCTCACTGGACACACACACATACACTAAACACTGGAAGGGAAAGAGGAAGGCAGACGGGAACAAGACAGGCATGAAGGGAGAATCAAACCTTCTTCTCAGGTTTGAAACAGACACATAAAATAATGGAAGTTCCCTAGTAGAAAGTAAGTGCAATCAGCACGTTGTAAAGAAAAAGATGTTTTTCTAAGAAAAAATCATAACAGATGGCAAACTGTGTGCTACAGTTTGTTCAAAAGTAATAAAAAAGAAAGTACAATGAAATAGACAGCATAAAACAAGAAACAAAACAACTCCTATTAGCAAAAAAGGATAATTAGGATACTTAAGGTGCAGCAAAATATAAAATTAGTAGATAAATCCAATTATAAAAGAGTCCTCTGCAGCAATTACAAAATAGCCCAAGCTAGCCTGTCTCAGCAGGGAAACTACCGTATAATGTAGGTATTCTACATATATCAGTATTGCATGCAAAATTAATTGCTAAGCACATTTCTTTCATATGGAATACAAGACAGATTAGATAAAAATGCTTAAAATACATTTTGCCACTTCAATGGAAAAATTCTTGTTCCAAGGCACATTAAACAATGCAGACTGAAGGTCTATTTAGTTGGCCAAGTTCGTTGCTTCACTGCAATATATTAATATTTTGCCAATGACTTCAGCATGCACAAAATTACTCCACACTTCATGGAGTAGATGATGGGTAACTCTACAAGTACCTGAAATTTGGGAGCAATTGCAACTGCAACTTAAAAAGAAACAAATAAAAAGGAGAAGAAAAAAGGTATATAGGAAAAAGATTGCACAATAGAAAGATCATTAGAAATCTTATATATAAATCTAAAAGCTAATGGGACCAAATCTCACTTTTCACTCTCTTACCACTGAAGGACAAGAAATGCAGTTTCCCTGTGAATAGGCTGTTCCAAGTTTTTGTGCTCAAGATTCCTCACACCTTCCTCAATGGTTCATGCTGATGTGCCAGTCAATGGCAGCAACAGACCAATGCACAAACTCCATTAATCTGGTACGGCAGTTACTAGGACCTTTGCATCCCTCTGCAGGGACCAGAGACTTAGGGACAGGGGATACAACCAGCTGTTACCTCACCTGGGCTTCCGAGCAGGCGTTACACAGAGAGGCAGCTGGGAGTCTCCATCAGCTCCAGGCTGACCCAGGAGATTGATTCAGAAAGAAGACAACTTGCATGCTCTAGCCAGAACCTCTGTAGGCATCTTTCCCAGGCATCTTGGGTTCAAGTACCAAATCAAGGAGTGGCTTTGCCTTTAACATGTCTTTTTGAAAACCACTATGGAATTGTCCCCAAATCATTGGCTTTGGCCTATGCGTGTGTCATTTACTTTGAGGCTTAGTTTTTACTGTATTTTTATTATTGCTTGAGATATAATTTTAAAAGAAGTAAGATGTAAAAAAGCGGAAAGGGTCACACAGAGTAAATTAAGAATATTTATGGTATTCTCAAACTATCCAATGAAACTATCTACAGTTTTAGAGAGCATAAAAAAGAAATATTAAGAGTTCCCTCTTAAAAAATATTTTTATTGCTAGTAATTTTTGCATAAATGGGACTGGAATGGCACAAGCAGGTTTTAATCTGAATCTCTTTACATATATTTTTAATAGTGTGTCATAATATAAGCATTTAGATAGTGAAAAGTTTTTCTTCTTGATCGAAACCTATGTACGTTCTCTTCCCTTCAAGGCTATATTTAAAATCCTGACATATTAGATAGGAATGTGTTCAAATTAAGTTCTTGATGGTTAAAAAGAGACATTCGCTGCCTATGACATATCAGAATGCCGGAAAAAGCACTTCAGAATTACAATACTACTGAAGTATTGGTAGAGACACTCACACAACTGTGAAACTAGTCCCTGAGATCTCTAATTTAATGCAATCATGCTTTTACACGCTGAACTACAACTGCTATACTGCACAATCTGGCAAAAATAGGGTCTTTCAACAAAGTTGGCGAAAAAGGGAAAACATATTTCTATATGGTGATGGTTCCAGGGACCAAACCAAGGCAGGGAACTAGTTTCCATTCATATATTTTACAGAGGTTTTTTTTTCAGTTCTATACTGAAGACTCAGTTCTCTTAAATCTTTGGAAATTCTTTCTCTTTTTTGATAGAATTTAAAAAAAAAAAAAACAATTTAAAGATATTAAAGAAACAACAAACCCCCAAATCAGCAACTTGTTCCAACACTGAGTATGTAGAACAATTATAGTCAAGAGGTTTTCAAGGCAAAAAATAGAAATTTATATCTGTGAGTCACAGTGATTTTTATAATTTTAGTAGGTTAATTGAGCTGCAATTTTGCTTGTTTTTTTATATGTTTTTACAACTGTAAAGAGGCATTCAGAATGTGCTGCTCAGAAAATAAACACGCAAAAATTTCAGTAGGATAAAAAGAAAAGCAAAAGCATTTTTTGAGGATTTGGGTTGTCTCTTACAGACAATCTATAATACTCAGCAATACTTTTTTTTTTTTACTATGTTTCTCGAGAATCAAAAACTATGTTTCTGGAAGATTCAAGGTCTGGGAGGATCAATGCTGAAGTTCTTGGACAGCTGATAACAGAGGAACCACTTACGTGACCTAGATTTAAGCCCAGACACACTCACTCTGGGCCAGAGCAATGTAAGATTGGAGCAGGGAGTGCTCCCATTTGTGGCAGTTTGGTAAAGAAAGGCAGAAGAGCTATAAGATTGACCTGTAAGATTATGCAGCTGTAAGACCGTACAGCTGTAAGAGCTGTAAGATTGAGCCTATACTACCTCCAATAGTGGTAATTCACAGCACTCTCTCTACTCAGCAGTAGTCATTGCACAACTTTCTCCTCCAGGCCCCAACATTTACTGTCCATCAATGAGCAGGTGCAGGACAGCTCACCAGTGAAGAAATACTCTAATACTTTAAAATAATCTAATTATTTAAATTAATTATTTAATAAGTCTGTATGAGGGGTGTCAAAGGCTCTGGAACAACATCCATTATTACAGGAATTGTTTTATATGGGATCCTGGCCACATGTCAGTATTTAGTATCAGAGAATACTATTCCCTGATATAAACGCATTTTCTACATGAGTGAGGACTCTGGAACTCAGGATCTTTCCCACCCTGAATGTTGTGGCTTCCCACCATCATATTATATATTTACACAATATTTAGTGATGCAACTGGTGGCCCAGGGTGAAGCATATACTTCTAAAAAGCTGACCTCACTTCCCTTTGTTGGAGGTTCTGGGTCTGGGATTGCTCCATGACCACTAGAGCCAATGCCTGTGCATGACCTTGTGCCGAAGTGTTTGGGTGCCTGGGCTAAGGATACAGATTTGGAGGGCAATCTGGGCACAAGAGATGAACTCTGTGATAAGAGAACTAAATAAATTAATGAAGAGACCACATTCAGTTGCTTTCTCCTCTGATTAACCTTGCTATTACATCTGAACTGAAGAGAAAGTTGTGTTTTAAAAATATTTTCCTTGTTTATATAGTATTTCCTCTTGTTTTCTATATATATAGAATTTTAAGTACTGACCTAATTCTTCCCTCATAACAAAGAGTGGTAAAATGTCCGTTTTCTCACACACAAATAGAATCTTTGGGAACTCTCACCATCGTTATTCGTATATATTTCATAGCACTGTTGCACATATCTTCTACAAATATGGCAGGGAAATACTATGGTCCACACAGTGCATATAAATAAAATATTTTTTGTAGAACCACTTGAATTTAGGAGCAGACTATCCCATTTTATTTTTTTACTTTAAGATAGCTTTGTTTTGAAAACAAATAAAAACAGTCTACACACACAAAAGCACTGTAGCTACTAGATTACACCAGAAACACTGCACAAGATACTGGCTTTATTGGTCTCATCTCTATAACAGTCACAGAATTTGGTGATAATAATGAAAGACAAGGTAAGATTTCTATTGGTAAAGTAGCATTTTAAGTGGTCTGTTACATAAATGTGAAAAAAAAAGTTTCTAAAGAGAGATTTAGTTTGCTTAAATGTGCAATTCAATAAAAACAAATAAGAACATGTCAGGTTTTTCAGGGCAATCCTAATAAGCAACCCCCTATTTTAGGGATTCACCTCCAAATTGATTCCATTTAACAAGTCAGTTTTTCAGTATGCAATCAGGACAAAATCCTTTACTTTCAGTGATCATTTCACTTATTGTTTAAGATAGTTCTTGTCCTTGAAGAAATAGGTTTTAGGATTCCTTGAAAGTAAAGTGAAACACATATAGCACCACAATGAAAAGCTGTCCTGTGACTCACGCTTGCAAGTCTTCAGAAATCTTTAACTTATGTAACCCATCCAATCCAATAAAATTGCTACAAAGTTCTTTAGTGAATATTCTCAGACACCTAAGAGAACAACCTTTATTCACATTGACAGCCCTTGCAATATGCCTGCAATGCCACTCTGGAAGACTACTGTTTTCCTAATAATGTTTACTTTGTAGTTTTGTAAAATCATCATAGCTACATAGCAAAATAGCCTGTTGAAGGAAAATATTTTCTCAGCTAAAGAAAACAAGCAAAACCTAAAATGGCTATTCCTTTTGTCTTTGCTTTTCTTTTGGATCTGGAAATTATATAATATAAGTTCTTTTTCTCATTAAGAGTATTCTTTGGTAAATGATTACAATTTCAGTAAATACAGTATGCTCTCTCATACTTTCCATACATTTCTCATACTCTTCCTAGGAAGAAACTAAGACAAAAGAAACTCTCTAAAATACATTATGATCCATTTTGTGCATTCCTGAAACTATTTGCTATAAATTATTATTTAATTTAAGCAGGAAATTTGTCTAAAAATTAAAACTATAAGAAAATTAAGAAAGGTAATTGTATATAGAGCTAATAACAGCAGATTTGTTCTACAGTTAAATAATATAACAAGGTATAAAATACTCTGTAATATTATTATTACTAGGGGCATGAGTATAAAAACCATTAAGGCATATCTCGATTAAATGAACTGAGAAGAAATGGTTCTGGTATTCCTCTAACTTTCATAAAGGGACAAAAGGGAGAGGTTCCTTAGTTGTCAAGGTAATATCCAACTACATAATAAACATACACTTACTGAGTAACATACTCCATTTAGAAGAATGCTAAGCCCTGGGCAGAGTTTTAAAAAAAAAAAAAAAGTTATAACACTGAGGTAACAGTTTCTGATCTAAATTTTGAAAGTAATTTTTAGATTAAGGAGCATTCAGCCTACACTGAAGAAGAAACATAGCTGTTACCAATTCATCTTAGCAAATGACAAGCTATCAGTGTGATAAAGGCAGACAGATAAAGTGGACAGATGGATAAAATGCACAGATGGATAAAATATTCATCCACATGTGTGTATATATATATCCATCCATATATATGTATATACACACACATGTGTGTATGTGTACACGGATATAACTTCTTATTTAACCATCAGATATGAACAATAAAAGTGGAAAAGGAATCTGATTATTGATAGCACTGCTGTGTATGCACTTGTATTATACCTATAGGTATACAATATAGGAATAAATACTGAAAGGGTTAGTTTGATGTATTTTGAAGGAATATCAAATAATTCACCAGTTGATGTACCTCCTGAATTTCTTACCCTCATCTTTGAGGAATAACAATACAGTTAATTGGCCAAGGCAATACAAATTTCTTTTTGACAGACCTTCCCCACTAGGTGACTCAATCTAGTGACATCTAACTAAATAGTAGGTTGGACCATATGAACTCCAAAGGACCCTTCCAAACACTATTTCTACGATTTTATGAAAATGTGCAATGACAACGTTCTTAACCTAGGCAGACAGATGAAAAACATAGGGGTACCCCAGCAGAACATACTCTTCTTTCAGTAGCAACTGGAAGGGAAGGCAGTTCTCCTGAGCAAAAGAGACGTTTTTAATGAATTCACAGCTGAGGTAGCAGTGTGCCCTCATGGCCAAGAAGGCCAATGGGATCTTGGGATGCATTAAGAAGAGCATCAGCCCTGGTGAGGCTGCGCCTCGAGTACTGTGTGCAGGTCTGGGCTCCCCAGTACAAGAGGGATGTGGAGCTGCTAGAGAGAGTCCAGCACATGGTTACGAGGATGATCAGGGGCCTGGACTATCTGTCCTATGAGTAAAGGCTGAGAGAGCTTTTTCAGCCTGGAGAAGGCTGAGAGGGGATCTGATCAGTGTTTATAAGAACTTTAAGGGAGGGAGTGAGGAGGATGGGGTTGGCCTCTTCTCAGTGGTGTCCAGCAATAGGACTAGAGGAAACGGCCGCAAATTGAAGCTCCGAAAGTTCCACAGGAACTTGAGGAAGAACCTCTTAACAGTGAGGGTGACAGAGCACTGGAACAGGTTGCCAAGAGAGGTGGTGGAGTCTCCTCTGGAAATCTTCAAAACCCGCTTGGACACCACCCTGTGCCACATGCTCTAGGGGACCCTGCATGTGCAGTGGGGTTGGACTAGATGACCTCTGGAGGTCCCTTCCAACCTTAAGTATTCTATGATTCTATGCTAAAACATGGTAGCTTTCAGTGACATCCTACCATAAGAACAATGACAAGACTGCAGTTTAGTACTGCTAAGAAAAGCTCTAACCTGTGACCTATAGGAAATGGGAGAATAAGTCTCATGTCTATCTCAGACTTTATACCTATTTCCAGTATATCTTAGGTCATGCCTCCAGGCCTTCCATCTGGAGAGGACTTGCGATTGGCTTCTTTTATATTCTCCTACCCTACACTTAATATCACTCTTTCATGAATGACAATTGAACTGATTTAATATGAATGATGCACCTTTTTTGTTTTGTTTTGTTTGTTTGTTTAGTAGACCCTTTTACATCAAGATTCTCATCCTATGTCCTGTGGTTCACTTGGAAAATTCAGCCAACCTTCATAACAGTTACAACAGTAACTCATTAAAGCTTGCTATTTTACTAGCATTAGAATGGCACAGAAATGTATGTGGAATGGCTGATCTCAAAATAAATAAATAAATAAAAAAAATCACCTAATCATTCTTTAAACAAACAGCAGCTGCACAAATTTTAATCACAAGCTCAAGTTGGAAAAGATGAATATTTTCCAAGCAACTAAGCTGCAGAAAAGGAAAAAAAAATATTGTAAAAAGTTGTATCTGGCATTGTGTATGTAATGACCTGTGCCATTTAGGCCATCTCTGGTACTAGTGTTTATTCTCCTAAGAGAGAACTGTTACTGTCCCAGATGGAGTCTGTAAAGATGTTAATGATGACTAAATTGATTTTGTCTACACTTGTACAGTAACCTAATGCTAGGCATTACAATAGTGCTAAAAGATTGAATCAGAATAAGAAACTATTATATTGTGCAACTTTTCAATTTTACTATTCTACACCTTGAAGTAAGTGTGTTTGATAACTTCAAACAACATAAATATAAATACCTTTATATATTTTTTTCTATCATAAGAAGACTAAAAAAAAAATAGATTTCCACTTATTTCATTACTTGCTGGCTATTAAGTTTGAAGGAAACAGCGAGACCATCATTCTAAACTGCAAATGACTAGTCTAGATGCTATCTAGAGAATTAAACCACATCACACTATCAGGAAAAGGTGGTTTTTTTCTTTTTTTTTTTTTAAACGCTTGCAACTGAAACTATTTTCTCTGTATTGCATCAAAAGGTTTGTTTTTCTTTCTATAATGCATCCAGTTCCTCATTATTGGCATTGATGTGCTTACTGACTTCCGACATTATATTGTATGCCAAGTGTGTAGCATAAAGTTGCATTTCAAAGAGACATTATAATCCAGGTAAAGATTAAATATCTTGGCTCTTGAAATTTTTGATTGCTTGCAAATGCTTAAGAATCAATGATTTTCAAGGTCATAGATTACACTTAATTTTCATTTCTGTCCAGCCAGATGGTGCCAAGGGAATGTCTTAAATCCGTGCACATTAAGTGACAGAATGCTCCATTCTCTGTGATCTCTCCAGTAGATAATACCGATACACTGTGTCCTGCTATACCACACATTGTGCATCTTGTACAGACATAGGGTTCCTGCTACTGCAAATATTATCAGGAGATTGCAAGATGTGTCTGTTACAAAACTCAATGTAACTGAGTAAACCTCCAGCACTTCTGTAAGCTTCCAACAAAATTTAAAAAGCAAGACTTGAAGTCTTAAACTAATTCAACTCGAATAAACATGTTTTGTTTTAATCTGAAATGCTTTAACACTTCCAAAATTTCAGATGCGAAGAATAGAAGCACCACATTGGGATAAAATCCTGCTAAGTTTGACAAAGGAAAATGTATTACACAGCATGTACTGCAGTTCTAGATGACTCATAACCAACCAACCAAGATCTAGGAAGCTGAAAGTACTGGCAGTGGAACACTGTACTGATAGAGAAAAAGGTTTGAAGGACAATAGCCACAAGAACACATCTGTGAGAACTGAAATCCTAAAAATAAGCTGCTTGAGTCATTTAGAAATTCAGGAATATCATGCAGCTTTGTACAGTTTTGACATACATTTCTATCTCGCTTCTCTTATGTTTTGATATAGGAAATCAAATCTTTCATCTTGGTTATATTCTCAGTTCTACCCTTAAATAACAGAACAAATAGCATGATTGTTCCTTTGAAAGCAATGGGATTATATTAAAACACTTCTGCAAAGAATAGACAAGACCAATCCCATTTTGCTGGGACTGCCAACAGAACATAGATGTAAGTCCCTCTTTCCTTACAATCTAAATATAAAACACACATAGATGTCTAGCTACAGATAGATGAGGGACTGTCATATTACTTAGACGATATTAGTCATAATAACAGCAAACAGAATAACCTTTACAGAATAATTATTATTCACTGTTGCCTTAGCATCTTGGGCTGCGTGTTGAGGCTTTCTGCCACTTCTTTTTCTTTAAATGGAGCTTTGTGCTAATACCACAGTTCAATAGAGTTTATGAAGATCAATTTGCTCTTAAACACAAGTTGAACATTAGCATTTTGTAACCTTACCCACTTATACTTTCTACTATGAAGTGAAGCTAAAGTAGGTTCAAGGGATGAGGACAACCAGCTCGTAAATGTTAATTATTGCATATATAAAAATGTTAATTAACTTCAGTCTAAAATGCCAACAGAAATAAGAGTGTCTTTGTTGTGAACATGGGGGTACTGGTGGGGTACATGCTTTGCACAGCAAAAGGATTATTTTACCAAGCAGAAAAATAAAGTAAGGATTTTACAAGTTATAAAAATTAACTATATATTTTGCCACCTAAGAGTATGTATGTAAAAAGGGCATATCTCTCATGTTGTAAAAGTAGCCTTTTCTGACGCCATGAACAAGCTGCTTGCCAGAGGCACTGCAGTAATTGTACACACCAAAGAAACATTTTTCAAGTCTGAAGCTCATAATTTCAGAGACTTTCCAGCAGCCACTGAACAAGCTGAAACAAGTGCATCAGCTTGCATATTTAGAATGGTGCCATGTTCCACTAGATACCAAGACATTTTAGTGATTAGTCCTTCATAGTCCTTTAAGCTATTTATTACATTACAGCTGGGCAAGAAGTAGGATTGCAGCCCTGGACTTCAAGAGAGCCAACTTTGACCTCCTCAGGGAGCTCCTTGGAGAAATCCCCTGGACCAGGGTCCTAGAAGGAAAGGGTGTCCAGGAGAGATGGCTTATCTTCAAGCACCACTTTCTCCAAGCCCAGGATCGGTATATTCCTACCAGTAGAAAGTCAAGTAAAAGGGGCAAGAGACCTGTATGGATGGGAAAGGAGCTGCTAGGCAAACTTAATGAGAAGAAGAAAACATACGTTAGGTGCAAGAAGGGCCAGGCCACGTGGGAACAATATAGGAATGTTGTCAAGGAATGCAGGAGTGCGTCAAGGAAGGCCAAGGCCCGCTTGGAATTAGAACTAGTGAGGGACATCAAGGATAACAGGAAGGGCTTCTACAAATACATCAGCAGCAAGAGGAAGACTAGAGAAAATGTCSGTCCGCTGCTGAATGGGGAGGGTGCGTTGGTAACGGAGGATGTAGAGAAGGCAGAGTTACTAAATGCCTTCTTTGCCTCAGTCTTCTCTGCTAGGGCTGGTCCCCAGGAACTACAGAGCCTAGATAGGGCTGACAACTCTCAAGGGTAGCCCCTTAGTGTCCCAGACCCTAGGGAAATGAGAAGGGACTGGAGAGAGGAAGACTTACCCCAAGTAGAGGAAGATTTGTTTAGAGAGCACCTGAGGAAACTCAACACCCACAAACCCATGGGCCCCGATGGGATGCACCMCAGAGTGCTGCGTGAGCTGGCGGATGTCATAGCCAAGCCACTCTCCATCATCTTTGAAAGGTCCTGGAGAATGGGGGAGGTGCCAGAGGACTGGAGGAAAGCTAATGTCACCCCAGTCTTCAAAGAAGGCAAGAAGGAAGACCCGGGCAACTACAGGCCAGTGAGCCTCACCTCTGTCCCTGGGAAGGTGATGGAGCAGCTCATCCTGGCTGCTGTTTCCAGGCACATGGAGGAGAAGAAGGTGCTCAGGAGTAGCCAGCATGGGTTCACCAAGGGGAAATCATGCTTGACTAACCTGATAGCCTTCTATGATGGGGTAACTAGATGGATAGATGAGGGCAGAGCGGTGGATGTCATCTATCTGGACTTCAGTAAGGCTTTGGACACCGTCCCTCACAGCATTCTCCTGGGCAAGCTCCAGAAGAGTAGCATAGATGAGTGGACAGTGAGGTGGATTAGGAACTGGCTGAATGACAGGGCCCAGAGAGTGGTAATCAGCGGTGCCGAGTCCAGCTGGAGGCCTGTGGTTAATGGTGTCCCCCAGGGCTCAGTCCTCGGTCCGGTCCTGTTCAATTTATTCATTAACGACCTGGATGAAGGGATGGAGTGCTCCCTCAGCAAGTTTGCTGATGATACGAAACTGGGAGGAATAGCTGATAGCTCTGAGGGCTGCGCTGCCATCCAGAGGGACCTGGACAGACTGGAGAACTGGGCGGTGAGTAACCTCATGAAGTCCAACAAAGGCAAGTGTAAGGTCCTGCACCTGGGCAGGAATAACCCTAGACACGCCTACAGGCTGGGGACCGACCTCCTGGAGAGCAGCCCCGCAGAGAGGGACCTGGGCGTCATGGTGGACGACAAGTTGACCATGAGGCAGCAGTGTGCCCTCGTGGCCAAGAAGGCCAATGGCATCCTGCCTGGGATGCATTAAGCAGAGCGTCTCCAGCAGATTGAGGGAGGTGATTCTGCCCCTCTACTCAGCCCTGGTGAGGCCAGGAACATCTTCCCTATGAGCAAAGGCTGAAAGAGCTGGGCCTCTTCAGCCTGGAGAAGAGAAGACTGAGAGGGGACATGATTAATATATATAAATATCTCAAGAGAGGGAGTGAGGAGGAGGGGGCTGGCCTCTTCTCAGTGGTGGCCAGTGATAGAACTAGAGGAAACGGCCACAAATTGAGGCACCAAAAGTTCCACAGGAACTTGAGAAAGAACTTCTTAATAGTGAGGGTGACAGAGCACTGGAACAGGCTGCCCAGAGAGGTGGTGGAGTCTCCTTCTCTGGAGATCTTCGAAACCTGCCTGTATATCACCCTGTGCCTGCTCTAGAGGACCCTGCGTGTGCAGAGGGGTTGGACTAGATGACCTCTACAGGTCCCTTCTAACCCTAGCCATTCCATGATTCTATGACTTCTTCTATAATGAAGACAGAACAAAAAAGGGAAAAAATGTCTGCACACAGACTTTAGAGTAGCTTTTCCACAGGAATGTTTCAAAGACTAGAGAAAAGTCTGCTACTCGGGCTGGAGATTAGTACACAACCACACTATGATACAAGAGTTACTAGACTGCACATGAAGTAAGAAAAGAAAATAAGAAGTGTGGGGACAGGTACAAATAGAGAGCAAAACCAGCAGTGCAACTATCCAAAGAGAGATAAGAATCCAGCAAAGAGTCTTGTGATTCAAGAAGCAGCAGCTTCAGAGAAGATAAGAAAATAGAAAATACTGTGGTGAGAAAGGGCAAGCCAAAGGAGTGGCAGGCAGAACATCAGTTTGAGGTTCTGGACAAAAGGATGAAACTTGAAGGTTATTTTGCCTAATGGAATAACATCAAACTCCTAGTATTAGTAATTTCTTTCGATATAAATGATCTCTTTTGAGAGAATAATCATTGTTAGTTAGGTATTACAAAATATAATTGTTGAAATAAAACTTTCAACCCATTATAGTTTTGTGTGTTTTGCCTTGAAATGGAAGACTGAAATGCTAATATGCTGACTGGTTGTGAATTATAATGCCAATTAGAGCAGAGAGCTAAGCTCCAGTTCTATAAATGCAACTGCAGGAGATAATCAATTCTTAGCTCATGATGGCCAGTATTAAAGACAAATTTTCAGAGAAGTCTGAAAGCTGACCAACCACCACTTATTACACTCCACACTGAATAAAGAATAGCAAGTTCTTCAAACCATGAATGCAAGTTAAGGAAATGAACAAATATAGGGCAAATTAGCTGACTAAATCATTAAACAAATCACCAACCTGACCCCTATCTGATTGCATTACATGGAGTAAAATAAAAAGCACAACTCTGGAATTCATTTTTCTATACATGTAAGTCCATAGAGCCCCTGACAGGCAAAAACAAATGCACAACTATAAACAGTTTCTGTGGGCAACTAGAACTCTGTAGGTCCTACGAAATGCATTTACAACAGTATTCTCTCAAGTGTTTTAATTACCATTATATCTGCTATAGCAGCAGTTACACAATAGCATTTTGTATTTAACCTACTGATATGTCAGGAAAAAGCCAAAATCTGCACTTTGCAGCTTATGTAAAAAATGCTAGAAATTGTAAATAGCATTCCATGACAATCTTACCANAAAAAAAAAAAAAAAAAAAAAAAAAAGTGCATACATATCCATACAGAAGAATATGGGTAAAGGGAGGGAGGGCATATGGAAGATAAAGAAAAGCTAAGTCATCACAGTAAAGTAAATGACATGGGATAAATACTGAAGCATTATTTGGAGGCAGGATTCATTAGTAGCTAAGTTTTGCTGCTCTCAGGGTCAATTAGACCTCTAGATCTAACAAAGGCCCCACTTGCTCACAGCTGACTCAGTGATACCTAACTGCTGCTACCTTGCCCCTATTCACCCTATCCCAGTTTGATCCCACACACTGCACTTGGAATTCCCCTGTAAAATAGGATACACAATCATTAATGCTTGAACACCTCTGAGGACTTGTAATGCTCACAAACACACTCCAGACACTTAACAGTGCAGCCATCTTATAGTCTTCCTTTCATTATCTGGATATAGCCAAAGCAGCTTGCCACTGCCAACATTATATTTCTGACATTTCATCTCCTTTTCTTTGGCTAACTCCTCATAGTGAAAGTTGCTGAATATTTGAAAGACTTTTTTTTTTTTTTCTTAAACTTTCAGTCATACTTGAAGTTGTATGTTTTAGAAAACAGTAGAGATTCATTTTCTACTTTTTCTCCTCTTTTCTTTCTAGAAAAATTAACTGAAAATTCTGTACACGTAGTCTCATTTATTACTGTCTTGCTGCTGCGACATTTTCAAGTCGTACTGCAAGGTAGATCTTTGGTTCTCATGAAGTAGCAGAGATGCAGAGCTCCTGAAAGCCAAGACCAGCAGAAGGAGGTGTCCTAGTGCAGCCAGATCCCTAAGTCATACAGGGCTATAGTTTCTGTGCATATTAGTCTGGCAGCAAGGAGGGGCTGAACAGACTTCTGTTTCTCTCTCTTCCCTAAAAATTTCAAACTACAGTGTCCTTCTATGAACTAGAGTGAGGAACTGGACAGGCTTAAAAATAACATATTAAAAAAAGCAATCTTTTTATTTTGTGTCATCCAAATCACTTCTCTACTGCACCTGAAATATTGATATATACAGGAGAAAGACTTGGCAATATTACAAGGTGTGGAAGCCATATCATCTCTTAAGATGCCATATCATCTCTAAGACTTCATGAATTATCACACAGACTGCTGCAGGCTGAAGGAATTCATGAAGTCTAAGATCACAGCTATAAGGAGGCTTAAAAGAGCCCCCCAAAAACAAAGCAGATCAGAACACATGCATTTATATGCCATCCAAAGGTTAGTCATGTATTTGTCAGAGAGAGAAACAGCAATACTCCTGGTCAGAAAATCATAAAAGAGCACTGAGCTGTTTTCCTCCTTCATTTCTGGGAATTCTTTACTAGATTGTTGTATTACAATAAGCAATCACTTTTTAAAATTATTTTAGCTGTTTCTAATAAATGCCTTCTGTTGAAATTTTCTTTGAGATGAGAAATAACAAAAACTTACCCATACACAGATAAAGTTAGAAGCGTTTTTAATCAAATATTAACATTCTCAGTATTAAGAGCTTCCATGCATGCAATCTTTGATTTTCATAAATCTTACTGTTTCAAGTAGTCTTTAGTTTTATAGTGTTGTTTCACCAGCTGCACTTTAAGATATCAGTATTTTTCAATTAGTTTCTCTCTTAATTTACTGAGTTAATTTTAGCAATTGCAGTAGAAAACGCAATATGGGCTCAGGTCACAACAGCTTCCATAAAGAAGAAAAAAAAATTAAACAGAAACACATATTAAGAAACACATATTATAATAAATAAAGACTTCATCACTTATTTAGCAGTACTTTGCCTGACAACATTAAAAGTGATAGCATTACCCACATGATTCAATGCAACAGACTGGTCTCATAAAGGAGTTATGCTAGATGTTCACCATTCTGTAATGCAACAGACAACAAAACAATTATGCAGAGAAAGCTACGAAGATCAAAATAGCAAATATTTTAAAAACTCAGTGGTAACTGCCTGTATATTTAGCTGCTCATAGTGTACTAAAACCAATTACAGATCAAGTTGGTATTGCAGGGATGTACGTTGATTTGTCAACTTGATTATTATTCTGTAATATTACACCTATATCATTAGAAAACAGAAGCAGATATAAAATGCACATACATAAACATTTGAGATTCAAAACCTGTTATATTTGAACAAGTATTTGAATCATTTTTAAGAAAGTGTTATTGTTTTAGAAAGTTGTAAGGACACAAGTCATTACATTTTTGCCCACTGCATTTGAAAAATCAGCTTCTAAGAAGTGATTCCTTAAAAAAAAAAAAAAAAAAGACTGATTCATAATGTCAGGATGCTATAAAGGAACTTCTGTGGCTTCTATATGCTTGGATATTCAAAGCCTTTACATTTTCAGTGGATTAAATCAGCAGTTTTCATGATCATTACAATTTTTGCAGGCGCCTGTGAAAAGATATTCTGCTTTAATGATACTGCCAGTTGAGAATATTCAGAATGAGAAATATGATTAAGAACATAATTTTGAGTTTGATGATCTATGTCACTGAAAAGTCTCTATAAAAAAGTGTTAGCAATGAATCTCTTGGACAGCATTTCCTTCATGACTTATTCTTAGAATGACATCCACATCACAAAGTTACTTGTCTTCATTCCTCACAGGAGGTTCAATTGTCATAGATCAATATTGTGGGGGAAGAAAAAAAAAAGGATAAAAAAGAAAAAAAAAAAGAAAACAAATGGAAAAAACCACCAGGGAATAAATAAATATATATATATATATATATATATATATATATACAAGCTCGAAGTTGAATAATAACTGTAAAAAGGGCGCATAGGTCATTATCCAATATTATTACTTTTTCACCAGAGAATGAGCTTTCCTTTTTGAATAGCTTATTCAACTCATAATAAATTCTAAATTAACTGCACTTAGCAATTATACATATATTTTCACTGGAATTGTTAGCATCTGCATTTTTAAATATAAAGATTTTATGCTTTAATTACAAAATGGATGTAGTACTAAAAATAACACTCTTCATAATCTAAAAAGTTCCTATTATATTCAGTTTTGTTTACTGTGTCTCAAATATACCATAGGATTCAGACCTTGGCTATGAGAAAAAACAGAATGTGATGTGTTTCACAAAGTGAAAGCAGAAACAGTTATTGCAATTTCAGTCCTATACAGTCGTTTATCCATATAGCCACAAATGTAAAGAGTAAGACAAGGTTCTGAGTCTATCTATCAAAGTATACTCTTTTTTTCCACAGACTGTTTGTGGTACAACTCTATCCATTGGCCCTTTATCAGCTAAATTAGATGAAACATGGCAAGGATATTCATGTGTTGAAGAGAACTGTGTGTGTCCCTTTTTTTTTTTCATAAAGCAAACAAAGGAATAGTCAAGGAAAGAGTATGCAATCTTAACAAAGCCAATAACACAAATTTTCTTTTTCAGACAATATATAATTAATTTGAAAGGCTCACTGTAATACAACATCATAGATATCAAGAACTTTATTTTTATAAATGCCAATATATGAACCCAAGTATTTACCAAGAAGAATAAACTTTTTTAAGCAGTGGTGTTGCCATAAGTCCGAAATTAATTTTTTGTCCAAATCAGAAGTCTATCTCTCTGCATTTACTCTTACCTGGTTCAAGCTATATGCAAAGCACTAGAGTCCAGGAGAGTATTTTCCTCGGATACAAGTTCTTCCATAATGATCCATTTAAATGTATTTTTTGCTCTAGAGTGGGCGTCCATCCAAAGAGAATAGCTTAGCAGAATTAAAAACTCCCAAAATTGTATTTTGAAGATCCATAATAACAAAATTGCACCAATTCCCATGTTCTAATAGTACAGGACATTTTGGCTTTTTAGATACTCTAAAATTGCATTTAACACTGAGGAAATCTTATGGTGAAATAAAATAAAATTAAAAAAAAAAAAGATGTTATTTTGCCATCAACAAGTATTTAAAAATCTGCCATACAGATAAGTCCTATAAGCATACTTACAGGATTAAAAGGTAATATGCCTTCTACCTATATCCTGCTATGGTGTCACTTTCAATTTTTTTCCTATTCCTTTAGTTGGACAATTATCTCATCTAGAGGCGAATCTGAAAAAAACACCTTTTCGGTAGACATTAACACACCAACATTAGCTGTTACTGGCCACTTCCTTAACTCATTCTTCCCTCTCCCCAACGCGCTTTTTATTCTTGTTATAAGAACAGCAGGATATAATCCAAGTGTAGCTTCTGCTGACATACAGAAGTCTTTTTTCCTCCCTCTCGTTACTTGACTGTTTACATTGTTCACTATTGATGTATGTAATGGGCTCAGTAGGACCCAAAAGAGGACTTATATTTGACAATGGCACACAAAAATTGTATTTCTGAAAACCACTGTTCACTTTCAGCTTATTTAAATCCCATAAGCTGCTCAGTTTAATGCATTTAAAATTTTTCAGGAAACTAAACTTAAATTTTCAAACATGCCTGTAAATAAGTCAACCACAAAATTACCATTTTGCAACACTTACTAGAGGGATCTCATTGACAGAAATAACATACAGCAGAAAATAATTCTAGAAGAGAGAAAGTGAAGTAGGCAGCAAGTCCCTACAGCCTAATGGTTAGAAATGAACTAAATGAAGCCAAGAAAGCATTGCTACACTGTGAGCTTGCTTTGTCCTTCAGCTACATGCTACTTCACTCCTGAACTCCTATGTGGAGAGATCAAAATACCTCCCTGCAGGACAAAATTTAGGGATGGTTAAACTGATGGTTCTCTCCTAGGCCTTCTCTTCACAGGCAGCACAAACACAAATAAGACTTGTGCTCTACCTGACTGATGAGTCTCCTTTGAGTCAACAGGGCATTTCTACTGAAGAGAATGGCTCATCTGCACAGCATGAACAAGAGGCAGTTCACACCAGCCAGCCTTGAGGCGTGTCTGCTCCCATGGGTTTGTCATAATATTATACCTTATATTTGAATATGAAAAAGAAGGTGCATGCTTTAATACCTGCCTGTTGCTGTTGTATCTATTAGAAAAACATCCTAGGTTCAAACATCAACCAAGAATATTACACTGAGTGAAGCGAAATCAATGCAAATGTACAAGTTCATAAGGGTTCCATTTAATTAGGACCATAGGACTTTGCAATTTGTGGAATCAATTGATTTACAATTTACCAGTAGAATCAATTGATTTACAATTTACAAGTAGATTTACAAGTCCCAATCTACTTCTCTTACATATTTTTATTTGCTGCATTTTTTTAATTTGACATATATTCATTATATACACTTTTTTAAAAAACCTAGCTGTCTTTATTTCTTGTGATTAGTGTAATCTGTATAATTAGTATGAGCATGTTCATTTTTTACACACTTACACAATTTTATCAATAAAGGAATATTTTGCTTACATGTCAAATCAGATGTTATCTTGACGGCAAATGTTCTAGGTACTTTATGCTTAAGCAATTATATGAAGGTTTGATATTGCTACTAATGCAAGAAATCAGATCTCACTTTACTATCCTCTGCAGATATAATTAAGTACTTCAAAATGTTTTGCTTAATTGCATTCCCTAATGTTCTGAGTGATGTTTTGCTCTTTTCCTTCAGTTACGAATTGCATTTATAGCTTCCAGTAATCCCATTTATCATTGCAATTTGCTTAGCTTGAAATGTGTTCCATTAATTAGTTCTTTTCAAATCTTTTAAAAGAAATGTCTGGAGATCACTAATTCTATATGAAGAATTTATTATTGCTTAAGATAAGCAATATATTGCACTATATTAACATATTGCACTCTGTTGCTCTTTTTTATAAAATTCTTGCAGTATTTCCCTATATAAAAATTATCTTACATTATCACCTTTCATAAACCCTCCCTTTTGAGTGTAATTGTAATTTTTATGGTTACAAAAAGCTCCCCAGCATTCAACAAACAGCTCCAAACAAACAACATTTGGAACTATTTTCTTTTCTTGCCTTCTTTTCTTTTTTTTTGGTAAGCATTTGTTTCAAAATGACCCTGCAAAGCTGCATTTATTACCAAAATGTGCAATTTCCATGATTTATTAGTACATAATGTGGCAATGATGAAGGTGCCCAGCTCAAAGAAACAGAGGGAGACAAACAGTGGAAATACTCTTTGTACTGCTATTAATCTGGAGAAGAAAAGATTGTTTTTCTCTCACTTGAAATGAGAATACAACTCCCATCTTCCATTCTTGTTTGGTTCCAGCGTTCTGTCATGCCCTAATATTTCAGTCGTCCAAAGGCTTGTCCATATTTTCAATTTCTAACACATCAGTTGCCAAATGGAGTTCAATGCCTTTAAGCATATGACTTTGGAAGATTATGGTGTTACTAATGAGAGGACTCGTTGATTCCAGTCCAGGAGAATTTCTGAGGCCATCTGTTCCTCCTAAAGAGGGGCACAGGAGGAGAACTGATTGTCCTAACCGCTTTAGGGAAAAAAAGAAAAAGAAATGCCCCATTTTACGCATTCTATTCACATTCACACATTCATATTGCTAGATTGAGAAAGGAACTCTCTTAATTGGTGCCATTGATGTGGCTTAAAATAACCCCTCAAATTCAATAAAACTAGTTACCTGTATGTGGATGATGTTCTGGATGATGTGTATTAAGGAAGGAATGGCAAAACTGAAGAGGGAGGAATTTCACTTACCTGGGAAACCAACACAGCATGAACTCCTTACTCTGGCATAAATATGGCTATAAGTGCTAGTAAACAGTTTATTGAATATATCTTTGTTACTAGCTAAAACTTTGCTATATGGGTCTAAATAACAGGGAGCGCTATGAAGTAGAACCTGCTTAGAAGGAAAGCTCATGTCTTCTATTATCATTTTTTTAATAGCAATTAATCAAAACAATGACACTACAATATACAAATTACTGCTGGATAACCAATGGAAAAAGATTTTTAAATGAGCCTCTGGGAGCTAGGAGGGGAGAAAAAGGAAGAGAAAAAGATGTGTTCCCATGGGAGAAAACTTGCAATTTTTTTATTTTAAATTTCACAGCCTAGAAATTCAATGAGAAAGCAAAAATGCTTTACCCTGTGGGAATTTTTTGACAAATGGAATTCTAATTTAAGATTTAAAAAGAAATGTAGCAGAAATTGCAGAGAATCACTTCCTTTAAAGTAAACACATCTTGTGGGAAAATAATGTATTACAGAAATAAATACCTGTTAATATGAAACAGTCATTTCAAACCTATCTAATTTAAGACTAACTGAAAAACACATGTACCTTTTTAAGTACACAAAGAACTTAAGTATTGTGAATACATACAGCTTAAGTCTATGATACATTATATGCAAGTATCATACTTATGATAAAATAAAAAGTGTTGTTTACAGCAGAGAGTTAACTACATTTTTGATCAGTCTTGGTTTTGCAGTATGGAAGTGATGACACATCATTACACAACTTAAAAATGTAATAAACAGATTAGGTAATTTGGGATTTGCCTTTCCTGGCACTCAACTATATTTGATTTTAAAAAATAAATCATATTTTTGAGCCTAATTGTTAAAATAGCCATTTGAATAAGAATTTTCATTACAATCTACACATAACCCAAATTATGATTTACAAAGAAAATTGTCTCTATAACTTTGTTCACATTTCATTGTCTTTATGAGGTGGAAATTTCCCAGAAATCTTTAGCTATGATAATTTCAGAAGTAATCTTGGAATTAGTGTGAAATGACTATGGCAGAGAATATAACTAGGATAGGAAATTAGTCCTTCTCTAAGAAATAGAGCAAAGGATTAAGGAATTAATCAAACTTCAGAATATGATATAACAAGAATTCCCTGGCCTTACTCCCCAGTTTATTTTCACTCACAGAAGTAGAGCCTGGTTGGATTAGGCAGAATTATTTAGTTCTTATCTTACTTTTCCTTTGAAAGTTATTCTGTGTGTAATATATTGCACTTGTAGATACCTAGTGCCTTTGTCCTGTGAGATACAGAGAGAAGTAGCAGTCTAGACAACAATAAGATATTCCAATTACTGATCTCTAGACAGAGTGTCTAGTAATAATAGAGTATTATTATGCTCTTCTTTATACCTATTCTAAGAATGCATAAGATCAGACTCTCTGCAGTTTCCAAGCAGGTAGCTTTTACTCAGAGTAACAAACTACATGATCTCCTGGAGTCCTTCCTAGAACTAAACTTCTGTGATTATGCCTAGAAACTTGTCAACCCTTTGAAGACTTTAAATTGTGTCTCTCTCAAACTGGAACATTCTCTCATCACTTGGATATGCTTGAGTAAGGTCTTAGGTTATTGTCACCATTTTATATGAATATGTCTAGCTCTCCTCTTTACCACCAAACACACAGCAATTATTGTGTTCAATGTGAGAAGGAGTTTTACATTTTCTGCCTCAGTGTTACACCCTTACCATTTGAAATTTCTCAGAGAAATAATTAAAAGAAATTAAAGGTAATAAAATTTATCAACATGTATTTGCTGTGATTTACACTTACCAATGCAATGCCTTCTTATTTCAAAAGAATCACAGGAGACAGGTAATATAAATACTCCAGGCCAAGAAATTTGTGAATCACTAGTGATTAGGGTATATGCATTTTATTCAAGCTAAAGATTAAAAGGTTTGCTCTCATTTTTCTAGATAATTTTGATTCTTTGTTTATCCTTAAGATTTGTATCTCTGTAACTCAGTATCTATCAAATAAATCAGCAGCAAATGTTTTTCACATACATGCACACTTCATATTTATGTACATAGCTCTGTATCTCAAAAAGATATGAGTTAAATTGGACTTTATACCTCTAACACTTTCGAACTTTTTAGACTAATGCAGTATTAAGATTTGTATTTGCTTTTCCTAAGAGCTTGTCTAATCCTTGTCAGAAGGCTTCCCCGAGCATTCCTGGAACTCAGTCTGAACTAGACATGTTGCTAGACAAAAGAAGATGAAGAGTAAGAAAGGACATATTCTGTATGTGTGCAGTTATATTTATTTCATAATTTAGGTCTAATCATGAACAGCGATAATGTGAGAAATTCAAGAGGAACTCAATTCCATTTGAGTTTATCAGGATTTGGAGAGGTGAATCTCAGAAGAATAATAAATAGCAACAATGCTGATTCTGATATTAAATTCACTATTATAATACATATTATATTATATTATATTATATTATATTATATTATATTATATTATATTATATTATATTATATTATATTATATTATATTATATTATATTATATTNATATTATATTATATTATATTATATTATATTATATTATATTATATTATATTATATTATATTATATTATATTATATTATATTATATTATATTATATTGGACATGCATTCTTCAGTATAATCTTTCAGTATAAATAGCCTTAATTTCCTTCTTAGTCATTTGAGGGCCTTGAGCTCCTCCAAAGAAAATTAAGAGAATGAATTTAATTTTGGAGCTCTGAATCTTAATTATTTATATTTTAAAATGAGAGACAATTAACACTGCATGGAAAACACATTTAAACCTATGACAATCTTGTACAACATGGCTACTAAAAGAAAATGGAGCCAATCCTTGAAAGAACTGCCAAAATTTCTTGGCAATCTTGATTTTATTCCTTCCTCTTTTGGTTTTATTCCTTGCTTATACATGTTTTATGAAGTGCTTTGGAAGTGATTTCACAAACCACCTTTGACAGTTTCCAGACTACAAATGCTCCATAGGCTGAAAAGGTTTCCTTCTTGACACTAACATGCACATCCTAATTCAACTCAGACACAGTGAATGTTACCTTACGTCTCAGAATGTTTTAGGAAATACAAGCAAGACAGAGCATCTCACTTAAAATATAGATATTCTATGTGACTATTCTATAGCATAGTCCCATAACCTAATTCTCTACACTATAATGGGGCATTCATTCAATTCAGACTCAAAAGAACGAGTAATGTCCATTGTTTAGTAGCGATAATTTTGGAAACAGGTTCTCTTTTAATAATGGAAACAGGTTTTAATAATATGGAAACAGGTTCTCTTTTAATAAATGTTTAAGATAGTGTCTCTGTTTGCACACTCGGTCAAGGCTGATTGGCACATAAGTATCATGGAAATATAATAAAATTTTATTTTTAGGATAGTGGCCATCAACTGAACTTGGTTTTACAAATGGCAGAAACAGCATGTTAAGCCTCAGCCACTGTAAATGCACTGGCCTATAGATACACTTGTGAGCAATCATTAGCTTGATTTTCTCTCATATTTGCTAGTTCAATTCAAAAGGCTATCAAGATTTAAATAAACTTTTATTTCAATAAGCTTTTCCTTATATATCTATCAAACACAGACAATAATGATTTAGATATAACAAATTAAGCAAATCGAATAGGTTCCTTCTATGTTAATAGGTACCTTCTATGTTAATAGACTCCCACACTAAGAAGAAAATATTATTTGAATTTCTCTCAGCTGGATAATAAGGGACAAAGAATGCTATATTTTAATCTAGAAATTCCAGCCCTGAATTTCTGAACTTACTTTAGGAAAGGACAGAAAGATAGAATATGATAATACATAAGATATGCATATGTGCACACAGGAAAGAAGAGTGGAAAATTTTTGAGGTCCACTTAATGCTTCAAAGACTGATAAACTCTTCAGAAGATACTGTTTTTCAGTTTGATAAGTGATTCTGCCTAAAAGCACAGAAAATTAATACATTCAGTATATCAGTAATCTTAGGGGACCAGATGGAAACAAGCAACATATTGTTGGCAAATAAATCCTCACAAGTCCTTAAAAGAGTACATTGGGGGAAAATTTAACTGCAGTATCAGAATTCTGAGAATTTTCAGAAGACAACTAGAAAACAAACTACCAAGGGAAGATGAAATTGAGGAAATTTAAGATGGGAGATCATAATGTAAATGTTCTAGACTAAATTAAAGTTCCTTTCAAACAGAAATTCTGGATTAGGTAGATGAACACTAGACAATTCTCATTTTTTTCTTATTCATATGACACATCCTACTACATTAGTGGCATCCATAGTTTTTAGCAAGGTTGCAAACATACGTTCATTAGTGACAGGAAGAAATGTGTTGTGACCACCTTCTTATGATCAGATCCAAGGGAGCTGCTCTGCTCCCCAGCTTCTTTAGCCACTGAACAGTACATCAAAAATCCCATGCAGTCCTGAGATGAACATGCTGCTTCCATCTTAATATCTGCAAGAAATAATGGTGTCCTTGCTTAAGCAGGGAGATTGGGCTAGATGATCTCTACAGATCTCTTCCAACCTCAACCATTCTGTGATTCTGTGATAATAAAGAAGGTGCTCTAGAACAGCACATGAGCTGAATTGCTTGATGACAGGGTCACATTCCTAAATCCCTCAATTACATATGTAAATGGTCTCGTGCCGTCTCAAGTTCTGTGTAAACAGTCATGTCTAGACAGCATTTTTCCCTGAAGTTTTATTTTATCTTCAAACATAGTCCTGTTTAAATTAATTGCTGGTGAATTAAGATTTTTCCGGCCTCATGTGTGCTTAATTAGCATGCTAGACAATACAAAATTTGCTGGCCTCTTGAGAGCCAAGCAGATCCCAGATGGAGTCCTAGAGTTTGCCATAGTTCAGTGTAATGGCTAATAAATCTAGTCGACAGATTCCATAACGTGACAGACAAGCTTTCTCAGGAATAATATTTAGGTGAGGCAATATTACCTTAACGGTATTACAGAAACCAGGCAAGAGCTGTGATAGCATCATTTGCATCATCCTTGGTAAGTCCTGAACAAAAGGTCAGAGTCTGTGCAGTACAGTCAGAGCCTGGACTCATTCAGAGTGACCTCTGAGGTTCCTCAGGCAGCCATAAAAGGGTAGTAAAACAAAATGCTACTCTGCTCCTTTAAGTTTCTTTTTTTTTTTCTGCATAGGTGCACAAATTAATCTGGTTCCAAAAAAAATGTTTAAAAATGTGAAATGACACATAACCGTAAAAATCTATGCATAAATAGAATCAAGCAAGGAAAAAAAAAAACCCACAACTGACGTCTTTATTTCGGGATTAGTGATTTTTCCACTAGCAAAATACAGCTGGAATATAATTTTTAATAATGATGTCAAGCTAAATAGATCTGTTATTTGGCAATTATCTGATGTGTTAAAAAAAAAAAAAAAAGACTTTCAAAATTGTGACTGTATTCCAGCTTTATTCCAGGAGGTCTCAAAATCTTCTGTTTCATAAGGCCTTCATCTCTTTCTGTGAGATCACAAGAATTAGCCTAAAATCTCAAGACAAACTTGTCTTAACAAACTTCTACTTCCTAGAAATGTAGTAATATTTGAGTATTACTTTTTATTACCATACTTTATTCTACTTTAAGATACTTCAGGATTACATCTGGAAGGGAAATTCAATTACCTCCAATGTTTCCTGTCTTGCTTTGCAAAATCTCCTGATTCACCAGCACTTTGGAAAAACAGTGGATTTTTAAAAAGAATTTCTGAAAATATCTTCTTAAATTATGTCATCTTCTACTCAGTAATGCTGTAGATTCAAAACTGGCTAGATAAAATAAAATTGCTGGTGATTGTAATTAATGTTCAATAAAACTTCTGTTATGTGCTTTGGAAGAGGTCAGATGATGTGTTCACTACTTAAAAGCAGCAATGAAATGCTTTTTCTTCTAATAATTAAGGGGTAAATGGCTACTAAAATCTGCTTGTCATTCTCAAAATGATAGGCTGAGATATAAGTAGAGGGAACGCAGACTAGAACCAGAAGTGTTTTATGCTTCACTTCAACACAGGGGATTCTTCATGGAGTTGCTGCAGGGGATATCATGCTACTAACTCATGCAGCCACAGCACATGCACCTGGGAACAGGCTTCCTCATGGCTATTAGCCACAGAGGGCTTCCACAGCAACACCTGAGAGCCACTGAGTCAGACCATAATCATACCCCTGCGTCAAGCTCTGACACGTATCTTTTAAGAGCAACAGGGGCAAACGCAAAAGGGAACATTGGAGTACTGAGGGGGTGGGACACCTGTGGAAAATAAGGTACCTGCTTTCTCTACTTTATGCAAAAGAGGGTTAAAAGTTGACTTGATCAAAACTAGATTTGCAAACAAAGAGCGGAAAAATGTTGCTAATTAAAGATCCCATAAGCAAGTAAATAAATACACTGTAAGACCCAACGGCTGTACACAGACACATTCAGACCAGAAGCAAGGCTAATATTTGAAAAAAAAAGAATTAAGTTTTGGGAAAACTTTCCTGGTCATCTCTCAGATGACCCATTAGGTGAACTCTGTATGTCTTTTAAAATATATTTTAGCAAATACAACCAGAAGTTGCAGTACAGGAATAGGAATATTTGGATGAGAGTCTAAGGCTTATAAAGTCACACAGCATGATCCATAGGCCTTTCTGACCTATAAATGTAGTGAGTTTGCAAATAGCATGTATTTTATTTAATCAATTTCTTGGTAACTGCAAACCTGTTTGTATGAAAAACAAATTACACAAACAGAAAAAAAGAAAAATACAACCAAGCTGTTGTTTTTAGCAAAGCAACAGCTGATTTAAATAGAGCATGCTCATTTTAAAAGCTAACATAACACTAATTGCAGTCTAGCAAGTGCTGCTATAATTAACACTCCTTTCTGAATGAAGGATTGCATTATTTAGAGCATGTAACTTCCCATTAAAATTTCCACAGATTTCAGTCATGTAAAATAACCATTTTGGTCAAAATTGCACAATGACATTATTTTAAGTTATTTCTAATACATTCACAAGTATCTTCTCTATCCAGATCATGCATTGACATTTGACTGTATTATACAGTTCTACACCTGACGTTTCACTTCTAATAAGCTGTTGCTGAAGTTGACGGAGGAAGGGAAAAGAGGAAAGAAAATTTTGTTCCATTGATTTATGATATATGACATTTCTATCTTCATTACCTGTTAAATGCTGTATTCTAAGATGCAGAAGCATCAGCTTCATAGTAGCTAAGATGATGCAGGGAATACATTTATGTACAGTCTAGATATTCTGATAGATATTCTAGATATTTTTTTAACTTGCCTTATTTCACCATGATAGTTTTCTAGTACCTCTCTGCAGACATCCTTTTACTAAGGATGCACCACAGGCATGAATGATGCCTGTACCTGATGCCTAAGGATGATGCCTGAGCAGTGTGTGCAGAAGGAAAGGCAAAAAGGAGACAGAGTGGAAAATGAATTTTCTTAAGGATTTAAAGAAATGGACTTTTCTCAAAGACATCAAATGTTAGTGTCAGCTGTAAATTCTTGAGGGGGATCAAAGAAAAAAGTTCACATGGTTTCAAGAGTGAAGAGGGTGCTGCTGGCCAAAATTTCTGGCTGTTAGAATGCTAACTTATGGTAAAGTTTATGACCAATAACCACTTAAACTGTGTAACAAGCAAGTTACTCTACTGAGATAATGGTTGGAGATTGCAATTTTCTTTACAAATAGTGAAATTACACTAGTCTTAACATTACAGGACACTTTTCAGTGTAACTCGCTAGATAAGCAATGGTTCTTCCATATTGCCCATCAGCTAAACACACACACACTCTTATGACTGTCTCATAACAGCAAAGCACTCTCCTTTCAAAAAATGGCTTTGCCGATATTTGTATGATATCTACATTACATATATGTGACTTCCTGATGGATCTCTAGGCTGATAAATCTCTCCTTTTCTACTGCCCACATCAGGCAGAAGCACACTGACAGCAGCAGGGAGGCACTGTTTACATTGCTGCTTCCCAGCCAAGAGTAACCTGAGCTGGGTCAGCTGCTTTCTCCATTCTCTTTGGCCCAGAACCAAGTAAATCACTTCAAATCAAGGACTACTTAGCCTATTTAGCTTTGTTTTGGAATATCAGAGGAGCAGCACTCATCTTTAGGTAGTTTTAGTGTTAGTTGGTACATGACAAAACAGCACTACCGCTCAGCTGAGACTGCGGATCATTTCTGCAACCACTTCTTTCTGTGTTGCTGGAAGCTCTGCAAGACTTGACGATGCACCACATACATCAGGGTGAGTAGGGTCTCTGAACACCTTAAATATATGAAGAGGTAGTGGGGCCAGCCACTAACGAGAACTCCTACCACACAGGCTCACTTTCTACTGAAGTCTTCTCTGCACAATTTATTGGTGAAAAAATGTTGAAGCAATTTCTTCCTACCAGATTTAATAACTTTGATCCAAAATCTGGAAGAAGAACAGCTAAAAGTAAAATAAACACACACACAAATAAATAAATATTTCAATAAACAACATCTGCTTGGCTTTATGATGTCTTTAACTCTGATTTTTTTTTGTACACAGAAAACAGCAGGTGAATCATTTTAATCCCAATGGGATATGCACTCAGTATTCTATAATAATTGTTAGCTCAAATGATATAATTGGGAGAGACATGCTCTATGACAATCAACCCTTCTTCAGGTAATGTGCTACGGTCAACTCTTGTTACTTCTTGAGAGGTGGCCTGGAAAACACACTTACTAGCTGGTGCCTTCTTTTTAGACTGCCAGCAAACTACTAATTACTTAACCATCACTAAACTACTAATTTTATGCTATTAATTACATTAATAAGCCAAATTTCTCCAATTCAAATATAATTTGGTTATGTTTAAAAAGTAATGACTATTACTCTCAAAATTTTAAAATCACTAAATAGCTGAAGATATTTAAATGTTATAATTAGGCTAAGAGGAAGTAGAAGGTGGCAGTGAATGAACTGGAAGGGCTTTTTCTTGCTCTACATTGTAGCAAGGGGGGAAAAGAAAAAAAAAAGTCCATAAGGAAAGTGAAAGCAAAAACTGAATTTACTTGACTCATCAAAATCCAGAACACAAGACCAAAGTTTAGGTGATTAGATGCTAATTAGACAATTAAAATGATTTTAAATATAAACAACAGATTGCAGTACTGGGAGCAGCAAAGATTTTGGCTCATCAGCAGTTGAGAGAAGATAACAAAACAAGTCGAGAGAGGATAACAAAACAAAAAAGAGGCAGTAATTGCTCATAAAGAAAGCATCCTTCAACAAGGAGTCTGAGACAGGACAAGGAAGGGCAAGAAATTCTCACTGCTCTTTTTTTTTTTTTCTCCACTCAGTTTTTTCAAATCCCACAGCAGCTGCTTCTCAATGACTACATTTCTCAAGAGATGCAGATGGCTTTCGCCATCTTCAGATCCGTCTATAGGGTGAAAAGGGCTTAGTGAGGGGCAAGAAAGGACTTTGAGAGGAAAGCAGAAACATGAGGTCTACCATATTAGCATCTACAGAATTTTAGATGACATAAAAAAGATAGTTTTGAGACTAAAGAAGTCACTGGAGTATGAAAAACTGGAGTCTTACCAGAGGTCTTGCCAGAAACCTTAGGTTGATCTCTAAATCCTGCTCATCTTTTTCTGTTTCTTTCAATTGCATTTTGGTTTCCAAAGCACTCACTGGGGCTGCAGGCAACTGGTGCCCTGAAATCTACAAACCCTATTTTGTGTTTTTAGTAGGTAAGAAAGGATCTTGAAAGAAGGAACACAAAGAGACAAGCGAGGTACTGAGAGTGTCTCAATATAATAAAGATGAAAAATGAGCACAGATTATAGAGGGAATAAAGGGTCCTGCAGATCTTTAGGTCTTTCTTTCTTTCTGTGTGTATGCACAGCAAAAAGGAGCAGTACCACATATAGTCCTGGACCCAAAGTCGGACTTAGGCAAAAACAGTATGACAACTCCTGGAATATTCTGTCTTCATTTTTTCTGCCTGTTTCAAAGAAGATATTTTCATGACTTTACTACATTCCATCAATAGTAATGACATGAAGTTTTTTTTAATACTTACAATATCATGAAAATAGTTCTGAAGACTCAGATGTTGATTATCTTTTCATTTCTGTGGGTTTTACAGTCATCTGCTTAAATTGCAATTTCATGGGTCTATGAACTGTCTCATCACTTGATCAGACATTATAGAGAATAAATTTCAATGACAAATAATGAATAAAATAGTACCCTGGCCATTTTGCTTATAGTATTTTTACAAAACAGTTAATGTAGGAAGAATAAAAAGTCCTTAATTTTTAATGTTTTCTTTTCAATTGGCATGAACAGGAAACCTCACAAGCACATAAGCTTTACAGATGTCACTCTTAATTATAGTTTAGCAAAGGTCTCTTAAGCACTAGTGGTTTCTGTTAATGTAGCTAATACCATACTATTTGTGCTTAATGGACCAATCTTAACTTTGATTTTTTTTCCTCTGCATTTATAGAAATCAATAAATGGAACGAATAAAGGGCAAGATTAGAAGAATATAGCACTTTATTGCATTTCTCTTATGCATCCACTATCATTACCATGATATTAGAATTAACATATTGATTACATTTATGTTTATAGGTACTACCTAGGACATATAAACTATGTTTGGGATGTTCTGCAGCATACAGAATAAGGCAATCTATGTTCCTTTTTTGTCAGTAGGAGTCAGTGTGTTTTGCATTCAAATAACAATTCTTAATATCATGGACCATTTGTGAACTGTTTTTCAACCTCTTCCAATATATTTTCTGAGACAATTGTGGAAACTAGTTTTTGGAATTCAACATAACTAAAAGCTTTAGCTCTGACTTAAGATGTCGCAGATAAAAGACTGAAAACCTCAGACATAACCTCTAGTGAATCGCAAATGCCTACACAGGAGAGTGCTCAGTTTAAGTTTGGTGCAAGAGCTCCACTACTGCAACTTCCACAGTCCAGAATCTGCCCTTTGAAGCATCCTTTGCACAGAAATGCTAAAGGGAATAAAAAGAAAAATGTAAAAAAAGAGGAACAGTTTTAGCATCGCAATACAGCATCCATTGTATACACATAGTGTAATTTTGGAACAATAATTACTTGCCATAACTGAATTGTGTTATCTCTACAGAAACTTAAGACTAATTTGTGAAACAGCTAGATGTTTAGAGCTCTTTTTTGAAAAGCAAATGCCTCAGCTTGAAGGATTGCAAAAGTGATCACCAGATGGTGCTTGGCAGAACCAGACTGGATATGGCTAATATTCAAAAAAATAGGAATGTAGAGTAATGATATTAAAATTGTGTGGTCTGATCTGAGCAGAGTTATATAGTCAATAACCATCTCAGCCTATCAGCCATTTTAAATGCTCCTCTATCAAGTTAGTGTGTTTGGTACCTGTCTCTGAAGTACATACAGTTCTTCCAAACTTTGGGAAATGAGAAGCTAAGAATGAGCAGAATTATTTTAGCCAGAAGTTAACAGACACATATACGAACTTGCAACCTTCCCGTTGTGCCCCAAAGGCTAGCTCACTTAACCTGCCCAGTATTCTCAAATTTTACCCTTAGGAAATCCCAGAAGAAGATAGTTGCACTTAAAAACCCTACTGTGTCTATATGGGAAATTGCTCATGCCACATGCTAGAGGACTTCAAATACACAGAACGCCCCTCTGAGAGAAACTCTGAAGCAACAGCTGAGGTTTCAACAAAGAAATTACCATATTTCCTAAACAACTTGTACCTGTGAATGGATAGAGGCAGAGCAACATGAAGGATTAAGGAGTGATAAAATACAACTTCTGCATTTGTCAATATGATTCATGTGCATTCAGCATCATGCCTGCCTGTTTTGACGACAGAAGTTGTTTTTCAACTTTGAGCTCCATGGGGCCCAAACAGACAGAATACAAATGGAACTTTATTCCTTTTCTCACATCAATTTAAAAGTCAATTAAGTTCAAAGCAATAGATTCAAGATTCCCTCATGGCAATAATTTAAGGCAGGAATAGTAGAGTTGACTGATAACATAGCGTAAGAGAAATCAATAACTGAGTGTAGTGACATGAATGCAACAGAAGAGAAAAAAAAAATAGAAAAAAAAGCTTGAAACCAAAAGTCCATGGGTTCTTGGAGGAATGTAAAGAAAAGCCTTGAATAAGATTTACATAGACAGACCCTTGCATAAGGCTATGTGAGCTTCTCAGGAGCTAGGAAAAAGGTTCCCTTTTTTAGTTATGTTAATCATTGTTCTGAGAAAATATGGATACAGAGTTACAGGTGTGAAGGAGGATTAGATGAGGAATCTCAAAAAAACCCCCAAAAAACTAACTATATTTAATGACTCTGCCATATACTGAAACAAACAATAAAAGCTTATATAGTCACACTACTCATGGATCTGTCAGACAATTGCCTCTTATTTTTTGATTGTTTTGGCCAATTTTATGATTGAAGTTTAAAAGACAAAGTCCTTTTTAATTTCAGGGAAAAAAAAAAAAAAAAAAGGTCAAGCAAATGCTCCTAAGAAAAGAACAGTTTGCAACCTGAGCCCAACAACATTATCTGACATGAGGGAATCTTCACCCAAGCCAGAAACACCAAACATGTCTTTGTAACTTCTTCCAATCATAAAGTATTTATACACTAAGTTAATATGAAAAAAATAAAAAAAAAATTCACTTAATATTATGCAGTCACCCACTCCACCAACTCTTAAATCAATACTTATAAACCCTTCTTTGGAAATCTGTTTTTCAAAACTCCAGATACTGTATTATTCTGTGCATTACATTAATGAGTAGTTGGGTTCAAAATATTCTAAGAACAGTGGTTGTCATATTAATCTAACTAGAAAGCAGATATGACCTGCAGATGGTAAGCATCTTCAGATTTATAGGTACAATGTTACATTTTTATCATCTACTTCACATGTCTTTACTTCCAACACTAATTATAAGCTTGTTTTAAAATGACAGAAACGTTACATGGGATGCCAGTAAAATTCACACTATGTTTAACTGCATCATAAAACCAAATATGTAAAAAAGGTTGAGGAATTTTCATAATAAAAAACTCTAGGAATTATAGCTCAGAATCTTATTTTAATGAATATAATTAAATCTAGTAGCTGCTTTTAGAAATACTCTACTTCAGCTGAAAAAAGGCTTAATCTAAAATTTAGAAATCCTGCAGATAATAATATGACTGTATTAAAGCCAAATGAGAGCAAAAATGCATATCTCAACAGTATCACTGGCTTCTGTTGCTTGTGAAATGCCAGTTGCAAGTCTCTGATGTTTTTTATATGTGTTTCTATAAACTCAAAAAACCTTAAGGGTGTATGTCTCACTCAGATTTATAGGTGATATGCATGCCTTGCACTGTCTCTGTGCACAAGTGTAAACTGCATCTGCAGTGGGTTTTCTTTTTTTCTCCTTTAAGAGAAATATTTCATAAATTATAATACTGTATACAGCACAAATCCCACATGCATATGCAATACTTGACTTCATACAAGACTTATACTGTTATATCCTCACCCTATATCCTCAGGAGGATGAGCTAAGTGGTGTCTCCTCTCTGTTCCATAGCCTCACCATCTGACAGAATCACAGAAGCACAGGATGGACAAGGTTGGAATGGCCCTCTAGAGATCATCTAGCCCAACATCCAAGCAGGGTCTCCCATTCCTGTGGCATGGTACCCTTTGTCCTAGTAGCACAGCATCTTTTTTTTTGATGTGTTCTGGATTATCAGTCACACTTTGCAGGTTCAAGAAACCCATGACAGCTTACTGCACCATGCCTCCAGCTCCTAAGGAAGCTCTGGGCAGTGGTTACTGTCCAATCATCTGATTTACGCTTCAGTCATGTTCCCATTACAACGCCTCTAGTGGGAGCAGCAAAGAGCTGAGATTTACACAGCCATATAATATATTCTGTAGTATCCACATGACATATTACGGTATAAATTAAGTAATACCAAAAAATGGGGAGGAGGATAATAGGAAATTCCTTGAAATAATGAGATGTCCCCTAATGACCAGATGGAAAAGTGATGAAGGGGCATGATTTTCATGTGAGACAATGAAAAGTTGCTGGTACATCAGGTTCGAAATGCTCCATTAGCCCTCCCTGATGGAGCACCCACCTTGATAAATTAATTAGAGCTCCATAAAACTACTCCAGTGCTCCCTGATCATCAAATAAGGCGCTGACACTAGTCTAATGAATTTGTAAATTAAGAGATTGAAGTCATTAAGAATGTTTTAGTCAAACTACTTCTTGTGTGTTAGCACAATCAGCTACAAGTAACCTGATCCCACAATCATGATGAAGGACTTCACTTGAAAACACACACTTAAAACTAATCATGTGGAAGCAACCTCCCAAATGATTTTGTGGCCAAAAGAAGAATCATTCTGTAAATAATCACACAACTAACAATACTATCCCTTTCATAGCAATGTTACAGATCATAGATTTTGCCAAGTTAGGAGAAATTCGGCTTTTCAGACTAGCTCTGCTTTTTTCTTCACTTTAATTTGTTTTTGAATGGAGAGTTATTTCTTCATATTTTAACAGACTGTAGCAGGAGATTAAGGAAAAGATATCACTTCAACTAAACTACAGTAAACACTTTTAGCTGTATTAAAATGCTTTGATCTCACACAAAGCCAAAGAATATCTAATATATTAAAAAAAAAAGTTTCTGCTGCTAGATTGGAAATAGATTATTTTTGTGTTCCATTATCCCTATCAGTGATGCAAAGTCTGCAAATCACTTAAACAGTGTGAATTTAAGACACTGAATTTCTAAGTCTTAAAGAATTTTATATCCATCAGAATGACCTTTTTTATTTTTTAGCAGGAAAAAAGACATCTTAAAAATGAACTATGTCCTACTTGGAAGGTCTTTTAATTTTGCACTTCCTTTCCTTATGCAATCCTGTATGAACCCTATTTCCTCCTGCATCAGAAATAGGTCTTGAAAAGATGTTTGATGATGAGAGAAAACAAATACACAGTCAGAGTTAAGCACAGCAATCTTTTTTATTTGGTTTTCTGGATGGGGAATTGAATTGTTTTAGGGGTGCTACTCTAGAATAGTGTCTTTTTTTTTTTTTTAACTGTAGAGCTTCAAATAAACACCAAATATTGACTCCTGCTGTATAATATAGCTGATCCCAAACTGGTAGGAGGCCCCAGACAGAAGTTTCTGCACTGAGTGAATTAATCTTGCTAGGACTTATATCCAGCTTTGAAAAAACAAAATTCTGACTTTCACTTTTACTCTCGGATATTGCCTCATTTTTCATTGGTCCTATTTCTTATTTAATCAGCACATCCTTTAAAAGTAACAATAAAAAATGGAATAGAACAGTGTTAGGAAGAACTTGCATGAAGTACTGCATTAAATTACCATATATTGTGATTTTTTTCAGGGCTCAGAATACAGTAACAAGGCAGATTTCATGGCCACAGATTAGTCAAAAACAGAGTGTCAAATTGTAAACGTCTAGTTTGGGATCTCGAATACTTTCTTGTCCTCTGAACTTGCCAAAAGCATTTGGCTACTCACAGGTTTGTCTCATTTCACCCCTTTAAATCCTTAAAGTTTGTCTACACTGCATCTGTCTATTAAACTGCCAATTTAATACCCTGCAAAATTTTTAGCACTGCTGTGCCACCTGCTAACAGCAAAAGGAAGCCTAATATATATCTAATTCACATGCTAATGACTACATTCTTCAGTAAAATAAGCTATAAGCTGCATCCAGTTCAGTTAACATATTCTCTCGATCAGAGATGTGTCTAATGTTTTTATAGAATCAGAGAATCATTATGGTGGGAAAAGACCTTTGAGAACATTGAGTTCAATCACAAACCCTGCCACACCGTGCCTGTTAAATCACATCCTTAAGCACCTCATCTACATGTTTCTTGAACATTTCCAGGGATGATGACTCCACCACTTCACTGGGCAGCCTATTCCAATGCACAACTACTCCTTCTGTGTAGAAATTGTTCCTAATGTCTAACCTGGAACTCCCCTGGTGCAACTTGAGGACATTTCTTCTTGCTCTGTCAGTAGCTATTCTGGAAAAGTGATCAACTCCCACCTCACTACAACCTCCTTTAAGGAAGTTGTACAGAGTGATAAGGCCTCTTCTCCAAACAAACTAAATAATCCCAGCTCCTTCGGCTGCTCCTCATAAGATCTGTGGTCTAGCCACTTCACCAGCTTTGCTGTCCTTCTTTGGACATGCTCCAATGTCTCAGTATCCCAAACTGAACCCCAAACTGAACACAGCATTCAAGGTGTGGCCTTACCAGCACTGAGTACAGGGGTATGATCACTTCCCTGGTCCTGCTGGCTACACTGTTCCTGATTCAAGCCAGGAGGCCCAGGAGGTCACCTGGGCACGCTGCTGGCTCATGTTCGGCCAGCTGTTGACCAATATCCCTGGATCCTTTTCTGCCGTGCAGCTCTCCAGCCGTTCTTCCTCAAGTCTGTAGCACTGCATGGGATTGTTGCAATTGAAGTGCAGGACCTAGTACTTGGCCATGTTGAATCTCACACAGTTGGTCTCTGCCCATCAATCCCGTTTGTTCAGATGCCTCTGTAGAGCTTTCCTACCCTCAAGCAGGTCAACTCTTCCTCCCAGCTTAGTATTATCTGCAAATTTGCTGAGGGTGCACTCAAACCCCTCATCCAGATTGTTGATCAAGTTATTAAGGAAGACTGGCCCCAACACTGATCTTTGGTGAACACGACTTGTGATCAATTAGCAGCTGGATTTAACTCCATTCACTACCACTCTTTGTGCCTAGCCATCCAGCCAGTTTTTCACCCAGCGAAGAGTACATCTGTTTAAGCCATGAGCTGCTAGCTTCAACTTAAGAGAGCATCTATCCAGGCTACCCCTTTAACTGTAATAGTGCAAGTTATTTATTAATATATTAGTCCCAAATATATGAAAGATGAAGAAATCATACTTTGTAATTTCTCAGCTATTACAGTAGTGCCATTATCAAACTAAAAGCTCCAAAACAGTCATTTCTGGCTTAATACAGTGATATGGACAAAGCTTAACTATAGAGTCAGCTGTGTAGCATATAATTGTAGAGTGTATATAAGTTACTCATAGCTCAATCAGCTGTTTTTGTCACAATCAAATTAATAGACATGCCAAGACCTCTCAGGACTGTAGACAAAACAAGACATAGCCCGCCTAATGATAACTACAGTGAATTGGAAGACAAGGAAGGTGGAAGATGCTGTTTCTGAGATACAGTCAGATGCTTGAAAAGTCTGTTGCAACTTGCCGCAAACATATAACTGTTTCTGGGATATGCTTCCACTCCTTTGGCCCTCTAGGCCAGAAGAAAACTAACTTTCCAAGGTTCCAGCAGAGAGGAAGACATAGGGCTGTTTTGCTACCCTGAGAAACTGCTCAGGTCAATCATACTGATAGATGGTCCTGGTTAGAGGATCAGCTCTACCAAACCTAACACACAGGTGATGACCACCTGATCACCAGTTTTGAATCATCAGTTGCAGATGACTGACTGGTTAGGCTCAGCTCCAGATTTTTCTACCTATTTTCGAATTTACACATAACATCACTGCAATATCAACCCTTTGTTTTTTCCTCCTTTGTAGCAAACCTACAGTATTCATTTCCTGGCCCCTACTTGTCCTTCAGGTTGTCCTGTGCTAAAAAGATACATGCGGAAGGCTGAATAGGCACCTGTACTTATTTGTACAGCCAGCAATGCAAAATATCTTTATATTCCAATCTGCAGCAGGAACAAAGGGGAATAGTTATTCTGAAACCGTAAGTATTAGTTATGGAATAGGATGCAGAGTAATTAATCAAACTTGCCACAGATCTCTAAGATTTGGATTGCACACTCTAAAGAAATCACCATCTGCTTCACTCAAGCCTTTCCCTTGCATACAGAATGATCTAGGTAGAGCTATGACTGTAGCTTGCAAGCAGGAGGTTGAATTTGAATTTAATGTTCTAAGTGAGTTCTGAAATGGAATTTGTCACGTACACCCAAAACCATTTTACGGACATAAAGTGTATGTGATTTCATTTCAATTGAGTTTGCAGTTTTAAGTTTGCTCTCCACAAATATTCCAGAGGCTGAATATGGACTGCTGACTAGCGAATTAATGCTTATGCTGAAATACATTGCATAGTGGATTTAAAAATGTATTTAGATGTGAAGGTTGCTGTTTCTATTTTACTGCGCAAGAAGGGATTATATGTCTTATTTCAACTCTATCCATTATCCTAATAAAAGATTTTACCACTTAAAAAATAAAAGTGATTTTATGTAAGTATTACCAAAAGATCTGAATTGTTCAATGAAAAAAATACAGAAATATTATATCAAATTTCTATCCTCTTTTCTCATTTTGAATTTTCAGTTTTGAATTTTATATTCAGCCCATTCAGAGTTTATATGCAGAATATACCGGAGAGGTGGAAAAAAACAGATCATTTCATGACATTTTATGCCATTATCTGTGGTTGTATTTTGAAATTGGATCTATAAAATAAACTCCCTTCTCTGAAATGTTTTACACAGTTGTCCAGATCTACAAGGCTTATAACACATTAGATTTCTCAAAGTCCTAGATGTGCACTTACAGTACAGTCTTAGTTTTCATTCTTAAAAAGTTAGCAAATCTCTAAATTTTGTAGTGATGAGGAAAGGCTGGAAAAACGCTGCTTAGCCTTTCAAGAACAATATAATAAATAACACCAAAGATAATCTTTCCCTCCTCCTCCCAATTTTCATGAACTGCAAAGACCATTTCATGACTTTTAGCAGGATGACAAGTGATCACTTGGCAGATGTCAAGCAGATGAGTAGGAATGCAGGCCATCTGGTTCCCAGTGTAGCTGGCTCTCTGCCCAGCTTGCCTGCTGCCCAACTCTCAGCTTCCTGCGAAGCTGCACAATTCCCTCACTGGCCAGATGCCTTATCATTTTGCTGGCTAGCAGCTTAGGTCTGTTCTTTTGCTGCCCATCTTGCTGGTAGATCAGTTTGAGCAGGCTATCCAGCTCCCTGGATACCCAGGCACCGATCTGGTATTCAGGATCTTCAGGAGACAGATGGGCCAAGGCCCACCATTCCCCTCCGCCAGATTCCAGACTCCCAACTTCTTATACCAAAACCAAAAATATCTAAACGTTGGCAACTCGAGATCAGCAGTAAAACGGCAATTCCATGCCTGCCATCAGCTCTTATTAAAGATAAGGTGGCACAAAAAAAAAGTTCTTCATTTTCAGTAACATCCTGGCCCATGAAGCTCTTCTTTGAAGTCAGCCATCACTTAAATGAAACACAAGCATCAAAAAAAATTCATTTAAAATAATCGTGGTCCATATCTTTCAGCTCTGCATTCGGATGTGATGTGCAAAGCAAATAACCAATACAACTAATAATTTGTGGGTGTACTCTCTTTTTTTTGGAAAAATAATTTAAGTGATTAGTCCTTCCAGAAATCTTAGGCATATTAACCCTACATGAATAGATAATGCAATACAAAAGGGGTCATGGCTTTTGTGTAAAAAGTCTTTTCACAAATCTAATTTTCAGAATCTCAGATGTTCTTCAAAATCATGTAAACACATCTTTCAGTGGCATCAATACAAAAAGTGCATGTGCATGCACATGATTTTCAGACAGAGCTCTCTCCAAGGTGTCAGTTCTACAGACTGATCTACATGAGATGTTTTAAAGTTGTGAGGAGTCCTTCTGTCCATGCGGATGGATCCTACACTGCTAGAGAGCATGTTTAACCCTGCATCATGCATGACTTCTGCTTTCTGGCATGTGCTTCTACCCTGTGCAGTTTCTAAACACAGTCTAAGAAAATTTCCAGATAATCTACTACTTAAGGAAAATAACCAAATCCCTTATTGTCACAAAAGATCATGGTATTTCTGGAAAAGAAAAATAGTGAAAATTAAGTTTTTAGAATGGACAAGATCACCTCTTGTTTCCAGGTTACTCACACAGTCGAGGAGACCATGGAGCCTGAAGAGGGGAAGGTCTATAGCTTTTCATTGCAGAGCTTGAGAGGTTTGAAGTGGGTTACAATCTCCATTCCCTCTTCCTGTTTCTCTATGGTGGCACTGAAAGATAAGTGCTTAGAGATTTTGGGGTGGATTTACTAAGTTCATTCCTCACAATCAGTTCCATCCAAGAATCTTATATGATTCTTGTGATTTTCAAAGACATTAAAAAATCTTACAGTTTATTCAAAAGCCAGGATCAAGATGGATCCATAAAATTTATATATTCTTAACACAGTCAAATAAAACATGTAAGGAATGGTGTAATCTTATTAGTTATGTTATCCTTTATGAGTTTAGAAACTGTTAAGATGATGAAGTACAGCTGAAATCTTCACATGCCATACAGCTTTTAACAAAACTGTAACAGGCTTATGTGATATTTGACTTTTTTAGAACATCTGAATGATAAATGGTTTGGGCTACCCCTGTTTTTGGTAGGTCCCCACCCAGTTTGGCCCTGGGCAAAGAAAAAAGGAAAAAGTTGAAAAGAAAAGGTTGAAACAAAGTAAAAAGGTTGAAGGAAGTTGCTATGGGAAGGATTTTCCAATCTCACTTCTAGCATTCACAGAATTGGATGAGGCATATTCATGCAATGTCACCTTCTACATTTATTAAGCAACTCCAGGAAATAAGGAGCAATGCAAAACCCTGTTTAGTAGGCTGTGAAATATAGAACAATTCAACCATGGAGAAAGTGCCCTTATTCATTCTGAGCAGAGACAAAATATATTTTAATAAGATAGGTAAACAAACACTATTTTTTTTTCTCTTGAAGGCAAAATAAAGTTTCTTAATTTTTAATCTGAGAAGTGCTGAATTCAAGACTTACAAAAGTAAACTAGGTATATTTTGTAGAATGTGCATAATATTTAACAGCATTCAGACAAGTTCATCTCTTCATTCTGCCTTGGAAATCAGCTATATGAACAAATAGCAAAGATATCAGCTGAAAATGGGTGTATAGGATAACTTCAAGTTTTAGGTGCAACTGACATTTCCATGCATCACACCGTTGCACAAAGTAATGACATGACATGCTGAATAATAATAAAAAAGCTCATTGTAACATTGAAAAAGAAAAAAAAAACAGACAAAAACTGCTGTACAGCTATATATCACACACCTGCCTTACAAAAACAACCTCTCGTTAGAGAGATCCAAGAGGTTCCTATACACTTCTCATCTCTGGGTAAGGAATGAAAAGGTTGCGTGATGTAGTAACATGTTTAATCTGCTGCACCAAGGTGTTTTTCATTCCTGCCTTTTTATGCATTAGCTCCCAGAGTTTCAGATCACTGAAAACAACTACCTTTCCTGCAAAACAATGATGCACTATGCTGCAATAGGGGCAATAATCTGAGTATTTTGGAAGTTACAGTTACTTTTTCTCTAAATTGAAGGCAAAACTGTCTGACTTTTCTTAGCCATTTAATTAGTTCATTTCATTAGAGGTATTTATAAAATTCTCTGAGAATTATTTCACTGAGCAATTTTCAAGGACTACCCTATGATCTTCTGGTAATTTTTTGCTTTTAATATTTATAGTCAGACTAATTCTGTATTTTCTCTGTTCTTTCTCTCTCAACAGGTAGCAGGTATCTTTATGACGTGCTTTTGTATAGCAGACAAATCAAGGTAGCTAAAGCGAAGCAGGGTGGAAAAAGCATTCTAACAAGCAAGTGGCATCAGTAAAACATAAAGTAAATGTAAAACATTAGGCTTATTCATGAGACTTTAGGTTTTTAAGCCAGTAGTGCTGATTTTGAAACAAGCTGCATCAATTCGAATTTTTAGGAATATAAGAAAAAGAAAATAAATTAAATTAGACTGTTAGGTACCTATGTAACAGCTGCAAGGAGACTCAATGCCCATGATAACATCATATGCTTACATACATGTTTATACATGCTCATTTAAAACAAACTCTCATTCTGAAGATATTTTTGTTCAAGTAATAATTCTTTTAAATACATTTCTTCAAATTTTTTCATTCTTGTGTCACTTCAGATACTGCAAAAGAAAGCTATTTGCTTTCCTCCTGCCCCCTGGTGACATTTTTGTCATTTAAATACCCCTAGATGCTGTATATTTCATAGTAAATATACATCGTACTAAAAAAAGTCTGCTGGCAGTCTGGAAGAGCAGGGCCAGGCCTTGGTGGAACTCTTTTTTTTTGCATACAAGTTTTTACATTGGCATTGCCTTTCTTTCCTAACTGCGCCACATGTATAAAAGAGTTATCTCAAACCACATTCATTTTACAAGTAAAGCCAATGGAAACTGCAAGTATTTGGTGTAACTGAAATTAAGTCACAAGACCTAATTTTTGACAAGACATCTACTGTTGGTTTTAAGCAGCTATCATTAACAGCTATCATTAACAGCAATCTGGAACAAGCTCATCTGTACCCTTCATTTAAATGATTTTGAAGTCCTGGTAAAGTGGACTGGTGCACTGCCTTCCCCTCAAATTCTGCGTTCCCCCTCTGCTGCCTCTTATTTCTTTTCCGACAGCATGTATTAACACTCTTCCTTCCATCTATAGAGAAAAAATGGATACACTCAAAAAAGCGTTTAAGCAGAATTCATTACGGCACTTGAAATGACCTTTCAAATTCATTAGTGAACCAGTTATCAGCTCTAAAAGTTTCTTTCCTCCCACTGCTTCCAGCATTTTTTTTTGCACAAATAACTTTGCTAATTATCATTAAAAGCATTTACTCTGAAGTGTAAAAAAGTTACCTGTAAAAATCAAGAAGATATATCACTAAAAGCTGCCTTTTTCTTCCAATTTAGACCCCTGAGCAATTGCAACATGACCCTGTATTCTGAGTAAGTTGGTATAAAACACATGAAGTAAGAAATATCTTCCTATTAACAGTCTCCAAACCACTGAGATGTTTATCCTCCTACTTTACACCACTCGGGTCTGGTGACATTAATTGTTTATATACTCTTTAAGACCAAGAAATACACTGGCTATTGAGAATGGTTATGTTGAGGTTCCTTAGCTCTTTTTTATAACGTGTAAATCTTCTAACTCCTTTGGAAATGCCACAGTATCACAGAACTATTTCAGATAAGATCCTCTGCAGCAGTAAATCAATATAGCTCTCCTGAAATCAATGGTGCAAGCATGATTTACAGTAGCTGAAGATCTGCCCTTTTGATTGTGGCCAGTGATATAAAATACTCAAGAGGGTTATTGCAGTAATATTTAGGAATATGTTTTCCAGTAAATTAAAGTTCTTTAAATGCACACCAAGGAAACAATGCACTTGCACTGCTCAGCTCGCCACACAGCACTGTGCTATTACACTCTTACAGCAAAGGATGAGCTCTAAGATGGATGAACATGGGAATACCATAAAAGAATGGTCAAGACAATAGCATTATATAATCACACTCACAGTTCAATGATATTTCTATTTTTGAAGATTTTTTAGCTAGGCACTTGCTGCTTATAGAGTCTGTGCTGGCAAACGCAATTGAGATATGGCACTATAACCCATGTCCTTCCTCTTTTGATCATTATATATATAAAACTGATGTTTCTAATACCAGGTCTTCCCTCCCACACATTTCTTTTTTTCTTTTTTCTAAGTGACTTGTAAAAATATTTTTAAAGAATTGTAGGTCTGTTTTGCTGCCAAGGCTATCTCCATTTTATGGCTGGTCAAATTACAGGATAAGATCTAGTTCAACCCACAGACTGTGATTTAAGAAACCTTTGAAGTACAGCTAAGCTACCAAATATGGCCAGAGCCCCAAAAGGTTAACGGTTTTTATTTTCTTTTCATAGCATTACCGCAATGATGCTCATCTGAAAAGGCAAGTGAAGCAAAATTTCCAAGAAGCAATTATATTTTTCCAGTAGCTGAAAAAGGAAATGACAGACAAGCACAAAACCTCTCTATTACAGCTTGGGAACTTATGTCATGAAAAAAAACAATAGCATAAAAGCAGCCTTTTATTAGCTGCCTATGAGAAACAGACAACAACATAAGGTTAAAATGGAGCCTGAATTTAAAACAGTTTCAGTTTTTGTGAATATTCCCCTTTTTTAAGTCAAAACTTAGTAAAACTCTATAAATTAGATGGCTTTGGAGCTTCATCTTTGTAAATATTTTGACCGTTTAAAAACTACTATAAATATATAAAAAAGTGATCACTTCCTCCTTTATTAAGTGGTCATGCAATGTCTCTTGCCACACAACTTGCTGACATTAGGGTGTGAAAAGAGAGTTCACAATTATGTACCCATACCTGAGCTGTTTAGCATTTGCAAAGACTGCTAAGAATCCAGGATGAAAAGAAAATAATTATCACTTAATTATTTAAACTACAAAGAAAAAAAAAAAGGAATATTTTTCCTCTATGAACCCTACATATGTCAGATAACCAAATACTCTAGGGCTTAAGAAAACTCAGAAATCACTAAAATATATTTGAGTACCTGGTATCTGTTACATCAGTTTGATGCTTACAAGTTCAGTGATTTCTGTTTTCCATTTTGTAGAAAAATGCATTAATACATGTTCATTAGACCTAAAAGCACTACATGCAGATCCTCTGATAAACCACATTCTTAAAACCTCAGTATTTTAAAGGTAAATCTTTTGGGCTGCAAAAATGCAGTCTCCGACAGGGCACTGAATCTGCACCCTAAAGGTAAAAACTAAGAAATAACATTTCTTTATTGGCTAAAGAAGCAGGCAAGTATTCTCAATTATGACTTGTACTGATTTGAAATCAAAGGCACACATTGGCAACATTTTGAAGATTCCCATATATATTCCTCTTAAGACAAGGAATATATGATAATTTCATATATGATAATTATCACTAAAATACTTTTTTTTTTCTGCATGGAAAAGAGATGCAACCATACAAAGCCATTACTCATGACTGTACTACACCAAAAAAAGAAAAAGAAAAACAAAACAAAATAAAGAAACCAGTGGATTTTTTTTTCTATTAAAACCCATCAATTTTAGCCTTTACTGAAGGCAGAAAACAAAAATGCTTACACTGGAGAGTAAGAAAAAAAAAAGACTTGTACTTCCTAGGGGGGACAGAATTTTATTCCACTCAGACTAGAATGCTATTTCTATATCAGGAGAAGAGCACACTGACAACAGGGAGACTAAATATGCACAAAACCTTGTTGTGTCCTCTTGCTACATATCTGAACCCATACATGAGCATGCTGATCTGTTCCCAGTAGGAGTGAGAAAGAGACATGCAAGTGGTTTCCTCTCTTGCCTGACAGCCCTGCATAAGGCATGCCCTAGGAGCATATGGGGAAGCATCTTCAATTCTCACTCTGCTTCTGCTCTGTGGCAACACACAGTACCTAAATTGGTGGAGTCACTAGCGTTCTGAGTGGCAGAGGGTTGGGTGGCTTTTCTGTCTTTTTTTTTTTCCCTCTTAAGTATATTTTTTTTTGTCTGTTTATTTGCTTTTTGTTTGACAGGGTTTTTTTTTTTTTTTTTGGAGTATACTTGCTCTTTTCTTCTACTACTACCATGTTGGTGTAAATAAAAGTGAGTGTACCATTAGAAACACCAACCTTATGTTCTTCACATAAGCAAAGAACTAGATAAAGTAACGAAGTCAATATATTTTTATGAAATGTAGTACTTTGCCATGAAAAGATTCATTAGCAAAGACTATAATGCCACTATGGTGCATGCTATCAGTGAGAAGGTGCTTTCACAGCTGTGTTCACACTCATAGGCACTGATGGGAATATAGCTGCTGTACATCCTTTCTCTCATTTTCTAGGAGCACTCTGGCCGACTTTTAATACCAATCTTTCAAAGAAATGTCTCAGAAAAGTGTCCTGTGAATTTTCTCTCATCACTAGTCCATCTTCAAGTACTTCAAATTCCTGATTTCTGAAATATCTGTACCATATTCATCCACTTCCATGCTGATACGATGCTCTACATTTGTCCTCTGTACCCAATCTTGTGAAAATTTCATAAATCAGGACAGTAGGTACACGTACTGAAACCTAAGTGGGGACTCTGTCAGCTTGGCCAAGTTGTGTCGGGTGTGCTCCTTCCCCAGTCTGACTGATTTCCCACAGAGAACTTTGGTTGAGGCTGTGGTGCCTGCCTCCCTAAATCTCTCTCCCCTACTCACTGAATATTAACCTTATGGATGCAACCTGCTGGGAGCTGTTCTGACAGAAGAGAGATAATAACAACACAATAGCCAAGGACTAAGTTGGCATCAGAAAAAATTCAGCTGATCTGCAAAAATGACTACAAATCAATGCCAGAAGCGAGGGTCAGAACCTGGTCAGCTCTGCTTGCGAGGCAGTGGGCTGCATGCCAGGATCTCCTCTTGAGCAGGAATGTCTCTCAAAGTTACTAATTTGAAAAGAATAGATTGAAAGATCCCTTACCAGCAACAGGTCCATGGGAAGTGAAAAGAGCATGATAAAATTTCCGGCACTAGGTTTTATTAAATTGTATATCTAGGATGATGGATTGTGCACATAATCCCTTAGACATAAAGCACTGATCAAATCTGGGTGTAAGATTGCATTCAGTCGCACTCAGACTCCTCTGAGACGGAGTTTGGAAAGCAAGTGGGTCCGACCTGAATCCCATGGCTCAATAGGACTGTCTTTCTTGTAATTTTGTATAAACTTGTCATCTATGCAGTAAACAACAGGGACCCTGCCATAGAATCTCACTAAAACCACTGTTCATAGCAATAAAACATAATACTGTTTCTTTCCTAAGAATGCAGCACATTGCACCACTAATTAAAATTCTTAGAATCTCACTGTAAAGGAAAAGGAGAAAGGTAAAGATAAGAAAGCAGGTGGCCCTGCTCCCAGACCCGTCAAGGGTCAGACACATCCACTGCACTCCATTCACTGTTATATACCTAGCCATTAGTAGATTTCATAATAATGTACGTATCACAAATCCTCACCTCTTCCCTGACATGTCCTTAGGTCTTTCTTCAAAAGGACCTAGTGCTTCTTTCTAAAATTTCACTAATTATGTCTCTGTAGTGCAGTTTTCATTCCCTCTTAAATGTTTAAGCAATGATAGACATACTCCGGACACACTTCTGCTCTTTCACATCTCCTCTTATGCATGGTAAATATTTTTGAAACATTGGAATAGAAAGTTCTGCTGATGGCAAGGATAGAATAGGACTGCTTTCATTCCTAATTACGTGACTTAATTTTAACTGGCAGGTAAATGGGTCACGTTAGTCCCTCTGCACCTAGAGGTTCTCTTTTAATGGGTGGCCAGGAAACAGACTCCTCTTAATTTCTATATATCTGACTTTTTCCGAGAGGAGTGACAAAATACGTTTCAGACATGATTTGTTTCTTTTATGTACACTTAATTGGGACAGACTATACGCAAGGATCATGAATTCTGTTGTATTCAATATAATAGCTATGTGGAATGGGTGACATCATGATTTAGTATATAGCCTAGATAATGAAAGATGAATTGTTTCTGAAAGAAGCCTGAAGTTTATATTTTTATATATATACATATATATATATATATGTTTAAGACACACACATTGAGACTTGATGTCTCGGTTTCAAATCGCCAGTTGGTGTTGGAATATCATTCTTATTTACATGCTTTCTTCTTTTTAAGCTATCCGAACTAGATTTTTGGTGTTATGTATCAGCAGTTGCGGTGATTTTTTACCTGCTATCAACTTATCTGATGCTGAGAAGGCATTTATTTAACCCTTATTAATTAGCTATTTGGTATTTATAACAAGGTGTAAATGTAATGACATTATGTGAAAATTGGCATAACTGTTCCACTTCTGACCTCAAATTCATATCCTGTATACTTATATAACTATGTTGCTTGTCAGCCAGCATGAACAGTTCAGAATACTGGAAAAACAATAAAAAGAAAGCCTTAGATCTCTGTCTCCACATATATCATAGGTTTACAATATATGCCAAGTATTATGCCCAAGACCTATAGTTCGGAACTCAAGATGAAAATATGTATTTTTAACACATCAGTCATAGTTGCACAATAGTTGTACTGTGGGTACAGCTACTAATTACATTTATCCAAATATACCTACTATCTGAACGTCACACACTAAAGTCATTCAAATCCTGGGTTAACGTATAGCAATGCAAATTGCAAACCTGTAAAACTGAGTTCCTTGAAGAAACATCTGCAAACACAAGGAACAATCCAAACTCCCAAATGAACACATGCCTGAAATTTATCAGAGCTTTTTCAAGGAAGTGAAAATAAATATTTCATAAAACGAATCCACAGAATCCACTGAATTCACAAATGAAATTATAGCTCAGATTTTCAGGTGGAAAATAAATGACTGGAAATTAAAGTACTTCTTTAGGCATTACAAAATAATGCCTAAAAATGAGGAATTATAATCAAACAGTGTTTTCTCTGCCCCATTGGACTCATGATAAAACAAAACATCACCATTTAATTAGCAATAAAAGTAATAAAGAAAAAAAAAATCTCATGGTACCTCACTTTCAGTCTCAGATTGCAGATTGGTACAAATTCAAGAGAACTCCAAGTGAAAGATCAGAGATCTTTCTAAGTGCAAGATCTCTAAATATTTTGAACCCGAATGATCCTAATACAAAAAATATATTAACTGTGGATTTATATCCTGAAATGAATCTTCCATTTTTCAGTTCTCAACATGAATATCGTCAAATATTATGATACTCTAACAAAAGCCTTTTAAGTTGTTCCTTTCAGAGCATGACACTAGCTACTAGCATATTTAGCTAGTAACAGAGTCAAATTGCAGCTCAAAGCATTCAAAATCTCCCCTAGCTCAACTCAAAGCAAAATAACTAGAAATATATCAAAGTATTTTGAAGTCAGATTCCATTTTCAAATGCAAACAATTTATTTCCTTCCACCTCCCAATCACAAGGAAATATTTTAAAAAATGAATAAATAAATAAATGAATAAAGCACACACACACAAGATGTATGTTTCCTCATATTAAAATACTTGTCACAAATGTGGTATCAGACACTATTCAGTCTGAAAAGGAAAAAAAAAGGGCAAAAACATAGATGCACAATATGCATTGTAAAACACAGAAACATTTTGTCTCAAAGAATCCCTGAACATGTGATGGATCTTTATTGATTCCCTGACTGGGAACACTTAGGAGAAGATTCCAGGGCCATATTAGTGTCTACTTGCCCTATTCCTATATTAAGTACCCATTTTTGACCAATGTCACAGATATTGTGGAAGATTTTGATCCATCTTAGCCAGCCATTCTTATAATATCCATTTTAAGTTCTTTAACTCATCGGTATCTCACACTGAAGCAATGCTAGTGTTTCACAGAATAATTTCAAGAACATTACACTCATTCTAGCTCTTCATTTAGAACTCCCTTTTCATTCAGCCTGGAGAGAATAGCCTCTTTGTGCATGACGTTCTTGCAAATGCCACTATTCTGACCTGAGATTTCATGGTTTGAAAGGAGAGGAGGTAGATGTCTTCCTCCTCCCTCTCTCCATTTCATGTTAGAATTAGCCTTTTCTTTCAAAGCATTTCTTTTTCTTTTTCAGAGAGAGACAATAATCTGGCTTTGTGAAGGACTAAGGTTCAAGTCTCTCAACGAGTCTTGAAAGAATGAGGGGAAAAGAAAGGCAGAGCAAGAATTTGAACTTGAGCATACTCCATCCAAGGGGAGCTACCTGAACTTAACTGCCTAGTCTTAGCTAAAGGACCTTCTTCCATCCCAAAATTATGAAAGTCTTCATGTTGGGACTTGCGCAGGTTGCTTAAACTATCTGATGTAGTCCTCTTTGTTGCTCTTTATATAATGCTTTTTTTCCTCAGTAAATTCAGGATTTTAGCATGGGTCATAGCAGAACTCTTCCTTCTCCAGAAGAAAAAGGGACAAAAAGAAAAATAAGAAGAAAAGGTATAGAAAGAAAAGGGACAGAAGAAATAAGCTAAACTTTTCACTGTCTTTCTCTCCCATATTGAGAGCAATGGAGGGCTCTTTCTCTATTTATAACTTCTTGCTCTGTGGACATTCCCAATGTGGCACTCTGTTTTGTTTTGTTTTTGTAAAAGGAAATATTAAAAAAGATTTTTTTTTTAAAAAAAAGCTAAAGAATACCTCTCCTAGATTTTTTTTTTACAGCAGAATCACTTATATCAGAGTAAGAAAGGCATTTTCAAAGAAGGCAATAACTCTCCTCCTCTTTCTCCCTCTCGTATTTTTCAGAAGAGAAGAGCCAAACAGAGTAGGAATGACAGACACATGTATACTTGTCAGTAAAGATCATTTCTAAACTTAGATTACTTAAAACCCCATTTATATGTCTTGTCATTTTCCACATGCATGGTGTCAGGAATGAGAAGAGGATTGTTTTTTCCCACCCCCATCACTTTTATGCAATAAGATCTCACTTAATTCTTATTTCTCAAAAACATCTTAAGGGGGAATATTCATGTAACAGTCTTAATCACCACTTTAAGCAAAAATTAGTAATTATTTGTAGGGAAGGGAAAAAGAGAAAGCTTGCTATTTGTGTAGTACCATATATTTAGCCAAAAAAAAAAGTGCTACAAAATGACAACAGCAGCATGTTATTTGCAGCTATGTGATTAATTACAGAATCACACAGGATAACAGAATGGTTGAGGTTGGCAGGGACCTCTAGAGATCATCTAGTCCAACCCTCCTGCTCAAGCAGGGACACCTAGAGCACGTGGCAGACTCAGAAATCTCTGAGTCTCTCAGAAATCAGATTATGCCTCTCATCTGGGCACGCAACCTTGAAAGGAGATCCTGAGGGCCCTCACTCTAGGGAGGAAACTGGCTGGAGGAGCAGGAAAGTCAGCAACGCTGACACCATTTCCTTGTATACACTTATGGGCACATCACTTTCTCTTCAGCAGCCTTACACCAGCATTGATATGGACACCAGGGAAGCAATATCTGAAATATGAATAATCTGTCCTAATTGTACTTGATAGTTTATCAAAGAAGGGTCTGAAAGAATGTGCACAAGAAAATATTTTTTTTCAATTTCAGAAAAAAATCTGACAGGAGACTGCATGTAGAGTAAAGATCTTTACATCACATGCCAAAATCAGCTTCTCTATCTCTGTCCTATTCTCCATCTTCAAACCATCACGGATAACTAAAAAGATGGCAGTCTAACAATATGTCAAATTAGGGAAAAATCTCAGTGAAACAGAGCTACATGAAATACTTCTTGATTAATGGGCAGTTCTATAAGGAGATAGGAGAAGATAGGAGAGAAAATAAAAGATTTAATGCCTGTTCTCTGAATGGGTGATGCAATCACACAAACTGACATCTAAAGATAGACCCACATAACATAAAAGTATGAACACAAGCCTGTCTCTTGATATCTCTGTCCACTATACCTAGAAATATTAATCAGCAGAACAGAATCTAAGCAGAGAGAGCTACCTAAAAATTAATAAAAGATGACCTCAAAAACATCATAATCCATTTATCTGGTCCTAACAGTACCATATAGTGCTACATGAAAACCTCAGTTCAAGTTTCCTGCACACTTCTTTTTCTGAAAATGTGAGGAACTCAAGATGTGGAAAGGAAGAAAAATAATTCTCAGTGCAGAAGTCTACATTTCTTTATTTCATACAAGGAAAGAATCTCACTAAATAAATATCACTTCCAAAATGACAAGATTATTCAGTTGTTTTCTTAATTGTTCCTGTTAAAAACCTGAAAGGTAATTTTAAGTTCAATCTGGGCTAGTATATATCACAAATCTCCAAAATAACTCTGCTAAGATACAGCAAAAAGCAGTTTCCTTCCATAAACTAACTATAGAAAGTCACAGAGAGAAAAGGATTTCCAGCTGCTCATACATACAGTTAACAGTTTAAATCTAAAAAAAAAAAAAAAAAAAAAAAAAATGGTTCCCACACACCCAGTTCCAACTCAGAGATGCAGGCTACCTCCTCGCTACCCTACATGCAGAGACATCTGTTTTAGAGACATCAGTGTGATGCCACTCAATTTCATTCCAACAATCATTGCAGAACACCTGTTGCTATGCTAATGTAATCTGTTGTTGATAGAGTTACATGAAAATAAAAATTAATAATGCAACAAAAAATATACAAACATCCTGCTCTTGAAATTAACTTTAAGCTGAATATTTTTTGGTATGTCATTCTGTAGTATTTTTGAGAGAGAAGAGATGAGGCTTATTGGGAAATATATTTCCACAGAAAAGACATCTTCAGCTCTGTGTCCAGCTGAATTATGTTGCATCAGGTGACTTTGCTTGCTGCTCCCTGTAGAAGATACGTTACTCAGTCAAAAGTTTGCCTTTAATAAATATGATCAGTAACTATAGCAAAGTAACTTGGAACAAGATTATTTTGAAAGAAAAGATTTTTTTTTTTTCTCGGTTACAAGTTTGTCTTCCTTTAAAGTTATTCTAAAATGTTGAAAAGTTACTTCAAAATGATTTAGATGAGTTTTTAATCATTTTCACTTTAAAAAATTATTTATGAAATAGTTGGAGGTACATATAGCTTGATCCAATTTACAAAACATAATTGCCTTGCCACAACAAAGCAATAGAGACATAAACACACTGGGGTCCCAAATAACAAAAGAAGATAAAAGTATTCAAAAAGAAAGATGATTTGTCCCTTTAAAGATTCTTTTTCCTTTCAAATGAACAATACTGAAAACCTTATTTTTTCTCTGAAATTTTTGAAAGGTCTTCTCCCTTTGACCCTTTCTTTACTACCTTTTGCAGCAACAACATTTGGATTTAATCTCCATATCCTTCCTTTGTATTCCAAACAGTACACAGTAATAATATAGCAGCAAGGAAACGACTTCCAGTGAAAAAGAAATGTTTGAATCAAGCAATTGGTTTTAAACTAGTTTTTCCTCTCCAATCCCTGATGTCTGATCTAGACTGAACATAGAAAGGCAGAACATTTAACAGAAGAGCCTGGTTTTGAAGATCTGCAGCTATATTTTGACATCTCATTTTTCTCGCTACCAGAATTACAGCCAGCACTTCCCTCTTGACTGCTTAGACTAATTGAAACCAAGCTATCCCCCTTTTGCATTTTTCCCCTCTTTTTGCTGTTCTTTTCATGATGCTAAACTTCAATTCAGGAACCCTGAGGAAAACTAAAATAATGAAGAGATCTATCTCAGCTATAATACAAAACAAAAAGATTATATGCAAGTCACCTTGAAAGTGGAAGCTGTCATTATTCCTTTTCATGGCTATTTAAAAAAGTAGGGAAAAAAGAGAAAAGCTGCTGAAATAATATTTTCACCTTTATACATTGTCCTAAAGAAAGTGTCATGGTCGAAAATCATCAGAAATTCTATTTCCCATTTCCATTGTGAAATTAAGAGAGCTTTTTCATTCTGAACTCTATCTACCCGCTGGGGCAGCAGACCTCTAGCTTGTTCTGGCTTTTAAATAGGTGTACTTTGGAGAAAGTAGAAGGAAAATATGCTTCCACAGAGCCCGCACTAATGACATACTAAAAACTTTTAAGAAGTTTTCTTCCGTATTTATTGAATCCAGGAAGTTAACTCAGTAATTATAGGTCCCAAGGTATTCACAGTTTCCTACAGGAGATTTAGGTATTTTGCTACTTGGACAATTGTGATTATAATTATCTATGATTCCAGCAGCCTGGGCTTTTTTGTGAGTGCATATTATCAATTGGTGGCAGTGCTCAAATGTTATCTGACATTGGTAAAGGACAATCTCTGGGCCTAGCTTTTCCTCAGACATATGTGGTATATGAATCAGAAGCAGCTCTTCAGAACTCAAAAAAATCTAACCCAGAGCAGGTCTGGACTAATGAGGTGAAAAATCAGACTGATTTATAATTCTGTGTTTTTACAGACACTCGTTAGTTTTTAAAAAAGGACATTTTCTTAATTTTTCACCTCCTCTGTAGAAACGGCTGGTCATGATGAGCAAGGTCAAATATTGTAATAGTTTTAACAGGGAGGATATTGTAGGCACTACGGTTTTGCGTGAGTGCAAAGTACATGCCACACTTGAAGACATCTACGTTGACAGTGAGACCCAGCTGCGAGGTTACTAGAACTTCTTTGAAGGTTATGTGTTCATTCTTAAAATATATTAGGTCAAGTAGCTGTTCAAGTAACACAAATCTTTTGAAGGCAAGGTATTCATTTAAGAAAGGCATGTCTTTATCCCTATACTGTCTCAGCTTCCACAGCAGAGTGGGCTGTTCCGCTGCAGTTGTCTATGTAGGAAGGGAGAGGATCCCATGGCAAGAGGCAAGTGCTGCAGGTTTTGTGTTTCCACTCTCTGACTCTGTCTGAAACTATTTGGATGGGCTTCATTGACTCTCCAGGAGCCCACAGATCTGTAGCACTATCACAGGATAGACAACAAACTGATTTTGTATACACTGATTTTTTTTCCCTGTGTTGTATCACATTGTATTTGAATTCAGCTTTATTTTAAGAGTTCTTACATCCTCCATGAAGGACAATATTTGATGATTAATAGTAATATTTAGGGGGAAAAAAAAAGGAGAAAATAAAAACACTAGTTAAAATGACAGACTCTGATGTTTGGAAAACCTGTACAGAAGGCTCAGAATAAATACAGCCTATCTTTCAAAAAAGTGTTCTTCTTCCTCTCAAAAAAGTCAAACGGTTAAAGAACTAAATGCAGGAGCAGAGAAAAGAAATTTTTAGTGTATGATCATCATTTACTAGTAGGAGATGGACCTAGTGACTTGGGCCAGCCTGAACATAATATGTTCTCGCTCTTAAAGAAAATATATAATACCAGCGTTTGATCTATGTAGATGTATCTATCAGCTCTCTTTGCAAACAGGCACTGCTCATATATGCAGGTACTGCTCTTTATAAAACATTGACATTTTGTTCTTTGCATGGATTGCAGGTTGGGACACCCTCCAGGGATTTCTTTATTAATAAAAAGTTTATCAATTTACAGTTGATCATTTTTCTTGTACTTTGTTTATAAGCTACCATAAACACTGTTTGCTAATGTAGTTTACTCAATATCATAATGGTGGTACTTTTCTGATATTCCAAAGATTTTTTCTTTTTTTTGAAATGGCAAAGCCACTGTGAAATATGAGATCCCCACAACATTTTCTTGCATGCATATACACACAAGTTCTAAAGCATCTGAGATTAAGGTATTTGCTCTGTTTTGTGTATATAATGGGTGAATACAGAAGATGAATATATACCATTTTTCCCTCTTATTTTCACAATGAATGTTTTCTAGACTATTCCAAACTGACAGCATAAGAGTTACAAACACATTTATAAAACAAGAAAACAAAGGCTAACTTTCCATGCTGTGGATACATCACAGGTTATTCAGACAAGTAAGATGATATTCTTTTTTACTTTTATGACATCTAGTTTGAAGTAACATGCATCTTACTGGCCGACTCCTAGCTTTCCAAAAATGCCAAAATACTAAATACAAAATGTTACTGCTTCCCTTTTGCTTTTGACAAACAAAAAGAAGCTAGCAGAAGTGGGTGAACATATAGGTAGCTAGGCAGAAATTGAGAAGCAATTAATATTAGTCCAGATTTCTCTGCACAGCAAACTGTCTAGTTTCTTCCCTTCTTACTTGTCTGTATCCTCCTAACAAGATAGTGTATTTGTCCAGGTACAAATGTTCTTCTTCTGCTACCTCCTAGTTTTTGTGCCTTGACTTTTGCCAGGTCCCTCAATATGCTCCATAAAGTTTGCAAACACATTTCCTGAAATGTTTGTGAGAGCTCAGCCTCTCCTTTTCCACTAACACACTAATAGTAGCCATCTATTCTGCTAATCAAACACTATTAAAAAGAAACATTTGAATCTCCTTGTCTCTCAGATAGTTCCCACTGCATCTAATGTATTATTCACCTCCCACCCATTCAGTTTGCACAATTCTTTATCCTTCCCTTACCATTTGACAATTTAGTATGTAGCTTATTTCTCATTAGCGTAACACTAATCAATTCAAAAACAATGGTAAAGCATTTAGCTAAATCAAAATAGCCTCAAATATCTTATTGAAAAAGTTGCAAAGATTAGAGTATTTAATTCACATACATAATATCTATCATAATATTCTCAAATGCTTAACTTTAAAGTATTTCCTTTGACTCACTCACTTGGAAATCTTTTCCCAAGGCTGCTGGCAAGAAGAATGATAACTCTCAACTGGGCTAAAGAACTTTTCCCTCAAAAATCAAGTCCGTACAATCTAGGGAAAAATGAGGAAAAGAAAATCATATAGAAGTCAACTAGAATTAATATATTTTGCATAAGTTAACAGCATATGATGTGACTCTCCCATCCGACAAAGAAAAAAATGCAGCCCATCTGATACATGCTGCCATCTTTACAAAAAGCCAACACAAGTCTTATGGGCAAACTCATGTAAGTTGAGGTCAGGTGTGGTTAAGGTTATTTGCTGTTCAATTATGTAATTGTTTAGCTACTGATTAACAAATCTCATTTTTTTAAAAAAAATTTCATATACACTACAATAAGTGCATCAAACAAATATTATGAAAACCACACAGACTCTACAAATGATTAGCAAACACATACTACTATCAACAGAACCTTTTTTTAAAAAAATTTTAAAAAGCCAGAATTTCCAGACTTTAAATTTTTAGTAACTGGACAACCACTGGTGATTGTTGGCAACCAGCATGTCAGTATTTTGTTTACCTTGATGTCCTCATGACAGGAAACTTTCATGATCATTGACTTAAGCTCATTACTACACAGATCACAGTCCCTCCTCAAGATCCATCTGAGAACAGCAGAGGCCAGAGTACTTTTAGGTTAGGAAACATAAAGTCTTCTAAGTTGCAATGATGGCAACTTGCAGTCTTCAGCAAGAGTTGTAATGACTGCACTTCTGTAGCACACATTATGTTGCTAAACATCTCTGTTCTACTCAATCCCTTTAACTTCCATAAGTTATGTAATAAGTGATGCTCAACAGTATTCACTGGTGCAGAAGGAAAGAGGTGGAGGTTCTTCATACTATGTCAGTCAGGACCCAGAGAGTCACCTGGAAGGTGGAGAGGAAGCAACTGGTGTGTCCAACACCACATAAAAATTTTCAAAAAGAATATACTAGAATATCTCTGGAAAATCATCTGAGAAAGAGAAGACTTATACTCAACTTTCCCCTCCTTATAAAGCAAAGATTTTCTTCAGCCCTCCTTCATAACGGGTGTGCTCCAGAAACACTGTGATGAGGTAGTCAGAAAGGAACAGTATATACCAGCATGCAAGTGTCTTTTCATAACTAAAGGGTTGAAATTACAAAAGGTTCTTTAAAAACTCTAAGTTTCCCAAGACTACTGAAACAAGCATAGTGCCTCTGCTCACTTAGAAAGTGTTTCATTATAGATAAATATATATATATATCAGTTTATTATATTAATTATATTAAAGAAATACATATTTTCCTAGTTTTGTTTTTGGCTTATACTAATTACCAAAACACTCATTTTTAATAAGTGGTCTCTTTGCCTTCTTCACTTCTCCCACAAGTCATAATAAATTTCAAAGATAATTTATATTTATGCATTACATTCACCTTTGAATGCAGTTCATATTTGTGAATTACTGGAATATCGATTACTTATACAAGAAGCTTAAGCATTTTTAAGCATTCTTTGAGAGGAAAAAAGCATTATTTAGAATCCAAACAATTTTTACTGTTGTACATATTGTTAACTGGAGAAAAACTACCATTTTTAAGTAGGTATAAAACAGAAATATGCATTTTTAAAGGATCTGTGATCTGCAGATTGAATTTAACAATTGAAATTGTAAAGCTAAGCAATCCAAAAAGCTAAAGCAATGTGAAAGCTAAAGCAATTTCACTAAAATTATATATGCAAGTTTTCCCGAGTCACTGAATGATTGTGTAAGAGACTTTCATGCAATTAAAAAGCACTATATATGGAGGATAACATTTAAGGTAAAATGTGAACAGACAGTTTGCTTTTCTCTGTCTTTCCTTTCCCACAGATCATCTGCCCATCTCCTCCCTTCTAAGCGAATGCACATGTGAATAGGAGCTTTTCACAGTTAAAAGGAAAGATTGTACCTTTCAAATTCCAGTAGAACGTCCACTGTACTGTCTAACATACTATGATTCAATAAAGCAATGACATACTTATCTGAGTACCGCTCATTTCATTTGTGGAAGAAACCAAAATTCTTCTGTCAGTCTTGATTTTTTTTTAATGGTTCATTATTTTCAGTGTTCTTGAACTTTGAGATGGAGAAACAAGAATATGAATTTTAAATGGCACCTAGAGCCACTCAGGGCAACAAACATACACACAGCAGATCTGGATCAGAAAAAGGTCATGCTGATGGTATGGCACCTTTTCAAAAAAAAAGAAATCAAGTAGCACCTCCTACCTGCATTTTCCAGTTCTTTTCATTTTTCTGCATTCTTCTAAAACAATGCTCTTGGGACAACATCCCCACTCCCTGAAAAAACCAGTAATTTTAAAAACTCACTCTTTTAACTAAATATCACATGGCAAATAAGTGAATTGTCAGTGCATTTAGCATATTTATCTCCATAAATGGTAAGGAAAACCAGAGAGGGCAGGGAGTGTCTTCTTGTTTTTCATCTCTCCTTCCTTTTATTCTATTTTGTGTCTTCCATCAAAAGTCTGATCTTGGAAAGATGTCATTACTGATGCCATTAACTATTTTTGTCAGTAAGAACTGCTACTTCGTATTTGGTAAACCAGCCAGATCAACAGCAGTTTCATATACACCCCATGAAGAAAAGCTAAAATGGTCTGCTAGTGAAGCCTGTGGTCTGCTTTCAGATCTAACAAGGGTTGTAACCTAGAAATCATGAATTAATCTAAATTTTCTTTGAAGTCTTTTTACTCTGGAAAAATCGTAACACGTCAAAGTGACAATTTCTCTCTCTAAAGAAAGAGCAACAACTTGCTTGATGTTCTAGAACTTGAAATAACTGCAGCATTTCTAATAAAAAACAGTAAAACAAAACTCAATCCTTTTGCAGAAATTATAGCAGTTCACATAGTTTCACTTTACAGAAATCATTAAACAGAGTAATACTGAGTTAAAGATACTATACCTAGAAATTCTCTGGCAGCTCCTTGCAAAAGTCCTGATGGATGTGAAATAACTATCCAAGCTTATTTGTTTCATCCAAGATCAAACAAATTTGAAATTGCAATTTTGACAAATTGAATTTGTCAGGGACAAAGGACACAACAGTCTTTCTTCTTTTATCTCTAAGCCTGGTTTCCTACAAAAGCTTTGGAGACCTCGATATGTCTTACTCCTTATGTACATATGTGTGTGTCTCCGAATCTCTTACTACTTTAGAACCTGATGGGAAATTTCAATCATATGAGTCAGAAAACAGTTCTGAAAGCCATGACGTTTGACAAAAAACACCCAAGAAAACCACTACCAGTTCTAACTCTGAAGGCTAAATTCCAGCCAATCCTGAGATGTCAGGGAGTGAGATGTCACATGATGCAGAAAAGCCCTAACAGAGCTTTTAACAGAGTCCCTTAAGAGATACTTGATTATTACTATATTGGTATCTATATTTTGGGTCAGAGAACACCTGAGGAAACTTGACACCCACAAATCCATGGGCCCCAATGAGATACACCCCAGAGTGCCATGTGAGATGGCGGATGTCATAGCTAAGCTGCTCTCCATCATCTTTGAAAGGTCCTGGAGAACGGGGCAGATGCTGGAGGACTGGAGGAAAGTCAATGTCACCCCGGTCTTCAAAAAAGGCAAGAAGGAGGACCTGGGCAACTACAGGCCAGTGAGCCTGACCTCTGTCCCTGGAAAGGTGATGGAGCAGCTCATGCTGGCTCTTGTCTCCAGGCACATGGAGGAGAAGAAGGTGCTCAGGAGTAGCCAGCATGGGTTCACCAAGGGGAAATCATGCTTGACTAACCTGATAGCCTTCTATGATGGGGTGACTAGATGGATAGATGAGGGCAGAGCAGTGGATGTCATCTATCTCGGCTTCAGCAAAGTCAAGACACCGTCCTTCACAGCATCCTCCTGGGCAAGCTCCAGAAGAGCGGGTTAGATGGGTGGACAGTGAGGTGGATTAGGAATTGGTTGGATGGAAGAGCTCAGAGGGCGGTAATCAGTGGTGTAGAATCCAGCTGGAGGCCTGTGGTTAGTGGTGTCCCCCAGGGCTCAGTCCTCGGTCCGGTCCTGTTCAACTTGTTCATTAATGACCTGGATGAAGGGATGGAGTGCTCCCTCAGCAAGTCTGTTTATGACACCAAACTGGGAGGAATAGCTGATAGCCCTGAGGGCTGTGCTGCCATCCAGAGGGAACTGGATAGACTGGACAACTGGGCAGTGAGAAACCTTATGAAATTCAACCAGGGAAAGTGCAGAGTCCTGTACCTGGGCAGGAATAACTCCAGATACCCATACAGGTTGGGGACTGACCTTCTGGTCGCAGAGAGGGACCTGGGCATCATGGTGGATGACAAGTTAACTATGAGGCAGCAGTGTGCCCTCGTGGCCAAGAAGGCCAATGGCATCCTGCTTGGGGTGCATTAAGAATAGCGTCTCCAGCAGGTCGAGAGAGTGGATCCTGCCCCTCTGGCTCAGCCCTGGTGAGGCCACATCTCGAGTACTGTGTGCAGTTCTGGGCTCCCCAGTGCAGGAGGGATGTGGAGCTGCTAGAGAGAGTCCAGTGCAGGACTACAAAGATGATCAGGGGCCTGGAACATCTGCCCTATAAGCAAAGGCTGAGAGAGCTGGGCCTCTTCAGCCTGGAGAAGAGAAGGCTGAGAGGGGACCTGATCAGTGTGTATAAGCACCTCAAGGGAGAGAGTGAGGAGGATGGGGACGGCCTCTTCTCAGTGGTAGCCAGCAACAGAACTAGAGGAAACGGTCACAAATTGAGGCACCAAAAGCTCCACAAGAACTTGAGAAAGAATTTCTTAACAGTGAGGGTGACAGAGCACTGGAACAGGCTGCCCAGAGAGGTGGTGGAGTCTCCTTCTCTGGAGATCTTCAAAACCCGCTTGGACACAATCCTGTGCCACATACTCTAGGAGACCCTGTGTGTGCAGGGGGATTGGACTAGACAACCTCTAGATGTCCCTTCCAACCTTAAATATTTTATGATTCTATGATAAAGCCCATTTGAGTGGATGCCTTCTAAGTTGCAAGAGTGGCGACACAAGTCCATAGGAAAGAATTTTCCCTGCCATAGAAAGGTTGCCTTTTTACCCACTGAGATTGCAAAAGATTGACCCTCAGGACAGTGCACCTTTCACAAAAGGCTACAGCGGACATTTTGTCAACACCACCACTCAGATCTCTCAATTCCCTCCCTACTGAGCTTAGCAATTACTGTCCTGTGGTTAGCTGAACTCTAGTAAGCCACATATTTTAGCAGCTGATGTGGCACCTGCACTTTATTGGCAAGCATTTTCAACAACTGTATGCCACCTGAACTCCTAGCAGAGATGGTAGCAAAACCATTTCTTTTCCATTCCTTCTATAAGCAAAGCCAAGACTTTCAAAGTAATTATAACAAATCTATACACTGTAGCTATGTAATTAATTTAGAAGCTTTCTAATTGATTTTTTTTTCATACTGTATTAACTGAACTTGCAGAATATAAAATGGAAGAAAAGCAATACAGCTTCACACTATTGACAATACTGAAAGAAAAAGATCACAGCAATACCTAGGAATTTATGTATGCAGAGTTTTTCCTTCTCTTTTACTAGATTAATGATACATGGGCACATAGGCTTGTATTTGTCCATTCATTTGGTTACAGAGTTACCGAATTTCTATTTAGTTTAAGTATAATTTACTTCATCATGTGTTGGTTGAACTCTAAGAAGCATACACTATTTTTTTTCTATAAACATTTTCAATAAAGGAAGAGAAAAAACCTAGCCCTAGCTGCTAAGCAGATCTCTTCCCTGTAGAATCAGTTGACCTATGCTGATTTATAATAGGTGAATTCTTCTCATAATGTGCAATGCTTATAGTTTAAGCAATAGGTAGTCCAAGCAAACTTATGTAAAGTGGCAAAAGCCTATTAATACCATGTCTATGTTGTACAAGACATATTAGAGAAACTTGCATTAGCAAGAAATCATTCCGCTTAGAGAGGACTGTTTAAATAATTAATATATACATATTTCTGTGACTAAATTGCCAAGTAATTTGTTCTAGATAAATTAAACATGCTGAGTGAAACCCTGGCCCTGCTATAGTCAGCAGAAGTTTCTTTGACTGACTTTGATACTCCAGAACTTGACCTTCATCCTCATGATCATGTCTCAGTCCATCTGGCTTGATAACAGCAATATGAAGAGATTGGTATCAATTTACATCAGTTTCTTATGTTTCAAAGTTATCGACATTTTATTCATATTTATCACTGAAAACTGGGGCAGAAAAATGCTGCTTTCAATCAAGATGGTCTATCGTAATTATTTCCTGCTTGTAAAAAATGCTTGATTGCAATTTAGATTGTATCTTGCTAGTTTACGGAAGACCCTTTAAAAGCAATTTTTACCTTCCAGGATGGAAATATAGGTTTTTCCGCAACACTACCCATGTTTTTCAGTTTTTTTCCTCCTACCAAAGTCCTGCTAAGCAGCTTTGGAATCTTCTTTGGTTATTTGTCTTTTTTTTTTTGTTTTTCAAAATATGCTTCTTATTTTCTCAGTGTTTAGAGCAGCTTTTAAAATATTTTGAACAGGATTTAACAAATAAGGGGAGAGCATCCAGACAGTAATAGAGAGGAAACAGCATGAAAAAAATTGGAATAAGAAAACCAAACCTTCATCTTTGCTCTCCAAGTGTCTTTTTATGTTCTCTTTTATTTTCATTTGATATAAATAGGTAATTGCGCATTGACCCAAAGCCATTGCCTTGAGACTGTGATTTTAACCTTAGGTTACACTCCAGAATAACATTCAAGCATCTGACTCTTTTTGAAGTCAGTGGCATATTACCCAAACACCTATGAAGTTAAGCATGCATTACAGGTCTTGACTGCATAAGCTACAGATTTTACATAAGTAAAGGACGAAAACAGGCACAGAGATGACAGACTAGAAAAGCTCCCCGGAGCTGCCAAATCTTCCATTGACGAGATCATGTTCTTACTAACACAGAAAGCTTAGATAAATTGAGCTATTCACAATGGAAATTTTCCATAGCGGATTCTGCGTCTTATCAAAATAATCTTGATAATAAATACACACGCACATCCTTCAAATCAATCATAACTACCAAGGACTACCAAAAATCTGGATTTATTAAAATATAAACTGAATTTAAAACCAAAGACAACTCAAAATGTCAATGGGAATATATGCAAATATGTTTTAGAATATGTTTAGAATCAGTTCTCCTCCTGTTCTTACAAATGGGTACTTATTTTTAAGTTTGTTTTTAAGGTAGGAAAATATTCTGTAGAGCAGCAAATTTTGTGCAGTTCGCTCAAGTGTATAGGAGCTCTCTGTACATTACCTGTGACATCGAGATCTCTGCAGCTATTCCCATCCATCTCTTACCAACTTCTCTTGACACTTTTTTCTGTCTTTGGAAGTTTTTCTCCCTGCAGCATTTTTAGCTATTTCCCAGCAAAGGAGGAACCTCCTTATTTCCATGTTTCTTAATGCAATCTTATTTCTCTTAAAGTTACCCAGCATAGTGCTGAATGCATATCCATATCTATAAATATAAAACAAATATTGCCCAGCACAAGATCCCCCAAACATATATGCTTCGTACATGGTGCTTCCTAAGGCTGTGATAAAGGGACATTTCCCTGTAATTGTTCACTGGCAATGAGGGGTGAAAGAAAATGAACTTCTACTACATGTACAGTATGCTTTCTTTTAAAACATTGTAAATACAGTAAAAAAAAAAATCCTGTATTGAAGGTATGTTAAAAGCTGCAAGTAAAGAATTAATTGGAAGATACATTTTTTTTCCCCTAAGTATTTCTCTTTGTTTATTTGTAAGTGAGAAAAGATCTAGGGTCTTCATAGGACAAACTAGAACTGTATACCACCCGATATTTAATAGAATAATTAAAAACATAGAGTGTACAACTTTTAAACTTATGCACACTGCAAATATTATTCAATTTTTAATGGCTGGATATCAGCACAGTCTTAAAACACATTTGGCTTTACATTATATAGAATAAGTTAAAAAACTATCAGTTTTCCCTGACCTTGTATAAAGCGGCATTTATTTCCCCTGTACAACTTTATGCAGGTCACAGCTTACAATTTGTGAAAATGAGAATTTGAAAAGGCAAGAGAATTTCCTTACTATTGTAAGATTTTATTGCTAACAGCCAATAAAGGGAGTTGGGTAAGATCAACTCAAAAATATAGCCTTTCAATCTTGTGGCTAACACAGAGAAAGTAGTAAGCTATAAAAAAATAGAAATACCAAGAAATATAAATATTATTTAACGCACATTAAGAGTACCTTTCTCAGCCATAGCTTACAAGCATCAAAAAAATGGTGTCAGTATTTTAACTCCAGGTGCTGCAAGGCCACATGGAGTACAGCCAATTCAATCACGTAAAATGTTATGTCCTAAGAAGCAGCCATATGTATAGTATAGTTCTGTATATGAACTATACAGAGCAGATGTGACTCGCACAAGAAGCAACTCAGTAATAAAACTAAATATATAATTTTGAAAGAGAAGTGACAAACTTGAAAATAAAAATATGAGTGGAGGGGAAAACATTACTTGACAAAGTTGTTCAGCTCCTTCCCACTTTACATCACTTGAGGATCAAGTAGGAAAGAGAGAGGAGAGAAAAAAAATTAAAGTGTTCTAAGATTTTTTTAAGAGGATATACTGATTTTAAGAGGATATATATCATTGATTATAAGAAAACCTGGTAGGGTTGTGTCTCCTCTCATGCATGGTTCAATTGAAATTAATTTCGTTACCAGCCTCATTTAAAAGTATCAGATATTTAGGGGTTAGGTTTGATACAATCATGCAGATTATTCCAGCACATTATGCTAGCACCTCCTGTGGTGGCCTTCCTATTTCATTGTGAAGTTGCATTTAAATTATTTCCCCTTATCAGCCACCAACCTTATTTGGTGCCACAGATCCTGAGGTCTCTCCTTCTGTTGAGAATGTGCTAGACCCTAGTCTGAGCTTCAGATACAAATCTCATTTTTCTATTCTGTTGCTCATGCTCATTTTCCGAATCTCCCCAACAGTTTTTTATTAAGTTTTGTCCTCACTGATATTTGAGATAGTTTTCCATTTACCCATTCCACTCCAAAAATGCTCTCTTCTCTTTTCTGGTCATTCTAAGATTTTTAAGGCTTGTTAATGGAAGATATTGTAAGAGTTACTTATCTCTTCCAACAAGCTTTCTGTTCTACCTTTTGTTTACACAATGCAAATCACAGAATGAATTTGGTTGGAAAAGACCTTTAAGACCATCGAGTCCAACTGCAAACTCTTCAACACCATGTCTGTTGCATTATGTCCCTAAGCGCCTCATCTGCATGTTTCTTGAACACTGCCAAAGATGGTGACTCCATCAGTTCCCTGGGCAACCTGGGGGCAACCTGTTCCAATGCTTGACTACCCGTGCTGTGTAGAAATTCTTCCCAGCGTCTAATCTGAACCTCCCCTGTTTCAACTTGAGGCCATTTCTCTTGTCCTGTTATTCCGGAGAACAGATCGACCCCTGCTTCACGTGACTCTTTTCCAGTAGCTGTAGAGAATTAAAAGATCTCCCGTGATCCTCCAGAACATTCTTCATGTTATGTGAAGCTCATTTGAAAAACAAGCACATATTTAAACACTATATAAACATTATGTATATATATATAAAAAAAAAGATAGCAAATTTGCCAAAGCATTTCAAACAAACCGTAGTAATTTATTGCCTCTAATTAAAAACTTGCTGCTGTCATCTTAAATGTCAAGTAAAATCCAAAACCGTACCATAAAGCTTTTGTAGAATTTCATTTTTAGTAAACAACATTAATCTTGTGCTCCAAGTCTTTTTATCCCAGTTACCTATTTTTGTTTAATAATTGTTTCATTATCTTTTTGAGGAATGAAGTGAAAAATATCAGTCATACTCAAAGGAAAATACCAAAAAGTATCTTAGCATGCCCATTTTTATCTGCATTTTATCTTTTAAGTCCTACCATACTGCCTCACTTCCCTATGACCAGTTAAAATGCCTTACAAACAGTACTGCACATGCACTACTCTCTTATTATCATAAAATCTATGTCATCCAGATCTATTGATTCAGATGTGTTCACATTTTCAACATCTCCCAGATGTTTCCCTATCTGATTTTACTGATATTTCTCAGAAAAAAAATCACATTTCCTCCTAGCTGTCTAAACTATCGAACTAACTAGACTTCTTTCCCATTCCTTATCACTGAAGATTGATTTAAATAAATAAAAAGTTCAAAATTTTAATGATTTTGGAATCGGAATCACTGACTCATCAGCCACCAAATAATTTCTCAGTCACAGCCCATTCTGAAATCTAACATATTCTTATCCATTTTGTAATTTTGTCTTTTGCTGTAATTAATTTAATGTATATAGACCATCTTAAATCCCACTATTTTCCTATATTGCCTTAAAACACTATGTCTTTCAAGCAAGCAAATTAGAAGGAGCAACTAAAATCACATCACAGCTAAATATATGCACCGTACTCACTAGCATAGTTTAAAAGCTCAGCTCTTGCCTCTTCTCATAGAGAACTGCTGCCTTCCATTTCAGCAAAAGCTCTTCATTTGAAGCTAGATGCAAGGCAGTATTACAAAGCCTTTTCTTGCAAGCCTGCAGAAGCCCACCAATACAACATTTAGCTTCATGTTTCTCACCATCCACAAACTCTCAACTGCATCTCCAATTACATACTCCAGAGTATCCTTCCCCTCTCAGCACCAATTGAAAGTGGCTCTAAAGTGTTATCATTCAAGCTCAGGGTAGATACAACTTCAGTTTGGATTAAGGAGGTGCAGCTGTATTAGCTGTTTTGCTAGCGTCATACATCCTGAAGTATTTCTTTTATTCTACCTAGCTTTTAAAGAGAGGAAGGGATGAGACCTATTACTTCCCCTGATAAATCTACTGCTAGTAAATTGTTGAAACTTTCATTTTCTTGAAACTTAAATTTACTTTCTATAAAGTGGTACTGTAACTTTACATGATCCAAACCTATATTACACATCAATCTCTACATTACACACTGATTCATCATTCCTCACGTGGTCTGTTTTCTCAGGTTCTGAGGAACCATTCTTTCCAATTTATTGCTGTTCTGTCCTTCACAAAAGGTGTGAGAATTACCACAAAGACTCACAGTACTTACCCTTCCACTTACGTTATCATGGAAACTTGCCAGTGTAAGGATTTAGCCCAATCATTAGATTGCCATATCATACTTCAGAAAACAGTCTAAAATGCTTCCCTCTGCAATCCATCTCCGTCAGATAAAACTGATGAGTGCAAAGCATCAGTTCTAATACTGCATGGAATTCTTTCTTTAATGCAGTGAGGAAGCACAGCAATTACTGTGAGCTAGACACAAAAATTCCCTGTGAAAAATTTAGGCTTTTTATTTATTTTGACTTTTACTTTTTACTCGGCCAGTAACTTGGGAGAAAGCAAATAAATAAAAATCAATCTCCCAAACCCATCTGTTTTCAATAGCAGCCTTGAATATTTGCACACAGACTTTGCTCCTGAATGCCAGTATTTAGCTGAAAGTAAATCTTTTAAAGCCAGGCTGTAAACGTGCATTGAGAAAACAGAAAAGTGGAGAGTCTTCTCTCTAGCTACAATCCCAGACATCGTGGTGAAATGTCAACCAATGCATGAATTACTGCATTCCTCCATTTGCTGATATAGCTAAAAATTGGCATGCCGGTAGAAACCATCAACTGTGTCTCACTGCACTCTTCTATCTTCCGAGTCTCACCCTTCCATATCTTCTGGGGTTTTCAATGATAGTAAAGTTCTTCTGCTTACTTCATTCAGGACTGTGAGTGCTTATTCTAAACAGACAGCAACCATTCTTAAATACGAAGGGAAGGGGGAAGGG
>PTEX01000332.1:0-189640 GCA_003342815.1 Eudromia elegans | reverse complement strand
GCAACTGATGGCTCAGAGACAATGCACAGATGTGCATCTGTCTCATTACTCTGAGTCACGAGTGCAGAGTTTGATACACAGTGTGATCTAGAGGCCAGAGAGCTCCTTCTCAAGAAGCTTTATGGCGAGGGGCTGGATTCCCCACTATGCACAAACACACATTTTAATGACCAACAGCTGTATCTCCTTGACTGGGCACATACATTACCTCTACAAACATCTTGTGCTGAAGATCACTGAAGTAATTCTACGTGTCTGCACTGACATCTACAGATTAGTGCCGGTGTATTTCATTGGAAGCTGCAAATCAGTGCAAGGACTATACATGACTATCATGCTAGAGATTAAGTTAAGCTCTTGAGGTTCTTCCTCCTCACCTTTCCAAGAAAAATCTGTTAGTACAGGGAACAGTAAATCTAGCAACCTGAAGGAAATCTGTCGATCCAACTTTACGATATATGATAAACTAATTAAAAAGTTACATGCCAAGTCTAAATAGATTGGGACACACAAAAACATTTGACACCAAGCAAATTATGGGCACCGAAAAATTTGAGTCTTGTTACAGAATGATATTCTGGATACAGAAAAAAAAAAGTTTGTTTGGAGATGTACTCTAGAAAACTATGGATATTGTCATACCTAGGCAGTACTGGATCCTACTTCAGGAGGCAAAGTTGACAAGCGCAGCACTGAACCTGAGAAAGCTTGTGTAGACCCCGGGACAGCAGTAGGGAATATGCGTCAAACTTGACACACATTCATCACATGTGAGGAATAAGCTGACCTGGTTACAGCTACCTGCACCAGACAGATGTGGCTTATCTACAAGGAAGGTATTGAGCTTAGCATAGCTCTTCCCATGAATGTTGCAGTCCAGACCAAAATTATGAGATGAGGTTTTATGTGTGTTCATCTGTGTCAATAAAACTCTTAATCTCAATCAAAATACAGCTCAGTTTCTTCTGACTCAAAATGACTACTACTAATCTTACTAATCTACTACAAGTCTTAGATTAAATCTATTCATATATTCCTTTTTATTCTTGATAAGCAAACATATGCAGCAATTAAAGCTTAAGTATATACATTACCATAATACCTCCTCTCCACTGCTATTCAAATCACCTGAAAACAATAAAATTTGGAGAAAGTGAACTTTAAAATTATTTATCTGTTACAGTGAGCTAAACAAGGGTGTCAGCAAGAATTCCCAATGCTGGTAGAAGAAAACTGCTCCTCCATCAGAAAAGTTCATAAAGATTTTAGAGGTAATAATATTTATTGGAAAGAACAGGAATATACACCTCATTTAAAAAAAAAAAAACCTAACAAATTAGTTATCCTTGCCATGTCCCATGAATTTTAAATTGTTTAGTTTTAAGAATAAAGTGTTAAATAGAATTATTTATACAGGGGAATTACATATACAAAACTAAACAAATAATAAAAAAAAAAACCCTACGAATTTACAACCAAAAAATGAGAACAAAGCAAAAAGGCTAAGTCACCATTAGGGTGATCATGACTACCTAAAGTTCACCTCTGAGCAAGGCAAATCAGCCATCCTCTTCTCCTTTTAACCTACAAAAATATTATGCTGAAACAAGACTGAAACCCACAAATTAATAAACTGAAACAAATCAATGATGAATGACATAAGTATGAGCTCTGCTACAAATGCAATCACCCTAGCAGTTTTCTCACTAGTTTTTTCTTATTACTCACATTGATACAGATTCTGGTGTAATACTGCAACACCTAAAAGTCAGGGCTACTTGGTTTCCCACAATATCAAATGAACTCAGAAACCTTGCTCATGATCTTTATCAGGAGTAACTAACCCCTGTATTTCTCTGCGGTGGGCAAAATGTAGGTAATTAATTCCCACAATATAATTGCAGTTGGAAACTTAAATCTCAGGGTGAACGCTGCTAAAGTTTTACATTTCACATTACTGTCACATTCCACTCAATTTTCATTAAAATATAATCTCTTCTAGATGAAAAAAAAAAAAAAAAAAAAAGTATTAGCCAGACAAGGAAAACATTTCCATCTTCAGATGTCAACAGCTTGGCAGCAAAATTAAATCAGATTCAGTTTAGGCAGGAGAATATTACAGGAGCTTGCCCAGGAATCTTGTTGATGCAAATGGGATTGGCAGCTGAAACCAAATGAAAAAGAAAATGTTCTAAGTTTCAAAATACCTTTTTACGTCTATCCTTGATCATTATTCTGGTTAACAGTACAACATGATTATTTCGCCACACCCACACAAAAATCTTTGAAAGGGTATGTGGTGCTTTTTTATGTCGTTTATGTCGTTTTATCTGTTTCCTTTTATAATCTCCATTTCCATGGTAGCTAGGCAGCTCTCAGTTTCACTAGGTGCTCCACTTCATCTTTTGGATACAAGACACCTTTAAGTTCAAATTCATGCAACTCTTAAAAATATTCTGTGAAATCCAACATAACCCTCTTCTATATGAGATAATGTAAAATTAGTCAAGCTTGCTTAGGTATGTTCTCTGCTCATAAATAGTTTTTAACTACGAACAAAAAGTTTTTCAACAAAGCTCTACTTCCATTTTAAAACTGGCATGCTCTCAATCTGTCATATTCTAGTCTTCAATGAGGAAGAACTCAGAACTTAAAGAAGGACAATGAATTTGTTCTAGATGAAAAGATTACTTTCTTTTTGCACTGTAGAGAGGATTTCTTTTTTTTTTTTCTAAAAATGTTACCCTTAGGATTAAAACTTCAGTTCATATGATAAACATCATAAGCTGGTAGTATCCCATTAAGATAATGAGAAAACTAATATTAGAAGTTGCACCTCTAGCTTGTTAGTAATTATATCCTGGGTTTAAAATATTTTGAGTAACTCATATGTTTCAAACAGGACCTTTTTTGTTGCTTGCCCACTATCACAGAGAGGTCAGAGTGGTGCAAGCTCTCTGTAGCAACTCATTATTTCAAGTCACTAGTTAGAAGAGTGTTTTGCCAAATAATATTTACCCCTCCACAAGAAATAATGCTCCTTTTTAATGATTTTTCAATTTTGTCCAAAAAGACATGAGACAGAATATGAGGCAGTTTTCAGAGAGCAAGATTTCTTTTGTAAAAGTTTGTGACACAAGTCACCCCTCTCTTTCTCTAAATGTCACCTCAAAGAGATGCCTGTTGATGCCACTTACTTCCTACCACACAGATCCTGCAAATTTTCATCTTTTTCGCTACAAAAACCACCAAAAATAAAAATAATGCCTGTTGGCTCTTCTAAAGCTCTATAATGATTGCCCCTTACATTTTATCGTCATTACTCTTCAGTACAAAGACATTTGAGTTCTACACAACCCTACTGATTTAAAACTGACTAGTCTTTTCTCAAAGGTGGAAATTGATTTGCCTTCCAATTCCAGGTTGGAATAAAAAAACACACCCGTGCAAACTGAAAATTTGATTCTTGCTTCTCTAATAAACTATATGTTCCTGAGATTTTTCATTAAACTGATATGTAAACAGGGACTGAAAGAGATGTTATTCTACAGAACTAAGGTCTACTCTTATTCCTTTATCATGTATCCCTTATTTTGAACATATTTATGAAGGTAAAGCTATGAATTCTAATTTAAAGTTGGTTATTTGGCTTTATGCAACAAGATGCAACAATACCAGTATCTATTATCTACAGTAAACATTTAGTCTCATCTGCCTAGGAGTAAGCTGTGGCTTGTGAAACATATCTTGCTTTAGTTTAAGCTAGCTACATCCATCTAGTTGTAGTAAAGATCATTGGTATTTTACAAAAGACACACAAAAAGGTAAAATGTACTTTTGAGGTAACTAGGACTTGGCTTAGGAGAAAAGAAGATACTAGCATACTATATAGAGTTACTTCATAATCTGGTCTGCTGTTGTATGCCTGTTGCACTACCACATTTGGGAAGGATCAGAAAGCTGGACAGACACCTCCGCACATTGGCTGCTCAGCTTTCTCAAGCCTTTTCTCTCATCTTCTTGGGCATCCTCGCTATCGTGCAAATGTTTTATACACTGAAAGCACTAACTCAGACAACTCCCTTGCTAAATATTTTCAGAATGTTTTTTTGTTAAGTATCCTTCAAGTTTATTTTTATAGCTAAATAAGAAACTATTTATAAGCCTGAGATCTGAGGAGAAATTCAGAATTGCTATGGAGCATTCAGGAATATCTTCCATATGCAACTTCCACTACCAGGTGCAGAAGCTGGTGCTAAACTCACTAAGCAACAAGCTGAGGTCAGAAAGTGAGAACTGCATGCCAAGCAGGGTACAGCCACAATCTCCCACTAGGGAAACACTGTAGAGTAGCAGGGCTTAAAGCAAGAGCATCCTCCTGATTGCCAGAGACTCGTTATTCACAAACTGCTAATTCACCCTAGAGCTGTTTGAGTGACCATACCATGGCATAGCAGATACTGAATGACAATGGAGTATGGCCAAAAAAAGGCACCTACTGGAACTAGGGCCAATCACAGCCACAAGGTGGCAGTTGCATATGGATTTTAATTAATACTGTTTAAAAAGCTGTTTTGCATTTTGGGACTCCTAAATCTACATAATACAAATACTTAAATGCAAAAGGAATAATGAAGTGTTTCATTAAATACTTTGTAGAAATACAGTATATTATCTTTTGGAGATGCCAACACATTACTGAGATTCCTTCCAAATACAGTAAGTTATAATTTACTCAACAGATGTTCCCTCTTAACAAATGAGGTTTCTAAAAAGGAAGAGCAAAATACGTAAATCAAGCTTAAACTCAAACTTTTCCGTAAGATAGTAAAATTACTTCTTGTTTTCCATATCCTTATTTGCTGTAGAATTTATTGTTTCTGTCATCAACTATCTGCATTCCCTAACTCATAATTTATAACCATCTCTATGAAACCCTCATTTTTTTATAACATACTATATATTTAATATGAGAGACACATTTTTACTCCTACTACCATTTCCAATGAGGACATTATGGGCATATCAAAGGGCATTGCAGACAGGTAGAAAAGTCGTCAATAAATTATTCAGGTCATTCTAAGTGAATGCCAATAAAATCTTAAACTCCAAAAGGAATGATGTTGTGTATTAGTATGCATATAATTGCTTTATTTTTAAGCTTTAGTTTTGAATGCAATTTGGTTTTTCTCCCTGTTTTTCGTACTAGTCAGATGTGTTTATTATCATGAACAGCATTAAAGGAAAAAACAAAAACAAAAAACTTCCATCCTCTAAGAATGACCAAGCAGTCTTCTCTATGAATCATTGTTGTGAAGAGTTTCAATTCTTCAAAATTGCAATATGGGAAAAATGTTGCAAGGCCAATTGAAGTCTCTATTTTCCTTTTTCATTCTCTATATGTCTCAATTGTATAGATATCTATGTTCATGATGTCTTGTGCATTATGCTTGACTTAAAGCTCTATGTGCCTTCTTATGTAGTGCAAGAATGTATTTGCTGAAAACTGGTAAAAGTCAAATTCTATATTTTGGAGAAAGGGCAATGGGACACTGCTCAAATCCATTCCTTGCTTAGAAATGGATTGGTTGGTAGAGTGGCAACGAAGTGTGCATGATGAATCTAGTTTATCACACAGACATCAGGACCATGTGACCTGCTTCTTTGGGTTTGTCACTCTGCACTGCAACACAGACACCAACATATAGCCACTAATACTGTTTTTAAATGAGTCTATGACATGTCATAGACTCCCAGATTCCCCTGCACAATAGTGGACTAATCTCCCTCATAGATAGATACAGACAGGAATATGTTTTTATACCAACCCACACATTTAGGTAGAAGTCAGAAAACTTAAGTGATCCTTAAATGGGAGAGTTTTCTAAATATTTTAACTTGGAAATTCTACATGCAAAACACTGTCTTTAAAGAAGCAAATATATATTGCAGAATTAATTCTGCAAGTCTTAAGTTTCTAAGAAGTAATTTTTACGTTCTCTGTAATCTTTCAGAGGCAGGGATTGATAAGCATTAAAAATTTTTGATTCCTACAGATAAGCATACACAATTTATCAAATAACTTTTTGATTTCAGAAACTAAAACAGAACTGTAAAGCATAAATAAAATTCTTGACATGAGTCTGATTTTAATACTCCTTCTTGTTCATTTGCCACAAATTTACTAACATTTTACTAGTTCAGTAAAAAGGTTAGATTTTCAAAAGCAGTCTAGTATGCTGAATGCTATTTTGAGTGGTTGCATCCTTCTTTGATAGCACTGTGATGCCTTAATTACTGTAAGTATTTTTAATATTTCACAGTCTCATTTAGGAATCTGATTTTAGTGTTCAAAACATATTCAGTGAAAAAAATCACAGAATAGTGGAGCAATACCTGAAATGTAAAAACAAAACAAAAACAAAAAAAAACCCCAACAAAACCAACAAAACAAACAAAACAAACAAAACAACAAAAAACCTCAGGTGCATTTAAATACTCCATGGACGTCCAAGGGATCCATTCTTCTTTCAGTAACAGAGGCATAGCTCACCCCATTGTAAACAGGAAAAGCAGTTTTTATACACTGCAGTGCAAGGTAAGACTAACTATACTCCAGAATAAGCATTGCATTGTGAATGGCACTTTGACCAGCACGTACAAATAAATCATCGCAGATCAAAAACAAGGGTGTTCCCAGAATGTTACCCAGAGTTTTGTTTTTCATGGTAGCTAGGGTACTTGATTGCCACTTGGCTGGCTTATTGCCCAAAGAAAACATTGGGGGATTGCTTTAGTGGACTCAATCTTTTATTCAGTGTTTCTGTAGGGCTTCCATTTACAGATTTGGTTTCTAATGAGTACCCCACTCCAACTCTAAGCCCATTTCCTGAGACAGAGAACTCAAGCAAGCCCTTTTTATTTATTTATGTATTTATGTATTTATGTATTTATTTACATTTGTTGTGTTTTTGACTAGTGGATTTCAGGAAGAAAGTCTCATAATACTTAAGAATAAATAATAGCAATACAATATTTCCTTTTTCCCTGCTAATGAATTTCTCTCCAGTCTTTTATTGACAGCATATTTTCTTTCACTGTGAATATTTTGTTTCATCCCCTTGTTATTTGTCGGAAAGGGAATCCTTTAAAATCCATATATCTCCTATTGCAACAGTTCTGATAAAAAAGGTATATATTTGCAAAGGAAATCATGTTCATTACTTAGAATCTCTTGGTGGATTTTTATCAGCTGCTCCAAGACTCTGTGCTGGCTGAGGTCACAATCTGCTCAGGATCTCATTTTCCCTTAGCCTAGCACAGCATTAAATAGCTACGAAGAACCACCATGTTTTAAGTTACAGACAGGTGAGTTATTTCAAAATAGTAATGACAATGACTAAAAGATTTCTGGACAATTTGACTCATTTCCTCATCACATACATATACCTTTATACATGCTTTTTCACTTAATATCACACATCTTAACTGACCTACTTTTAGTGAAATAAAAAAATAAACACCATTTAGTGTACAGGCCTTTCCACATAGGCCTACCCGATGACTGCCACAGTTTCTAAAATGTTTCTTACAGCTATAGCATAGAGAGTAATGTATTAAAAAGACAGACAAGAACAGATAAAATATGTCAGTGCCACCTGTCATCACAAGGGAATAAGAACAATGGGATGCATTATCTAATCTGTTTTGAATCAAGATTCAGAAGAATTACAAGGTTGGAAGAGGAAAGTTTCTAAAACAGGTCCTAATATGCTTTTATTTTAGAAATAATCAGTCTTCCTTTGAAACAGGACCAAAGGAAGACTTTCTGAATGTTATTCAGTAGCTCAAAATCTTTCCACAGAAATTTCAGGGAGCACTCTCTACTTACAGTTTAGTCAAAAGATAAGGCCACTTAACAGAAAAAAGAAAAAGGCATTGGACTCTAAAATAGAGATGAGAAGTTTTATACGTAAAGAATCACAGAGAACTTATAGAGGGCTAGGTCAAACCATTTGGAAATCTGAGAAAGAAGTTTCAGAATATGAGATTTAAATTCAAGCTTATTCCATGCAACCAAAAACTCATATACTTTTGAAAAACTCTGTATTGAAATACATCTTTTTGTAAAAACAGTCCAAATGCTCTGTGTATGCAAGTGCTTCTGTTGCTAAGAAACTGGACTGCAAAGAAAGTAAAGAGATTTTGTTAGGTTTCTAAAACCTAAAATGTGAGCTTTGCCATTAGCTTGACTTTCTAACAGCAGGTTAGGAAGCTTACTTGAAAACCTGCCCAGATTTATCTAGCAGCAGGCTTCTGTAGAAGTTAGGAAAAAAATAAAAAGTTTCTTTCACACTAACAGTTCACAAATTACTTTTGGTCTTTCTTATTCCAGTACAGAAACATGCCTTCATTAGTTTTGTTTTGCTTACTCTGATTTCTACACCTTCTAGCCATTTTCCCTTCTCTCATAGCACAAGCGTTTATAAGCTGAACATCTGAACATGAAATCCTTTAGTTTGAGGGATACACAGAAAAGTTCCACAGAAGCCAGAAACACTAACAACAGGAAACCTGCATTAAGCCACAAGCAGAAACAGAGAATTTCTCATTCTTCTGATTAACTTCTGTCAGCCACTTTACAACAAACGTTCCACAAACCTGGATAATAACTATTCTGTACACTCCTTTCATTTAAAAACTTATGTACTATATTTGAATGATAAATGGTCCCACCAGTTCAACAGGTGATTCCAAGTTCTTGACTCTACATCTGAGTATACCTCAGTATATTCATCTTTCAAAGCACTTCTCATTACCATAAATCTTCACTTTCTGTTAAAATGAGAAGGGACATAGCTCTGAAGCACATCTCCAAAGGATTCTTTGCTTCATACATACAGGTCAAAAGAAAAATGGGGATGACTGAAAAAAACTTATGTCTGAGCTAGCCACTAATTAGTCTAGCCACTAGTATCTACTTGGTCTTTATAATATTTCTGAGATGTGGCTAAATTGCTCAAGAACTTTGGATGAGTTTTCAAGTTAAATCTCTAATCCTTCTGAGGTTTCCTTTCCCCCATCACTATTAAGCAAGAGTGAGTGAGTGTGTGCATACACATGTGAAAAAGTAAAAGATGACTTCTTGTTGGAAAGAGAAAATTTAAAAGGCTCTTATCTCTTCTTACCCTTTTTTACTTTGTATTTCACAGCAATGGTATAGGATGAAGCATCATGACTCCCAGAGAGTGTGATCAATCCCATAATTCTCACTGTTAGTTGAAAGAACATCTCAAGAGAAGTTCCCCCACATATTTGTGGGGAAGTTCAGCATACATATTTGGCATGTACACAGATGTTCAAAACAGCAGCCTTCTGATATAAATGTTGGTAAAGCAGTGATCAAAGTGGATCCAGAAACTCTTCCTTCCTTCTCTAGACCTTCAGAATTTTTCTTCCTTAAAGAGTGTTCATGAAATCTTCTCATAACTGTTCTCACACCTTCAAAAGCTCATATGCAGGAAGGTAATGAGAGCACAATAGCTGCTAGGATCAAGGACAAACATGTTTAACACTGCACTGTTCAGCCAAACAGAGGAACAAATGAAGATAGCTAATTAGCACTCTAAGTATTTTCCAAAAACTTATGATTTATTACTACCTAGAAACTGCAATACCACAACATATCACACAAGTGTACTGGACACCAGAAGACAACAAACAACTCTAAAATTGTCTATAGTCTAGTCAGATGAGACAAGCATAGCTGTGAGAAGAGGGAGTCACCAGGGCTTCTACCTTTAGGCTCACAAAGCAATATTATGAGTGATATGGCAGTAGTATAACAACAGATTTGACACATCGTACTACACACAAATGAGAGAAATGAGAGGAATTAAGCTGTGGATTTCCTGACTTCAGGAGATGAAGATAACAGGTTTCCAGCATGACTTCTGGGGGACTGCTTTGGTCTCTGGCTGGTATTCAGCAAGGCTAGTCTTAACCCTTTTAACCCTTAATTAGAGCCTCTAGATGCCACCAGTTTTTCCATTAAAAACTAAACATGTTTACTTACCCAGAATTAGGCTAGGTAAATACTTTTTTTTTTTTTTTTTTTTTAATTCCTCTTGAGACAGAAAAGATAGAACTGACCTTTTAATCCTATGTAATAAATAGATTAGCTTATTTCCATGGCTGAAGAACCAACAAAAGGCATCTGTCACTATCAAGAAGTAGTTTGTATGTACAGTTTCTGCAACACAAGCTAGATCATGGAAAATACCATTTATGGTACCACATTCACTTTGAATGCTCAGTGCAACAATGGAGCTCACACAAAGAGATACACCTGACATCACGCCTTCTCACTCTTCTAGATAGCTATTAAAACATAGTGATAGTGGAACAAGGAGTAAATAAGAGTAAAATGGAAATATTAAAATGGAAAGAGCAGAAGCAGATCAGCACACTCAAGCCACTCTTGTCTAATGTCTTAATGTCATAATGTCTTATGCTCATTTCTGTGAGGATTTCTTCAAGAAATTGAGAGATCATTTAGCTGAATAACTGAGGCTTCCAAATACATGAAATAACCTGTAGGAACCAAAGAGCTTGGCTCAGGGTCCTTTTGGTGGCACATGAATGGCCAAACTAAGAAGAAAAATGTGTACTTTGCTCCTTATTTTCTATTATAGAAAGCACAATAGGTCTTTTTCTATAAAATGCAACACTGTGAAACTAAGAAGACAGGTTTAATTCAGTAAGCTATCTGCTTGAGGAATTACCATAACAGTCAGTATACTTCACTTCATGAGGGTCTGCAAATAATTCCTGATGACTTTCACTGTCACCATGTAGCTTCCCAGGAGCTCAGATGCTCAGCTAGCATCCAAGTTAGAAACAGCTGTTGATGCAGTTGCTCAATTCCTAGGAAAGCCACTTGAATATCCTATTCGTAGTGATTCTAAGTACACTTAGGAATATGAATTTTTTACAAGCCCCAAAATATGTCTCCTTTCAAACATTTGCATGAGACAGTAACATAAAGACAGCTTTATTTATAATATATATATGTGTGTGTGTGTGTGTGTGTGTGTGTGTGTGTGTGTATATCAAAAAATCCAGGAAATGAAACTTCCTAAATACACCATTGCAGACATCTCTGGACAATGTGTCTTTAATGTAGAAGAGTACCTGAGTCACTTGACAGTGCACAGGTGGAAGTGACTTAATACTTATCATATATGAATCACAGAAAAGAGCTTGATAATTCATCTGAGACCCAAGGAAGAATATGCCTGCTATTCAATATTATCTCCAGAAAAAGCTTGTTTACTGAAGAACAAAATAAAAAAAAAGAAAACCCAGAAAGTAATCTTCTATGAACACCCACAGAATTACTATTGCTAAATATTGTGCTTAGAATAATGTATTATTAAATATTATGCTTGTAAGTATAGATCTGCTTCTAAAGTTTAAATAAATAAATAAAAGAGCAAAAAGAGGAAGCAATTTATCTGATAAATGATAAATTGTTAAAAATGAAAAATAATTAGAAAGGTTGCTTTCCCCCTGCCCTTCAGTCATAAAAAGCAAGATCAATGCATTACACAGGAATCACAGGAGGCAGGTATGCTATAGAATGCTGCGTGATACTAAAAATCTGAAAAGAGAGAAAAGCACTTGGTACGATAAAAGAAGAGAAAGCATTGTTAAATGCTCCCCATGTAATATGGAGATACGATGAACTATGGCTTTTGTCTGCTACAGTATTCAGAAATAGGGTAGGGTAGTTTGCAAGACACTAAGAAAGAACTCAAAAATTTCACTTCTCCTTCCACTATAGCTGCACAACAAGAAGGACTTGTCCTCTGAGAAGGGCAGATGAAATTGTTACCAACACTCTCTCTAAAAGAGATATGAGATCTTTTTTTCTTGGGGAATAGAGTTCGCACACTTTCAGATTGCCTTAGGCAGGCATTGTCCTTCCAGCAATGGGCATTCTGCAAATGAGTGACAATCCTGACATCACCAAAAGTAGGAGAAAAATCTCTGTACCTTTGACCAATGAGTTCTGGTCATACTAGCCACTTTCCTAGTTTTCCTTTGCTCTCTAAGACTCCAAATATATTGATAGATAGGTAGGTAGATAGATAGATAGATAGATAGATAGATAGATAGATAGATAGATAGAAAGAGATACAGATATATATATCTATTATATAAATACATATTTTAATATCACTGCCCATTGCTTCTCACAATATAATTAGAGAGTTAAAATGAGCAATATTTCCAGACTTTCAGAAAAAAAAAATACTGAATTTTTCAGATTTTGGAGCTGCACTGGTTTTAAAGTCCAGTGATCAGCTGATTATATTGCATCAAATCCCTTCAAAGCTTGACCTCCTAAGTTTGCTCATAGGAGTCTTTTAGTGGTGAAAAGTAAATGCACAAATGTACACAATGTATCTCTATTAAAACATAACAAAAAATCGACACCCTCCCTTACCTCACCAAAAAAAAAAAGTGTTTCTTTTAGGGATTGTTTCGCAGCCAGGCTATCCATTATAGCTATACACAACTTTAAGATTGGTAATATAATTAGTGATATAATAGAGAATTCAATAAACTCCCTCCATGATAGAAATCATATTCTTTGATCTTTGAGGCAGGCACCTTGCATTTCCTCTTCCTTAACAATTTCTCAATCTGAGAAATTTCTCAACCTGCAGGTTTCATGCCCCCCATCTGTATTGGTTGTCACATTCTCCAGCTTGGGAAACCTCTCTTCCTCAGCAGTATCAATTCCTTTTAGGAAAGGAACCATCCCACTTTCCTTCAGCAGGGAACCCCTGACCTCCTTTATTTATTTCTTTTATTTTTATTTCGAATAAACATAACCTATGAACTGTCAGACAAACATATAAAATGGACTTTTCAGTTTCAAAAAGACAAAATGCCCATTTGTACTAGGTATTTTTATTACTGATAATTGGCTTCCAAATGCTTCAGAAAAAAACCTTAGATGACAGAGAATAACCTGGTCTTGGCTCACCTTCTTAATCTCCTGGCCAGAAGCCTGGATGTTTCTTTCTCTTTCATATTCTTTTTCCTAATTAATCTCTTCTTAAGGATCTGACTAATTAATGATATTCACCATAAGAAGAGTTGCAACTTCCTAAGTGACTGAAACTCTTACTCAAAATTCAAACTCTAATGACTATATCAAATTATTTTTCTTTTAAGATACATAATAAGTAAAAAGCATCTTTCAATTTGCCTGTTGATTAGATCTGGGAAGTCATCATTTGATAAGAATGACTATCTGATAGCTACTACAAAATAAAACCTACTGCTGCATCATTCTGATTTTCAAATACATATTCCAATCATCATTTATATTACAAATGAGTTTAACACACTTGTTGACAGAGAGCAAAATCTAATAATGGCAGAAATTCAGTGAAGTTTATGGGGTGAGGTGGGGGGTATAGCTTTTTTTTTTTTTTTTTTTAATCTGTTGGTATAGAATCAAAGAATCATAGAATACTTAAGGTTGGAAGGGACTTCCCGAGGTCATCTAGTCCAATCCTCCTGCACATACAGGGTCTCCTAGAGCATGTGGCACAGGGTGGTGTCCGAGTGGGTTTTGAAGATTTCCAGAGAAGAAGACTCCACCACCTCTCTTGGCAACCTGTTCCAGTGCTCTGTCACCCTCACTGTTAAATTCTTTCTCAAGTTCTTGTGGAGCTTTTGGTGCCTCAATTTGTGGCCATTTCCTCCAGCTCTATCGCTGCCCACCACTGAGAAGAGGCTGGCCGCATCCTCCTCACTCACTCCCTCCCTTGAGGTACTTATGCACACTGATCAGGTGTGATTTTGATTTATTATAAAAAAAAAAAAAAATCATGTTCTAGCCTCCCCTGGAAAGAAAGATTTGCATGTCCTTTAATATTCACTCTGGACTGCAAGCAGGTATCCAAGGAAGAGGTAAGTTCAAATGGCAACAGACCAGGAACTAGGAAGTGAGCCAAAAGGCAAGCGGCTGCTCTTGCTCTTACTTAGTATCAGTACTATCATATGGAACATAGCGATTTTCTACGTTTTCAGGTGCTGAACAGGAGTTCAACTATAAAATGAGACTGTAAGGGCATGAAAGCAAACTAGATGGTACATAGATCTCTCTTAGTCGTTAATTAGGTAGGAGGGTGAGCAAGGTGACTTTCTGCAAGACTTCACTAGGAAGTCCATAGAATGTGCTGCTGTAGGCAAAGACTGGAGGCTGGAAGAGATGACAAAATAGGAAATACCAAAAGAAAAATCATTACTGATTAGTTAGAAGTAACAATAACTTCTCTAATGCTTCTGTCAGTGACAGAGAAGTGCTAGGATGACTCTAAAGCAAAGGCAGGTAGCAGTATCCAGAGTCCATTTGAATAATTATTTGACCAGATAACCACTTTAAGTTCTAAATTCCAATAGTCCATTAGTCCAGTTTCATAGAGCTTTATGTCAGCAAAGTCAAATAATTTCTAACAAGCATCAAGCTGCTGTAACGCAGCAGAGAATCAGGCTGGCTTTTGTCTGTCACATTCTTAAAATCCAGTAGGTCAGGGAACTATTGCGTTTCAAATCAGAAAATGTATGGTTTGATGTGTGGGCTTTGGCACATAGTGAACATTTTTGTGAGGAAGAATTTTACTGTAATTTAAATTTTATTGTAAGGTATGACATATCCTTTTCAGTTAATTGCTCGGTTCGAGTTTTTAAAATGAACAGATTTTTCTCTCTTATGTTTCATCTCATATATTGTAATGATATTACTGTTAAAAGTGACCTGAAAATTATTTCAAATTATTTGCTTTTTGTCTCTTCATGCATTTATGAGGAATAAAAATGCCTAAGAGATTTTATATTTTATTTCTAATGTATATTTTTTCTCTTTTTCTATTTTTACTTTGTATGTGTCATACTCTTACATACTTTTACATACTCTTACATACTTTGTATGTGTCATACTCATACTCTGGCTTTACTCAAGGACTAGTTAAGATCACATGTGATATAATCCTAATATCTCCTTGACTTCAAATGGGTAATAGGACTGTGAGAACAAGTCTCATTTCTATGCCATGCTCTGTTATGCTGCTTTTATTAAAGTTGCTACTGTGGAAAACTATCTGTCCTTTATATTTTCCACATTGATTCTGAAATTCTGTGATCATTCTATTCACATGTAAGACTGTTCATTTTACAGTTTGTGATTTTGGAGTGTGGTTGCCTATAAAAAGAAGCCATAATGCAAGAGATGGCATAAAAAAAAATTGCAAGACCCCAAAGCACAAAAAAACAGAGTTCCCTTTGTTTTTTTCACTCTGTAACAGCACAAAATAATGTTACTGAGCCTTAAAGTTTGTTTATGGAAAGAGACATGGATGCATTTGAAGAAAGACAATATATGTTCAAGCTCAGCAGAAGAAAAATGGCCCAAAGGCCATTGGAAATGAATGCTCATGCAAAGAAGCTCTCTCACCCAAAGCCAGATCAGAGAACAGCTGCATCTGGGAATGATGAACATTCCTTAATCTTTCATTTTATGTGCAGAATAAAGAGATCAAACCAACTCCTAAAACAGTTTGTTCTGCAAAGAAGTTTAAAGAAAAAAAAATTACAAGATGCAAAGTATTTACAAGATTCAGAGTCCTTAATCCGCTAGCACATCAAGGAGCACATCTAGCACATTATTAGAATTCAAAAATAAATTATGAAATTGACAACCATTTGTATGATGAACACTTTTATCTGCAGCACTTATTTTGAACAAGATCAAAACGCGATCAGTTCTGCACCAAGTCTGGCTGGAGATAAATGGGGGTATATGCTTTGATGATAAGAGTCCCTCACCACCAAGAAAAAACAGACATTTCACTCTTCCTTGAATAGTGACAAATAGTAAGATGAAGAGGATACCAAAAGAAGAGCAAATCTCTTTTCCTTACTGTTCCCAAAAGACTGACCTTTCCTATGCCCACTGAGTTAGTTATTTGTGTTATACTAGGAGCTGTAGAAGGACGAAAAAAAAAAAAAAAATCTTCTAAATATTGTCTTTACCTTACCTTATAAATTAACCTCTATAGTCATTCAGAATATACTTTACAATTCTGGATTCAATTCATGATTTGAATTTACTTCACATTGTCAGATATTCTTTCCATCTGAGTGTATAACAGAACACCATGTGTTCTTAGTGTATAGTAGAGTATTACAGTAAAGATATGGTATTAGTTCTTCATTCCCTCCTTCCCTCTGTCTCCTCCCAAGTTGTTAGTTCTTTTTATTTCCTCATAGTCTTAAATTCAAATGTCTTCTCTTAACAGACAAGATAATGCTATAAATATACTTCCTACTGCATGCAGAAAATGTGTAATAATTTAAAAACCTAAAGATACTGCTGTTTTCAGAAGAATCAATAATTTGATTAGTTATTTTCATTACCTAATGAACCAGTAAAAAGAAATTTTCTGAATTTACAGTGTGTGGGGAAAAATATTCATGATTTATAAAAGGAGTGGAGTTTTCTAATATATTGGTGCTAGTTCACCTATTTTCTTGGTTTTTAATACATTTTCACACTGACACTTTCTGAAAGATCTCTTCTGCCTTCAGAGTTTTCCCCTCCCAGCTCATCTTATCCTACCCTTTTCATTTTGCCATTGAAAAGGTGCAGTGAAGAGAGGAAAGCTAAAGCACAGGGAAAAAAAAGGAAAAAAAGTTGAGTTACGTTTAAAATATCTTTATCAAATCCTGAAGCAATAAAAGAAGCTGTAAAATTGAACTCAGTATTAGTCTATATGCTGTGCATCTTAGCCTTTGCATTAAGGTTCTTTCCGCTTAATTACAAAGGTCCTCTTTAATACATTACTTTTTTACACACAACGTCACACAAATTTTTGACTTTATGTTCATATATATCATAAAGATCTACCTATGACCATAGAAAGGCTGGGAAAAGCAGCATAGAAGAAAAGAGAAAAGCAGCACAAGAGAAAAGCAAAATGCACACGCTGCCATGTAGCTCTACTCTTGTCAGAGCACAGCTAGATGTAGACTTGAATATCCTCACAATTTCACTGGGAAGCCACATAACGTCTATTTCAGGATCTACCAACTATGCAGTCATCCTGTAACACATCCCACTGAAGTCTGCATCTAGGTTAATTTGCTATCACTGTTTTCTAACCTCATCTATTAAAGATGCTTGGGTGCACATAGACTGAGGTCTTAAAAGTTTCTACATTATTCACTGCAATAGTCACTTTTAATCAAGGAATTCATTTAGCCAGGGCAAAGCTAGTCCTATAAACATGATGCTGATTAGCACATGGATGTACTACCATGCACTTTCTCAAGAGGTTTTGTTTGGATTTGAGGGAATAATTATTTCTGGCATAAAACCATGTATATCCCTTTTTCCTGTTCAAAGCTCAAGCTAGCAAATGTGTTTGGAAAACAAAATACAAATACTCCTAGAAAAAGAACATGAGGAGAACAATTTTAGAACTTCTTACTGATATCAACAAGACACTGGTATCGGCAGAACAGAGTACCAAAGTTCTGCTGATCACAGTATCACAAGGCTAGATAAAACCAGATGATCTTTGCCAGGCAAGATTCCTATTTAGCTAACCCCTTTCTATATAAGCACATACACCTCTCCAAGCAAACTTCTAACATGTTACATGACTGCATATAAAAATCACATTAGATTTCTTTTTCAAGTTTCCTCTGCTTTTAGGAAGCCTGCAGGTAGTGAATACATATGATTTCAAATGTATTTTTCATCATATTTTATTGGAATAACTCCTTTAAAATCATAGGGCTAGCTACAAGCAAACAAATTATCATTACATTATCTCATAGCATTTCAACAAGAGTGAATCTCATCAACAATATTTATGATTGTAAAATATTTCTGGAAGGAAGCAATGACTGCCCAAAGCAAGGCTTCAGTGTTACTTTGGATGTAGCTGAACAGAGTTCCGATATAACTTCTGTGCATGTTCTTGCAACTGCTTCTCCATTCAGCTTACCACTCCACCCTAATTTTGCTGCATAACTACAGGTTACAGCACAGCTACAGTTGCTGCAAGCCATTTGACCAAAGAAGAAAAAAGCACAAACATTTAGTGCTAGGGCAAGCATCACTTTGACAGGAACCAAGTACACAGAGATGTGTTGATACATCAAGACAAGGGGACTGGGTAGGAACCCACCTTCACTCAGATATATCTAAAAGAGAACAGCTGACCGCAATCTCACAGAAGGGAAGGCAACTCCTCCTCCTAGGCCCTCAGGTCTTTGAGTCAAGGCTTAGTTTGGATGTGGCACAGCTGTACAGCCTTTGTGCAAGAAAAAAAATGGTAACTTGCAAGAAAGCAGTGATAAAGCAAATAGGCCATAGCCAGATAAGGTAAGAAAGGTAAAATTGGAAACAGATCCAAGAATGCTAAGACAGATACCCAGTAGCTCAAGGAGAGGAAAAGAGCAAAGAAAAAAAATAATGTCCTAAGGGGAAGAAAATAGATCACACAGGAGAAGTACAAGTCAGGAGCACTGACGACTAGCCTGTTCCAGAGAACAAATCACTTCCCCATCTAACCAATGACTGCCAGGCCAGCAGCTTCAAGAGGTGATTTATTCAAGGGTAGCAAGCTTATTAATCAGCCCCTGTAACTTCTGAGTCCTAATAATGTATTAAGTAATAACTGATTTTGCATTTTTGGTATCAGATGACAATAACTGCTTTGTACTCTTAAGTGGTGCATCTGCTTTGTGCACAGTAAAATTTTTCCTTAAATTAAGGGTGTATTGGGGGGCAAGGGTGACAATGAATAAAATTGCTATTTGTACCCATGCAAATCCACCAGAATAAACCTCTTCCAAAAAGAGATTATAGAAAGACAAGCACATGTGGCCACTGAAGCATACAGGAAGTCCTTTTTGGCACTTCTGGCAAAGATTTTGCCTGACTGAATAAGGTAGTGCTTGGCACAAAGCCCCATCGGTCATTCAGAGCAAGACAAATCCATTTCAGCATGCAGAAAATCATGCTGAAATCAGGATGCAGAAGGGGGGAAATCCACCCAGTAGTCTCCTAGATTTCTTCCTGCACCTGTCTCACAAGTATTGCTTAAGACAGCAAGTTGTATCACACATACTGCAAGGAACTTGCACATTTATCAATTTCCCGCCCTTCCTCAGCATTCATGCCCCTGCTATTAAAAGAGCTCTCAGGATTATATTGAGGTAAAGTTCCCTCTTTTTTTTTTTTTCTTTTTGGGGGGTGGGGTGTTACAGCTCTTCTTTTCCTCCCTGAGCCCAACGCTCAAAAAATTTAGTATTGCTGGTACAATACACCAATACACTCATCTTCTCTCTTCCTTGACATTTACTTATACTATGTATCCTTATTTCTGCTTTCATCTGTAAGTAGAACTGCAAGACAAGAGAAAGAAAAAATGAAACACTTTAAAAGACCTTTTTTAAGTGGTGATATCATTTTCTTCCTTTTCTTTTTGTTGTTGTTGGTGGTGGTGGTGGTGTTTAAATAGCTCTAGATGCTTCTCAAAGAGCATCTCAGTTTTCCACAGCTCTTTTTTGGTCCACCAAAAAAAAAAGGTGTTTGCAATATTGACCCCAAATCAGCTGCAATATCTTGGTCTAAATAAAGACTGTTTCACAGGAGTCTTATAAATAAGAAGATTTACTATATTGTGTGCTATATTATTCTCAATTCTAAGAAGTTTGGCTAGCAATCTGCACAGATTTTAACCTTCAAAATTCAATGTGAAGGTACATAAAACCAGTTTTGTCATTATATCTTATTTTAAAAATCCAAATCAATCTTTGGATTAGTGTGGATGGGATACACAAGCTAACATGTGAGAAATCAAAAATTAAAAAAAAAAAAATACTGTGTCTGATTCCCTGGCCTGTGAACTCAGAGTTGCATTTATGGAGTATCATTCTTCAGCAGGAGCCTGGCGCAGGGCATCAGCTCATCTTTCTGAACAAGCAGAGCATTTGTCATCAAAATTAATTTATAGATTACTTTCACTTAACTTGTTGCACATGAAAACATTGTAATTAAATCCCTTTCAAGAGAATGTAGAGCACTGTATGGATACAAAAGCAGGTACTAGGTTATGTGAAGGAAGAAAAGTCTGCCTCCAGGATTTGTTTCCACCTCTTCCTCCATCCACACTCCAAAGCAGTCATGAAAGATGTATAAGAATGGCATGCTGTAAATAGAGTGATCTAATGCTCTAGCATACTGCCCACTCGCCCTTCTCAACAATCTCTTCTCAATGGTGTCATAGTCATCCCTTTTATCTATCTATCCTGCAGTCTCATTTTGTACATATGCACCAATACTCAATTTAGAAACAAAGCTTTTTATACCAAAATTCAACTTCTCCCTGGCCTTCTCAAATATAATAATCCATATTATCCATTACAACCCTACCAGGTATTCCAGATATTACAGAATCCTTCCTGATTGGATCTATGATCCATTGATCCATACATCTTAATCCAACACTTGTGGTTTTTTGGTTTTTTGGTTTTTTTTTTTTTTTTTTTAAGCTCATCCTTGCCTAGCAATCTTTTTACATCTCCAAGTCACAGAGTCTTTGGGCTCCATGAAGTGCTCTGGTCTTGATCTTTGAATAAGGTGGAGTAGTGATGTACGTTAGGGAGTGCTTTGATTGCATAGAGCTGCAAGGTGGTGATGAAAAAGCCAACTGTTTATTGGGTCAGGGGGAAGGCCAATAAGGCTGACATTCTGGTGAGACTCTGCCATAGGCTACCCAAGCAGGATGACGAAACAGATGAGGCATTCTACAAGCACCTGGCAGAAGTCACACAATTGGCAACCCTGGTTCTCATAGGGGACTTCAACCTACCAGATGTTTGTTGGGAATATGTAGGGCTCTGTAGAGCCCAGGGTCAACTCTGGGTCAACTGGTGCATTAAGATGAAAAGAGAAACTAGAATGGTGGAAATCTTCTTAGAGGATTAATCTGACAAGGTAAGGTATGCCCTTTGACATGACTGGATAAAAGCGTTTGGGGTTTCCAATGATTGGTTACAAGTTGCTCATGGAGCTCGTGGTTACCATGTGAACGTCTCATGGAGAGGGTGTTGGGGAGCACGGCTCCCTAGCCCCCCCATTGTGCTCAAAGAGGAGCTGAGTTGAGTCAGCCTACATATCCCCTGGTATGTATATATGTACATAGTTGTCTGGGGCATCAGGGATCGGGCCCTTGCCTGGTGGTTGACCCCTGGGCAGCAGGGACCGGAGAGCCCCTCCACCGCCCCTAGGGTTGCATAGCAACCCCGCGTCCACCTATGGGGTGCCAGGATTCTCCCGCCCTGGATTGAGGACCAATCCACGGGAGGATCCTGAGCGCCCCAATCAGGGGCTCAGCTGGCGTGGGAAACGTGCGGGACCCAATGGGGGGGTGAGGGGTGGCCAACCCTTGCCCAGTCATTTCTCCTGCACATAAGCCATAAGTGTATATATTCCCTGCGCGCCCCGTAATAAACGGTTATCAGCTGTTGGACCCCCGCGTGTGAGCTTCTTCTTTGAGTGCGTGCGTGCTTGTGACACGTGTGGGGGGTGTGTGTGTACCGGGGGCCTAAGACCAATAGCCCCTGCCCGTGCTACCGGAGCCTTGGGTGAAGGAGGAGCTGATCGCCTGACCTGCTGGCACGTGGTGCCCCACGTCGCCCCCGCTGGAGACCAGCATAGGCGGGGGGCCGGTGTTTGGCAATGCCAGCTGATGGAGGCAGCCGCAGTGACGTCCCGCAGCTGCCGGCGGCGGAGCCTGATTGCCGCCACCGGGTCCTTGTCAGGAGGGTGCAGGATTCATTTGTACAAGGATATATAAGCCGCAGTACTGCTTCAATAAAGGTCTTTGTTTCACCATCTCAGAGACCTCTGTTCCTCAATACACCCACAGGAATACAATACAGCAGAGAGGAAACAATCTAGGAGGATTGGAGCACATGGAAAACAACATCCTATCATAGCTTGTAAATGAGCCTACAAAGGGAGGAGCCCTGCTGGACCTGCTCTCTGCCAAGAGAGAAGGACTGGTGGAAAATGTTGTCAGAGGCTCTCTTGGGCATAGTGACCACGAAATGATGGGGTTTTCAATTCTTGGCGAAGTTAGGAGGAGCATCAGCAAAACCACTACATTAGCCTTCCAGAGGGCAGACTTTGGACTGTATAAGACACTGGCTGGGAGAGTCCCTTGGGAGACAGTTTTGACGAGCAAGGGGATTCAAGAAGGCTGGACTTTCCTTAACAAGGAAATCTTAAAGGTGCAGGAGCTGGTCATCCTTGTATGCCAGGAGATAAGCCTTGGCAGGGGAAAAGAAGACCACTAGTCTGGCTGAACAGAGATCTATTGCTGAGGCTCTGAGAGAAGAGTTTTTATCACCTTTGGAAGAAGGGGCAGGTAAATTGGGAAGAGTACAAGGAAGTTGCTGGCATATGCAGGGAGGAAATCAGAAAGGCAAAAGCTCTGATAGAACTCCACCTGGCCATCATTGTAAAAGAGGAAAAAAAAATCCTTCTACAAATTCATTAAGAAGAAGAGAAGCATCAAAGAGAATCTGAATCCTTTACTGGAATGCAACAGAATATTTTCACCAAGGAGAGGATAAGGCTGAGGGGCTGAAGTACTCAATGCCTTCTTTACCTCAGTCTTTAACACTCAGATCAATTATCCTCAAGGTATCCTCAGAGCTGGAAGACACTTATAGTGTAAAAAAAAAAAAAAAAATATCAAGGAGGAAACCGTCAGTGGTTTATTACTCCACTTGGACACCCACAAGTCTATGAGGCCTGATGGGATCCACCTGAGGGTTCTGAAGGATCTGATAGAAATCCTTGCCAAGTTGCTCTTCATCATCGATCAGTAGTCCTGGTCAACAGGGGATGTGTCAGATGACTGGAGACTGGTCATCATGACTCCCATCTAAAAGAAGGGTCCAATGCAAGATCTAGGGAAATACAGGCTTGTCAGCCTGACCTTGGTATCAAGGAAAGTTATGGAGCAGATCATCTTGAGGATGATCACACAACATGTGTGAGACAACCAGGGGATCAAGCCAAGTGAACATGGGTTCATCAAAGGCAGGTCCTGCCTCACCAGCCTGATATCCTCCTATGATCAGGTGACACAGATATTGGATGAGAGAAAGGTTGTGCCTCTTACTGCCTCCAGTAAGACCTTTGAGCAGTCTCCCATTGTCTTCTCTTGGAAAAGCTGACAGTTCATGTCTTAAACAGGTGTACTCTTCACTGGGGGGAAAAATGTCCGGATGGACAGAGTACTCTCTGTGGTGAATGAAGTTAAATCCATGTGGTGACTGGTCACAAGTGGCGTTTCCCGGATGTCAGTGTTGGGGGTCGATCCTCTGTAATATCTTTATCAATGATCTGGATGAGGGGATTGAGCGTATCGTCAGCAAGTTTGCAGACGACACTAAGCTGGGAGGAAGAGGTGATCTGCTTGAGGGTAGGATGGCTCTGCAGGGGGATCTGGACAGGCTGCATCAATGGGCAAAGACCAACTGTAGGAGGATCAACAAGGCCAAGTGCCAGGTCCCGCACTTCAATCACAACAATCCCATGCAGCACTACAGGCTTGGGACAGAGTGGTTGGAGAGCTATGTGGCAGAAAAGGATCTAGGAGCACTGGTCGACAGCTGGCTGAACTGAGTCAGATCAAGGAGTCCAATGGTCTCCTGGCTTGTATCACTCACAGCATAGCCAGCAGGACCAGGGAAGTGATCATCTCCCTGTGAGACCCCAGTGAGGCCACATCTTGAATCCTGTGTTCAGTTTTGGACCCCTCTCTACAAGACAGACATTGAGGTGCTGGAGCAAAGGAGGACAACAAAGCCGGTGAATGGCTGGAATTCCTTCTGAGGAATGGCTGAGAAAGCTGGCATTTATTTAGTCTGGAGGTTTGGAGAGGCCTTATCACTCTCTACAACTACCTAAAGGAAGCGTAGTGAGCCCAAAACTGCTGATAGGACAAAAGGAATGGCCTCAAGTTGTACCAGGAGAGGTACAGGTTAGATACTTGGAAAAAAGTACCTAAAAGTGATGAAGTATTGGAACAAGCTGTCCAGGGAAGTGGTGGAGCGACCTTCCCTGGCAATCTACACGTTCAAGAAATGTGTAGATGAGGCACTTAGGGACATAGTTTAATAGGCATGGTGTCAAAGGGCTTACAGTTGGACTCAATCTTGAAGTTATTTTCCAACCATGATTCTATGATTTGTTTCCTTTGTGAAAGCAGAGACTGCAAGGACTGGGTTTGCCCTAGAGGAGTCCATCTTCCACAATTTAGCTACCCACAGCTGCCTTGTCTGTCTTGTACAGCTGGTACCTTCGCTACAGAGAAGAGGGCATTTCTCAGGCAAACACATTGCCGTCACTGTTGAAATGAATGCAATACTTTGGCTTCCTCTGCACAGCTGGAGACCACCCCTTGCCAACCACTCCAAAATAACTCACAACTTTGCTGCTTGTATTCCTCTATTGCAAAGAGGATCAAATAAAAACAACTGCAAGAGATTTTTTCCCTCCTGAAAGGAAGGGGGGGAAAAAAAATGGAACATATAACAATAGGAAAAGAGCAACCAGGGGAAGCAAGAAAGGTGGAGAATGGAGGAAAGAAAAAGGTAGAAAGACCAGAGATTTCTCCTGGAGTTTCCACTGCCTTTTCAAGTTATAGTCCACATATCCTCCCCACTAGGTAGCTACAAGTTATTATATTCCATTCTATCCCAGGTCTTTCAAGACAGCAAAGGAGTAGGTGTGCATACTTTCCCAATCAGCATCTCAAAATATCAACTGAGAAGTGAATTCTCACAAAACGGCAATTACACTTATAGACAGCTCTTTTGCCTGGAAATAGATGTTTTCTGCAAAGCCAACTTACATGAAAATTAAGTAGCTATAACATGTTCCTTTGGGTTGTGTGTAACAGCAGCCATCACCACCAGCTGGAAGCATAATGCATTAGTTTTCTGGAAAAAGTGACTAGAAAGACACTCAGGTAATACTGTGTACTCCAACACAGAAGTATTTTAGTGCAATGCTCCATGTATGAAAGAAACTTAGATAGGTTTAAATGGCAATGTGAAAGGTACCTTTGCATCCTACTTACTTCAGTAAAATTTAGGGTTTAATGAATCTGGGTTGATTCTCAAGCTGTGGAGCTCACACACTACAACAAATTTCAAAGTAACATTTCAGCAACATAGACTTCAGATACTAAGCTCATTATATGCCTTACTAGTGCCTCTAAGGCCTCTTAAGCTGTTTTTAAACTAAAAAATAATATACTTTTGAAAATCTAATTTATACAGTCACTAAGTTCTCATCCTGTACCAAGTTACATTTCCTCCAGAGGTAGACATCCATTTCCTGTACAAGTCCATAGGAATCATTTATGAGGCATAATAAGCAGCATCTGAGAGTTACCAAATACTTTAGAGACGCACAGTCCTAAATCTCCTCAAATGGTGATTGCTGCTGTATCACAAATGTAAAGATATTCCAATCTAATGCTAAAAATACATTCGGTGGACAAGCTGCCCTGTTCTCCACCCAGCAGCCTTCTCTTCTCCAAAATATGCAAGAATAACTAAAAGCCAAGCAGAAATGTGTATCATCTTTGAAGCCAAAGCTATATGGATACTGTTGTCATCTTCCCGACCTTTCAGTTATCTACATTATACAAAAAAAAAGGTCCATCCATTTTCCAAAAGAAACAATAATTTCATGAGATGCAACTATTACACGATTTGACAAGCTAATAATTTAGATGTCAATTTGACCTGAGCTAAGCAGAGTTAGATGCAGGACTACAAATCCACCTCCTTCCAAACATTAACACATGCCCAAAGGAAAAAGAAAAAAAAACAAAACAAAATAAACAAATAAAATAACCCACACAACCACAAACCACACACATAACCAAACAGCCTACCAATTTGCAGACCTTTTACATGGGAATAGATCATAAAAGAGATATGCATGCTACACCAGAGGTTTTAATCAAAGCTAAAACAGAACCTATGTCGACAATTCAGATGCAGTACTTCCAGCTTTCTTGAGATTCTTCTATTGTATTAAGATAGGTAGCATTAACCTAAAGTAACACAGTAGCTGCCATCACCTGGCAACACACACTCTGAAGCCTAGTCCTTCTCAACCCTCCAGGCAGAGGAAGACTATCGAATGCAGCGGCTTTTTATTTAGAGAAGCATTTACTAAATTTCCTTAGGCATAGTAGTGCAAGAATCCCAATTTGTCCTCTATGTACTGTATTACCTTCTACCACACTACTCCTCTCCACAAATAAATCCTCTTTTGTATTCATTTATGAATTATTTCTTTGTTTTTACTTACAAGTAGGTTTATACATTTCTTGAAACATCATCTCATCATGCAGGTGTGGTGTTGAAACGTTTATGGTTGGATTTGATCTTGAAGAACCTTTTCCAGCCATAACGATCATAACCATTTAGCCATCCCAGTTAGCTATGAAGTAGGTGATTCACCATTAAGAGCCTGGAGAACTGAGCATGGAGAACACAAATTTGTCCTCTGTGTAGGCAGAGGATTAGCCATTGCATTGCAATGTTTTACAGTGCTGCTTAGGGTTAGCAGAGCTTCTTGGGAGAGGTAAGTATTCTTTAAATCAAGACAGAAATAAGATATTCTTTTGAAAAACAGAATTTGTAAGAATTTTAAGAGGAAGTGGACTGAAAAGCTAGCCTTGAGAGAACAGAATTTTGTGAACAGATCAGAAAAAGTATCTATTAAAAAAAAAGAGAAAAGTTATTGAAATGTAATTAACTTGATGAAGATTTTTAGGGGAGCTGTTTTGCAGGGGGTTTTTTTATTCAAGTCATTTCAGCACAAACAGTGCATTATGACTGAACTATTATGTTCTTTTGTAGATAAATAAAACAATGATCTCCACTTGCTGTTATAAAGGGGAAAAAAACCTACTCTACATTGAGTTCATGCGTACACAGGAAGGAATTGAGCCTCATACAGTTCATGTAATCTATAGTGTCATTTACTGTAAACTTGAACTACTAAACTATTCTAAAAACTTTTTACTGTAGAGAAAAGCAGAGCAGAAACAAAGTGGTAAGTAATTAAAAGTCAAAACAAGAGAGAACACATGCCACTCAAAGGGACACTCATACTGAAAATCTAAGAGACTGTTCTTTAAAGAAAAATATAGTGTATTAAATAAAAATATTTTCACTTCATTCTTTAAGGAACATAAACTACCAATACTGAGAGCATAATTCTCCTGGCCATGACATCCTAGACAAATTTCCTACAGAACTCCATAACAAGAGTAACACAATTATACCACATGTAGCTAGTAAGTTGATCCACAGTGTAACTCTTCAGTACGTTATCTGAACAAAAGTTTCAGACTTCAGAAAAGGCACCATGATCAAGTCCAAAATGCATTTAGCTAACCAATAAATATTAATACACAAGAGTGTCACAAACTTGAGCTTATCAAAATCTGTACATAACCCATTACTGCTGATATAATTATTGACTATGAATCTAATCTTATGTGACTACAATGATAATGTTTATATGCCAGAAAAATAATTGTGGTAGTGTGCAACACCTGAAGGTACCATTTCCCCTTGCAAGGGAAGACAAACACTTTTGAACAAATGCTTTGTGACAAATATTTGCAAATGAATGGAACCATTACAAAAAATTTTGCTTACATCAAAATATTTTCAACAGGTGTAGTATGACACTAACATTACTCTTAGTCTTTCATATGAGACTTTTTAAAAATTCAAGCTACAGATTCAGAGAACAGAGAAGAACTGTTCACGAACAGGCTTACTGACAAAGAATAAGCACTATCAACTACTTTTAAGCTACTCAAGACATCTTACATAAATATCAAAGAACACAGAAGAGGGATTCACACATCTTATAAAATAATTATTTAACTACTGAAAATCATTTTAAAAAGACGATGTAGGCAAATACCTCTATTAAATTAAGTCATTTTTTAAAAAACAATAAGGCTATTTTTTAATGGCTTTAATTAGAAAATTTGAATAATTTACTGTTCCTGCTCAGACACAGAACTAAAGGCAAATGCTATGCCTGTATTTACCTAACATGTCTTTTGATGATTTAACCATATTGATTATTTGATGATAACCACCAAATTAAGTAGGTAAATTCAAAATTTGGATGAAGCTCCACAATGGTATTCTCAATATTGTCTGTGCCCTTGATCAAAATTGATGCAAATACTTCTACACTTTCCTCATATAGTCTATTATTAAAAAAATTAGCTATGAATAATTATTTTACTCTACTTCTTTGAGTAAAATGATAGATACAGACAGGCTTTTGGCATCCCTTTACAGAAGTCCTTGAGAGACCAAGAAGCAGTCCCTCCACAAAACTGACCTCCCAAAATATCCTACCTTCTCACAGACCTCTGTGATTTTTACACTAAAAGAGCTTCCTGTGGGCAAATAAGGGTGACTAGGATACAAACAAAATCTACAAACAAAACCTACAAATCCTAATCATTGCTGGATAATGCCCTAGGAAACATTCTGAGATCCTTTCACATTGTGAGCACAAATTCTAGAAACAGTCCTTTCATCAACAGGTAACACACATTCACCTCACTATTTCAATCGTAGCAGAAGTAAGCCAATGGTACTGAAATCCGTGGTTACTCAGGACACCTTTACATTAGAGTATTTCCTGCCTGAGTGAAAAATATACTTCAAATAAAGTATTTGGATTTTGGATTTGGATTTGCTCTGCCTCAGTTAAGAAATGCCACCTGGGGCTACTGCATGCAGGACATATTCATGTTCTACTGTAAAGTGTGGATTACATCCATCTGTCAAACAGCCTAATTTCACTTGCCCCAGAAACTGGAATATATATTTAAAAAAAAAAAAAAAAAAAAGTTAGGGCAATATGCAGTTATAGATTCCAATCAGATGTAATGTTGCCCCTTTCTACTATCAAGTTTACCAGGCTAAAAGAATCTTTGTAGTTTATCCATTCAACAGTTGTTGTGGTCACTGGTATCTTGGGAGACTCCAGGAGCCAACTTCAGGCTAAATAATGAGTTTAAAAAATATTTATTTATTTTTTATTCCTCCTTCATTCACAAATTGGAGAACATCCAATGAAATAATTTCATTTCTCCTATGTACACTGCTGAGAGCTATTCTTTTTTCCAATAATACTCATTTGCATGAATTTGGGATATTTGTTTTTACTTCTCACAACTACATACAACATTTAGCACTGATACATACGATTTTCAAAAGTAACTTTATGTCTGAATTATACAATTTTCCTTCCTTACTTTACTGGGCGATGTTTAAGCACAAGTTATCTTTTTACCCAGAAAAATCCTATAATTTGAGACTAGTAGGCACGAGCATATGGGTGAGAAACTACAAGCAAATACTGTTGATAGATTTGCAGAACTGGTCCAAAATAGCTCAGGTTATTTAAATTTTGTAATCAGAAACCAAATAAATCTAAAATGTAGAAGTCCATTAACATATTTCCTGAAAAGAAAAGGTATTGGCATACCGAAAACATGCAATGGAACCATACTCAGAAAAATCAGTTCCAAAAAGAAATACAAACACAAAAGTTTAACAAGTTTACTTACAACGCAACAGCCTTCATTACCACGTAGTTTTAATTCAAAAACATTTTAAGCAAGAGTAGGCAAAGACAAAAGGTAATCAGCTTAACTTTCAACAGCAGTAAGCAAGGAAAGAAATGAAAACATGTCAAACAAACATGGGGTTGTAAACACTTACTGCCAAACTGCTTACAAACCCATATTTGTTTACCTGGAGAAGTGCCACTTCAAAGTTTCTGAGAGTCTACTTTGCTTTAGATAGTATGTGTGTAAGCATTCTGAAATGGAGAACATCAAATTGTTAACTCTTCCAAAATATTTTCTGCAACTTTCCTTAATTTTCTAAAAATGCTTATTAATTTGTTCCTTTATTTGTAAAGATTCTTGGTGCAAAAACTATGATTTTGGAACAGAAATCTGAAAGAGGAATTTAAAACTTTTTAAAAATTATTTAAACTATCTGCATTACATACAGATTTAAACAGCAATTCTAGCACATTCACAGGCAATCTAACACTTCAATTTTTAAAATATTTGGATCAGTGTAAATAAGAGTAAGTTAAGTTCAGTAAGATAAATAGTTCTATCAGAAAGAATAGTAGCATAATACACATTTCAACAATAATATTCCTGCTTTTCCTCAGAGAGAGGAACACAGGCAGTTATTAGTTTCAACACTAGAAATTTCTCATGGATTTTGGCAGGTGACACCTGACAGATAATGCCAAGACGCTCACATCTGATGTTAATAAACATTTGCTTTCCAAATTCACCATTAAGGATCCCTTCATAGCCTGCAAACTACAGTAGCATCATAAACATTGTTTTCACTAAATGAATATAAACTATAGTAGACATTTTAACAATGTCTATGGTAATACTGCAGTAGAATTCTGCAATATACATTGTTAGTACACAGGAAGGAGATAATTACACCAATGTCCAGGTACTAAGACTCCAAACAGTGAAGCAAATGGATATCAGTGAGCAAAAAGGTTTGGACATAATATAAAAAACATACACACACATTTTAATCAAAAAGCCTGATACAAAGCCATTTTGTGCCACTGATAACTTTTCTCTACAATTCCAGTGGTATTTTGATCAGATGATAATTTGGGCAAACCTATGGAGAACCTATGATTCAGCACCTACCTACCTGCACATGGGGAAAAGATGCAAGTGCAAATTAAGTAAACATAGTATAGTTTAAACACTAACTCTATGTTTTGACTTAAATGAAATAAAAAGAGTTTGGGGCGATGCACCTAGAAAAGCCACAGATAGTTTTGCCTCAGGAAAACAGGATAAACTACAGCATATGCTGTAAAAATGGGAGTGAGCAAAATAGAACGAATAGCCACCCACATCTGAATGTGGCTGGATGACAAAGATGACAGTAGCATCATATTCTATTTGTAGGATAGGTTATTAGAAGCATAAGAAATATTTAGAAGCATTTAATTTGAATACTATGTTAGAGCAAAACAGATAATTTGTATCTAGTTCTTTTTTGGAATCATTTCTGAGAGTGCTTTCTCCTCTTCGCCTGTTTTAGATGTTATGATAATTAAGCTTTGTCTTGACCAAAGAAATAAGCTATCAAATTTAGCTACAACTCAGAGGTACCAATTTTCCATGGTACAAATCTAACAGTCAGCTCTATTTTAATCACAAAAAGCACACACACAGACACACACTACACAAAAATGCTACAGCACCAGGAAATTGTATGTTTATTATATAATGACAAGATATTAGGAAGGAATTCCACATCATCTAACACTCTGTGAGGTGCCTAACCTGCTAAAGATACACAAACAGTTTCCCCATATTTGATCACTTAATCGTAAGGCAACATAACTGAGGTGATCTGCACTGGCTTATCTCTATCACCAGCAAGAGCCAAGACATATTTAGTTCTTTTGTATTGGGGAGAGCAAATAGCTTCATGATCTCAGTATATAAATGCAGGATCAGATCTAGACTGGTGACAAGAGGAGTCAATGAGGCCTGTGCTTAAACTAGAGGCAAAATTCACCTCTCAATCCAAATTAACTTTTAAAAAAGTAATTTCAATGCCTGAGCAAGTGTTTCATTGACAAGTGATCTTTGCATTGCATTTGTCTTCCATAGATTAAGTCAACTTCTTCACACTGTGTCAACATGAGTTTTAGAACCATTGTAGAAGAGATCTGTATTTCTGCAAAACCAATTTCTTATTACTACATAGTACCCTTAAAAAGTAGAATTCTGGTGGATCTGCTTACACCTTTGTACTCTAGAAATAGTGCTATATTACTTTCCACTTATGTGTCATTACTTTTCTTCTTATATCAAAGCCAGGGAAGAGCTCAGAGACCCTGTGACAAAAAATTATCTATTCTCTCTGCTTGTGAAATACATCTCAACTTTTGCTAAGAAAGATGAGGGAGAATCCACCTCCCATTCTCCTGAGGCGTAATATATGATTTTGCATTGATAGCACTGCCTTGCTCATTAAAGGTTCATTCTGAAAATGCCAGGGCAATCTCAGACAAACTGATACCAAGAGAAACCAAAAAAGCAGAACCTTAAAGCAGTGCCCAATATATTATAGGTACAAGCATGAACTAAGACTCAGATTTAGTATAATATCTGAAAGCAAGCATACCTTCAATCACAGAAGTCAACTCATAATATTATGCAGGTAGAGCCAGAGGATTAAGCACCTGGAGCAACTAATTTACAGTCAAGGTGATTCTGGTTTCATAGAATCACAGAATGGTTAATGTTGGAAGGCACCTCTGGAGATAATCTAGTCCAACCCCACCCTGCTCCAACAGGAACCCCTAGAGCACATGGCACAGAGGGGTATCCAGGTGGGTTTGGAAGATCTCCAAAGAAGAAGCAGACTCCACAACCTATCTGTGCAGCCTGTTCCAGGGCTCTGTCAGCCCCACAGGAAAGAATTTCTTCCTCACATGGAGATGGAACTTCCTGTGTGCCAACTTGTGCCCAATACCCCTTGGTCACTGACCACCACTGAGAAGAGTTTGGCCCCCTCCTCCCCACATCCACCCCTCTGGTATTTATACGTATTGACCAGTTCTCCTCTCAGTCTTCTTTTCTCCAGGCTAAATAGGCCCAGCTTGTTCAGTCATTCCTCATACGATAGGTGCTCCCGTCCCTTAATCATCTTTGTTGCTCGTCACTGGACCCTCCCTAGAAGCTCCTGTACGGGGAAGCCCAGACCTGCACCGAATACTCCAGGTGTGGCCTCACAAGGGATGAGTAGAGGGGCAGAATCACCTCCCTCAGCCTGATGGAAATGGTCCTCCTGGTGCAGGCCAGGATTTCATTGGCCTTCTTGGCCACATGAGGACATTGCTGACTCATGGTTAACTTGTTGTCAAAGAGGACTCCCAAGCCCCTCTCCTTGGAGCTGCTTTCCAGCAGGTCAGCCCCTAATCTGTACTGGTGCCTGGGGTTATTCTTCCCCAAGTGCAGGACCATGCACTAGTCCTTGTTGAACCTCATGAGTTTCTTCTCCATTCAACTCTCCAACCTGTCCAAGTCCCTCTGGATGGCACCACAGCCATCTGGAGTGTCAGCCACTCCACCTAGTTTGGTATTATCTGTAAACTTGCTGAAGGTGCACTTAATCTCCTTATCCAAGTCATTGATGAATAAGTTGAACAGCACTGAGCCCAGTACTGACCCCTGGAGGACACCACTGGCCATAGGTCTCCAACTAGACTCCAACTAGCCCTGTTTATCACAACCCTCTGAGCTCTGTCATCCAGCCAGTTCTCAATCTATCTCATTGTCCGCACATCCAATTCACACTTTGCTAAAGTATTCTTTCACTGTTTATACTCAGAAAAATCATACATGCCCAAACTTGCTAAAATGTTTCTTAAGAATAGATTTTCTTCCTGTTTTTCACCTAGAATTGGAAAGTCCAGAGCATATGAATTCTAGAAAGGAAGTTCTATCATGATAACCCCAAATCCTTTATTATTCACATCTCCAGAAGGGATGAAGCTCACATTACATAAAATTATCAGTAAGGACATTGTCTTCAAGGTCTAGATATGAAGTTACTCCAAAACAAACTTGTTTGGCGAGAACATTTCAAGTGTTCTTTACAGCTCTGAACAAATGCATGGTGTTTGGAAAATGCTTCTGTTTTTTCCATTGCATATGTCTCTTACTTTTGGCTTCTGAATAGTGAAAATGTCAAACCCCAGCCTGTCTGCAAGCTTCTCCAAAGTTGAGTAATACAGAACACAAAGCTTCTGCTTCCATTTGGATGTACAAAATTCTTCAAATTCAACTTATCAAAAAATCAACTTAGAAATATTAAAGTATGGTTAGTTTAGAGCCACGCAGTAACAAAACCAAGCAGACAAGTTTCTACAGTTCTTAAACTTGCTCAAGCTTACTAAGTCCCCAGATTCATGGACATATTATCAGAGGTTTCAAGATTTTTAAATGAAATCGAATACAGCAATTTCTTCAGGGGTATTTCTCATCAGCTTTGGTAAATGTCTATGTCTGTTTACACAATTACATCAAGGGCATTCTTGGTCATCGTCCCTCTTGCTTGCCTCCCCATCAACTCCCCTATGAACAGGTCTAGCTAAATCATTTAGGATCTAGCTAAATCATTTATTTTAAGGGAAATTCGACATTTTCACTAATGCACATGAAAATTAAATGATTATTTCAAAATAATAAGTGAACCCACTGCACACAACATACATAGAACTTATTTTTAAAAATTCCAAGGATTAAAATCAAATTTTGGAGTATTTATTGAAATAAAGCAAGCTGTGGTAATGGATCCAACTAGAAAACTAGACCTTCTATCCAAGCAGAAGCCAAGAGATTTTGTCTTGAAAGTGATAATAAGTTACAGGGAAACATTTTGAAAAATGGGGACAGTAAGTTTGTTTTATAACAATAAGTTTGTTTTACAAGTGTTACTTGTACTTTAAATGTACTTTTCATTTTCTATGTTTCTTCAGTATTTCACATTTGTAGTATTTTCAGATATATTTCTGCAATTACTGGAAAAAAAAAGATGCTGCTTTTGACAGAGCTAAAAGTGGGAAAGAACTACTAATTTGTCACACACAAATCTCTAAATTCCTCACATTTTACACAGTCACAAAATCCATGACTTTTTAGTATAGGTGTTTTAAAGTTATATGAAGCACTAAATGAAGAAAAAAAAAACAGGACTTTAAAGACATTTGCACTGCTTTACCTTTTCCTGCCCTTACCATTTCTGTTATTGCTTTTGTAATTTTAAAAAGGCTACTGTATATGACAAACCAGAACTGTTCATCACTTCTAACTAGTGTGTTAAGACAGAAAGCAGGTGGATGGCATTTAGTTCTCTCCCTGGGAGAGATTTGCAACTCTAAGTAATTACTCAAATTCTAAAATATTACAATATGGAAAATACCTGGTCAAGTAACTGAAGCCCAAGTTGTCTGCAGAGAAGAGCAGCCATTAATGAGGAAAAAGTGAGTGCCAAGGTATGTCTAAAAATAGCCAGTAGCACAGTCCACTGGTAGTAAAGCAAAAAATGGTTGGAACTGAGAAGCCGAGATCCACATCATGCATTTTGAAGGCTTTACTTTCCACCAGTTAGCCTAGTCTCATGGACTGAGTGCCCACTAGCAGTTACAGGACATTCTGATATAGTAAGAAAGGGTCAAAACAAACCCAACATATTCATCCCAGGATCAGGCACACCAGAAAAGCAGCTTATTGAGGACAAAAGGGAGATTTTCTTCAAAACATACACTTCTCATCCTAACGACTAGAGTGTTAGTGCACATACACTGTCAGGTTTAACAAGCAACTTCACCCCATACCTACATTATCCGAGTAACTTTTAACATATGAAGACGCAAAAGCAGATATTAAATATACAGGATATAAGTTACTTTTGAGTAAAAGTGAGATATTATGAGTGATGAAAGGAAGAGGGGAGACAAGTTTAGAATCAGGCAATAGAAACTAAGACACTAAGACCTTCCTCTCCTCCTCACCCCATTTCAAATCATACAGAACAATCAAATGTTGTAAAATTGATTTATTTTTACATGTATTGAATGTGAACTTAGCCACATCAAAAGTTCCAGGGTTAAAAAAAAAAGTTACAAAGCACAATTTATTGAAGACAAACTATATTTCCAATAACTTATAGAAATTTCTATCTAGTATTTCTCTTATTGCATGAATAGCATGAATATTGCCAGAATAACAACTGAAATCTAAAACTGCCGAACAATTGGTAGACATGCAAAGAAGGATTTCGTATTCTCACCATTATGCAATTTGAAAAGTTTATCAAAACACTAACAACAAAGGAAAACACAGAAGCATATAGCATAAATTCTGTGCATACCATCTATTTGCCACTTACTACCTGTTCACAATGAGGAATGCATTGATGATGATCCTGGAATACAGAATGCATCAGCTAAAGGTGATACAAATTAATCAAATGAAGATTTACTAATAAATTGGTTTATGTTGTCACTTACCACTTATGACTAAACTGATCACAGCTGCACCTGACTTCTTAATGATAGACCCTACAACTTTTTATTTATTTTATGTATTTATTATTATTTATTTATCAGCATGAGCTCTCAGTAAAAACTGTGATTATTGTCAGGCATTTATCACCAATGGCTATGAGTTCAGTGACTTCTTCTAAAGTTTCTCTAAGAAATTATTATATTTTGTGTTCCATCTTTATTGTCAACATTTTTATTGTTTTGCTTTTTTTAAACTGCCTTCTGCATCTTCTTCTGGATCTGTAGAATCAGATTCCCAGAAAGCATGTTTATATGAGCAGAGCTATTAAGCTACAAACCTGCAGAAGACATTGACTTTTCAACATAAATGTTATCAGCTCATCTAGACTCCACTATAATAATTATAGGCCTTCCTTACATAATCATTTTTGACCTTCTTTGACCATGACAATGACCAATTTTAGTCAACCGCTCTGAACCAGAAGTCTTTAGAGACTAGACTCTGAAGGTGTAAGAAAACAAACTCTTATCCCCCCAAATTAATAATTAAGATATGTATTTTTCCTTAGATTATTTCCACATCACTGCTACCCATGTGGAAGCAAGATATGAATACAGACTTTTTCTTTCATTCAAGTATAATATTCTGATTTACTAAAGTTAATAATCAGGACTTCTTTATGCTTCCAATCTTTTGAAGTGAACCATTTACTGCTACTTTTTCATGATAGGAAAGATGTACGCCCAGTGAGAAATGACTGTAGACAGATACTTGTTGGCTGCTTGTGAGTTACCAATCTAGTGTCCTAATTGCATATTAAAGTTAACTTCTGAGGAAGGCTTAAAGGTGAGTCAGGAGAAAAGCAGAACACAAGTAGCCATGGACTTTCTGGGAGTGTAAAACACATTTGAATAACCCTATGAAGGTTTTATATTATTTTGCTTATCTTGGAATTACATTTAACGTTTGATGATGGTTTCTGACCATTAGGTGCTCTGCAATAGCTCAGGAGAGAAGGAAGATGAAAGAGGACAGATTTTTAGCTGTCAATGCCTCAGCAAACAGCTTTTTACCCCCCTTCATTTTTTCCCTCCCCTTTTGCGCAGTACACACTGATTCTTTGAATCTCTCCCTCCATTGACAGGAAAATAAGAACCTGATGATCTTTTCAAAATGAATTCAAATAACCAATCATTCAGAATATTCATTTTTCACTAAGTGAGCTGCACTGTACTACCGCAGATATTTCATATAGCTATGCTTCACAAGTTAAGCATTGACAGGTTTAGCATCCAACAAGAATTTTATTTTCCTGACAACTTCCACATAGCAGTCATGTATTATACATTTTACAAATCTCCCTTAAAAAAGAAAGCTTTAAAATATCAAGTTTTAAATAACATATCTACAGTTTATGGACAAATTTATCTTTTTGTATGTAATTATTTTAGAGATATTATAATAAGGGCAAAGATTTCCCGACTAGTCCATAACCTTTGTTCTTTTCAGTCCTACACAGCAGAAAAATATACTATGAATTCCCTGCAATTTCTTATCCAGTTATCAATATCCAGCTCACTCTGTTCTCTTCTACATTAATCTTTTAATTCATTGATCTAAAAAATTTCTTCCAGAAATTATCTGGAATACCCTTTTCTCCATATATCTATTGATCATCCAGCTGTTCAAGGCATTCAGTTTTGGTGTAGACTGGATCTGTAAATAATGACTAGCTATTGAAAATAATTCTTCTGATCAACAGAAAAGATTTCAAACATTTTATTATTAGATAAAGACTAAAGAGTAAGCAGACTGAGTTATGTTGCAGCAACCAAACTTCCTTAGAAGCACTCTTCACACTAACATATATTCAGGTTCACTCATGCCTTTGAAAGTAAATTTATAGTAGCATCAGAACCACTTCCATCCTCATTTGGTCTAGAAATAAAGCAACATGATGAGGACTCAGTTTTTATGGTCTCACTACAATCAAAGAAGAGTGTTTTTTTCTTACAGAATAAACTTACTCTAGAGGCAACTCAAAACACCCAGGAAAACATACTTTTCTTCCCATTATCTCCAATGGATTCCTTTATCCATTGACCCCATACCAACTACACAGAAGATGAGCCTAATGATGTTCGAGTTAGCTTTTGCAACTACCTTACAGTCTGTCCTATTTGTTTAGATCTTTTATTTATGAATTCTGAGTTCAAAAGAAGCTGAACACTTTAAGACTTCAAAAGGTGAACAGACTTATAATGAACACAAAAATAATACAGAAATATAGCAATTTTTAAAAAGAACAAATTCCTTTTGCCAACAAAATGGTGCCTTCTCTTAGCTAAATACATTTTTCTTCACAGGAATAGTTTTCACTCACAATTTACCAATTCTATGAAAATCAGTAGTTTCATACTCATGGAAATGACTATGAATGGTGCAAAGCAACATTTACTCTGATATAGCGTCAATGAATTTTTGGAAAGCAGAAAGTTTAAAATAATAAAAACTGCATTCAGAGCATACAGCTCCCCAGATTCATCCTGTACTCAGAGAAACCACTTTGGATACATGGACATCTAGTATTTATACATTTATACATAGATAAAAACCCAAGACCCACTTACATAGATGAAAGGAGTCCTTCTGTCTTTAATCTTGCATTATCAGGAACTGCTGAGATGCAGTTCAAGAGCAGAAAAGTAGGAGGATGAGAAGGCCTGAAAGAAAGGCATTTCCTGAGTATCTCTCCTGCCAGGACTCATCATCCATCCTTATTTTATACAACGTGTCATATAGTGACAAAAATAGTATGTCCTGTGTCAAATCAATAAAGCAAGCACTTCACCCTGCACTTCAGTAGTTATCATGAAAGATTAATCCACATGGCACATAATCATACTTAAGACCCATTATATTCCCTTGGAGCAGATTCTTGATTGCGTTTCAGCTCCAGGCAGAAGCTCACCCAGGGAGGGGGAATCTCTAAGGAACCTGGGGCCAGCTATGACCCCAAAACACACTCCAAAGTAAGGTCTGTAGACTACCTGATGCTCCCACAAAATGCTGCTGGGATGTCGGGTTAATTCTTTGAACTGTCACAGCATTCCTAATTTTTCTTGCTACATCTTCATCCACCTGTGCTCTCACCAAAATATTTTTCATTAGCCAATTGCACATGATCTTCTCCAATGAGTGTGTCACGTGAAAGCTCATAGAGTTTTAGAAAACTGGTATTGCTGTTTTATGAGGGCAAGATACCTAGTTTAAGTCTGAAAATACTGCTTGAAAAACTGAAGGGGCCTTTGAACACTTCTACTTTTCTTTTCCATTTCTTTAAATACTATCTTTCAAAGTTCAAAAAGAGCTTTTATTTAAATACATATTATTTTAAATGGAAGGCTTCATGATTTGTTAGTGCTATTAGTAAGCTATTTTTGTTTTGTTACACAAAGCATTAGGAATTACTAAGCATGAAGTTTAAGGGGTTAAATGACAAAAGTAATTTTTGACAAAAAAAATTTCAAATGCGCAACCTGAAGAAAATATTGCAAAAAACAACAGTATCTTTTAGTCTTTTTGTAAACTACTACCTTATTATGTAGTTCCAGCTGCCTATACAAGCATCATAGTATCCAACAAAAAGGAAATTACTGACATCTAATATCTGACACTAAAATACTAGAATATCCTAGTACAAACCCTGCTTCTGGTTTTTGACTATCAGACACTTGCTGATAATGTTAACAAATGGTAGCTTGTAATTCTCATTACCTTCCCACTCAGGATGAATCCAAACCTCATTAAATATACACCGTCTGCCTCCCTCAGTTGCCCCATCTGCTCTGGCACTGTCAACTTGGGATTGCTTTTGTAATGTGGTAGGAAAAGATAACATGCCAGTGCTTTTATAACCAATTCAAAGTATTTTAGAAATATGAAGTCAAAAAAGAATACACTGGGGTGTTAAAAACTAATTGCTGATTCTGAAAGGTTTTTAACTACATGCAAGCATGAAACCATGTTGGTTTATTAATCTCAAAGTTACCTTGAAAGAATTTGACCAAGTCTTCTGCACTATGTGCTGCTAAAGGTCGTTCTTACACATTTGCATTTATGCCATCTTCATTCATACTCAGAACTATCTGGGTAATAAGGTTAATGAAATATTTGCAGAAAACTTGTTTAAGTATTACGTTGATATTATATAGCAGTTAGCCTCTAACTCCATTCAATGCATCTGAAATTCAAAGAATTGAGTTGCTTTCAAAAAGAAGCAAGACAAAAGTAATTAATTTTAAAATCCGAATCTCTTAACAGTGTGGTTAAAAAACCCAAGGACCTAATAATCATTAACAGCTACCAAGCAGATCTGTGCTGCATGCTATCCTTCCCTCCTTCCAATTTGCAGCACATCTATTCTAAATAAAATGTACAGTCTCTGCTCTGTCATATAAAAAACATTTAGTACAATAACATGGCAGCAAAATGGTAACTAACATACTTTATTGAGCAGAAGTTAACCATATCTTCTAGGCAACTTTAGAAGTAATAAATGGAGTACTGACAATGAAAAACAGAGTTTTGATTCATGGTACTGTGAAATTCTGCATTATTTATGGTAAAAAAAAAAATAAAATCAAGGTGCTTTAACTCTACATGGTCCTATTTTCAAATTTTTAAAATGACATATGTATGAGTATGACATATGTCACAGTGACAGTGCCCAGTAACACTACAAACACGAACATTAAGCAATTAACCTTCCATCCTCTAATCCAACTGTCCACAGAGGTCTCCATTTCCCAGACTTTGGTGCAGTAAATATCATTAGCTCAGTCTGGCAATACTATTATTACCATCACAATTCTTTCTTCTCTCTCCTCCTGATACCCTCCCCTTCCTTATTCCCATCCCCACAGATGGAACAGAATTCTGTCTTTAATTCCTCTAAAAACACATTTAAGAGACCTGCAGCTTCAGCCATTTCATAATGTACCTTGAATATGATGTTTGAAAAACACCAAGGTATGAGCTAGACGTAGAAAAAAAATAATCAAGAACCCATGAAACCAATGGCCTTTTTTTATTATTATTAAGTACCAAATTTTCAGCATTCATTTAATCTCCCTATGGGAGATCCAATCCCTCTGCTTCCTCCGTTTGCTTTCTTCTCCTGCCTTCCTCCAGCATTACTGCCAACTAGACACTAGTCAACGCAGCCTAGGGCTTCTTCAAATATCCCTCTTGAAAGCAACGTGGAAGCACACAGCCCAGTAAATTATCAGTGCAAATACTTTCCTTCAACTCCATGAAGCCTCTGTTCTACCAAGCACCATCAATAAACTCAGTTACACAAATCTGAGCACACACACGCCTTGTAAAGTCACAACAAGCTCAAACCACCATTTGGGTGTCTACAGCCCTTCCAGAACTTCTCCGCAGTGCAATGACAACCACAGCTCCCCAAGCATGGAGCATTGGGCATATGCAAGGAAACTAACACTTAGAATATTCCAGAAACAGAGTGAAACCTGTACTGAAAGTGGGCCTTAAGCTACTGGGAATGATACAAGACCAAAGCAAGCTTATGCTCAGGGCCCAGTTCACTTTTCAAAATAAAAATATTAAGTCCTGCACCACCTAAGCCCTTCAGAGAAGGCTAATTAGTAGTTTCTACAGAGCACCAAAGCCACACAGCAGAGAGATCTTGACAAAGCAGATGCTTGCAGACCCCCCAAAACAAAACAAAAACTAAACACACAGGCTTGGTGCAGGTGGTCATATGCCACTTTCAGGAAGACTCTACAGAAGTTATTAGTTACTCAAAATATAAGCACATAAACCATAGTAAGAACAACACAGAATAACTAGTCAAGACAAGAGAAAGTTTTCTGAAACTTCTATCACCAACACTCAACTGTAAAGGTAGAGAAACTTCAAAATGCTAACTTTCAAATAAAGAACAAAAGCAGGCACTTACCTACAGTTCAGAAGTAGATAGCTTTTGCTGTACTTTCTGACTTTACTAAGTAGCTCTGCTACAGGTAAAGCTGGTTTCCTGGCTTCTTACCTCCCCACTTTGTCACAGAGCCATGTTATGCTCTTTATAGACCACTTCTTTCTGTTAACTCCTCTATGGTAAGAGTTGCTCCTAAAATGCTAGCCTCAGTTCTTTTTTTCCTATTCACTGTTGGAACATGGCCACAGAAAACCACTGCTTTTCTGGAGGAAAGCAGTTGTTCGATTCCTGCAAGAGTCACTGACTCCTTGTTTTTCACATCAGCTGGCATTGCTTACTGGCAACAATTGCTGACTATAGCACTATGGTCTGCACTCAGAAGTGGGGCTGAAGAGCAAAAACCTCAGGTCTCCAATTGAAGTGCTAATTAAGGACCAGAAAGAATTGTCTTCTTTTCTTGGGCCATGTTATATTTTAGACAGGATTGCAGCAAGCTAATATATGCTAATGGATTCTCCTGTGACTTTCCAGCACGATAGGAAGGGAAGGGAACTGACTGTGCAGAACAATTTGAGTAATTAGAGACCTTAATTAGAAAGTACAGTTATGCTTCTAGCATCCATATACATTTGCCTTGGTTTCATTAGGATATGCTGCTTCTGTTTTTTTCCTCCAGGTTGTCCTCAGACAGAGCTTTTAAGCTTTTGAAAGGGATTATTAAATTAAATTAATGTTTATTTAGGAATAAAGACTCCATGCAAGACATTATTTAAGCATGTATTAATTCTAATTGCATGGCTTGTCTTATTCAATACATTAACAGGACATTTTACCAGGTCATAATTAAATTCTCTTTAAATGCTTACCTCAAGCCCTACAGACAAGCGTAAGTTGAAACGTAATACTTTTCATATTTGTAATATTTTATCCTCTCTGTTTACTTTAGAAAGAGATGTAGTAAAAGTAGGTTGTTGGCTAGAAATTCCTGTTCCCTTCCTTTTAAATAGGACTAATAGGACTATTTATGTTTTTTATAGTGATTTGCTTTTCCTGAATTCAAAACATAGGAGTAAATTATAAGCATGCATTTTAGAACAACTTAGTAAGCAGGCAAGATATTTTTAAGCTCTTGCGACATAACAGTATACCATATTAATGCTAAGATAAGGCATTTGCTAAGTGCAATTGATTTGTGCTAAGATAGTGCTGTGAACTTGCAACTGTCTTGTTTTGTAATGTATGAACAAGGTAAAAATACAAAATAAAAAGAATAAAAAGCCATTCTGAAGCAACCTTCTAATTCAGTGACAAGACTGTGAATAATAAAACCTGGCAATTACAACTAAGAACACAGGATTTTTCCATGTATTAAGTAATACCTGCAATCTTCCAAAAGGTTGTGGACAATTCAGCAGTATTGCAATCACTTGCTTAAAAACAGCTTGCTGATACTTAATGAGCTGCTCAAAAAATACAAAACATAATGAAATTTACATGTGATAGCACATGTTTATGCATTTAAATTTGCGGGGTTTTGTAAGGGTTGTTTTTTTCTTAGCATTCATCTCCTTAGGAGCACTAGTGTTCCAGAACATTGTCTGCAATGACCCCCTGGACTGAGTATGCACAGAATGGGACTCTAAGGTGGCAGCCAAACATTTACTTATAAATATGTGTATATAGTAATTTCAGTGTTAAATGTTAATGTTAGATATTATGGGGGGTAAGAGGAAGGATCTGGAAGGTTCTAGAAGATGAGGGAAGGGTAGTCATTCACCTAATGCCTTTCACCAGCCAATCAGAAGTATGGGAACCGCATGTGACGGAGGGAGAACATATGAGGAGTCAGGGAAGGGCCCGCCTCTGACCAATCATTTTCTCCCCCTGAAGTTACCTCTGTATAAAACCCCCTTTTGTTCAAAAATAAATGGTTCGTTCGTCGGTTTGTTACCTTGCTGGATCCTTATCTTATTCTCTGTGTGTGTGTGTGTGTGTGTGTGTGTGTGTGCGCGCGCGCGTGTGTGTGCGCGCGTGCGCGCGAGCGCGAACCCCCTTACCTATCCTGTATCCCTCCCTTTCTGTCCCTGCTTATCCTTTCCCCTGAGAACCCATCTCGTGGCCCCCCACTTTGGAGAATTGTTTGCAGACAGCGTGTCTCTGCCGCAAGCTTTCGGCTTATGGGAGCCGGCCTTCCGGAAGCAGCTCAACGGACAGCAGCTGGGTGAGGGTAAGTTGACTGTTTCATGCAGGCCGTCCACCCGCACACTAGTCTGTCTTCCTTGTGTCTCACCATTCAGCTACATGTAATGTGTATCTCTAACCATCTTGCCACTTTAGTTCTGGTGTAGAGTACATATGTATACATCTACTTTTTAATTAAGATCATTGTAAAAATATGCATTTTGTTTCCTTATTGAATTAGGACAGTGACATCTATCATTCACACACACACAAAATGCTAGTTAAAAAAAGCTATCTGAAGTTTAAGCTCTTAAATATTTTATATTGTAGCCTCTTTGAGTGCTTTTCATATTCTCAGACAAGAACAAAATCAAAGTAACAACCTATCCAAATGGGAGCAAAATATGTTTTTAAGTGCTGCTCATGCTTTCAGAATGAACATTGCTCAAGGCTGTTCCTGAATATGTGTAGATACACACACATTTCTGTCATGGGTCAAGAAAGAATTCTAGTCATAAGGAGTTAAAGAAGCTTAAGGTAGTCTAGCAAATGAAATCTCCTTCATGAGTCTGACTTTAATGATATTTTAATTTAAGTGTAAGTGTTGCCAATAAATTTGTGGGCTAAGAAAGAGTAAGTATCCTTCATGAATACTCTCTCTTACTGTAGAAAACTCCATAATTTGAAAGTTTAACTGAAATCAGAGCACTTCAAAGACTTACGTAACTGGTATTGACTAAATGATCCATCACCTAAAGCTGAAAGTTTAAAGGAATTGGTTGTAATTAAAACAGAGTAAGATATGGATACCTACAGTCTAGAGCCTGCTTTGAAAAATCCAGAATGATCTACTGATCTTTCTTCTCAGATTGTATTCAGGCCTGGATCCCAATGTTCTGATTAGCATATTACTGATAATAAAAGATGGAAAGTAGACACAAATATGTGACTTTTAGAAAATGCTCAGAATTCCTGCAGCTGAAGTGTCCTATTTTTAACCAATGATGTTCAAGGGGAAAAAAATGTAGAAAGCAATCATCATTAATTAAACATGTTGAATATTGTACATTTTCAAAAGCTTTTCCATTTATAAGAGTTCAGCAATTTAGTGTACACTGTAAGTCAATATCACAAACCAGAAATCACTTTTTTTTTGTTTCTACATGAAAATTGGTCTCTGAAGACAAGCCGTTTTTCAAAACCAACAACTAAAGCAAAATAATGCAAAACAAAACAAAAAATCATAATGGAAGCCAGTGTATAATATATATGTAAGTCTTCATGTCTTGCATTAAGGTAGTCATTATCTTTCCCCCAATAGGAGTATTTATGTTCTGAAATGTGTCTACAAAGTTTACAAATATTATCTCCCTAGAGTGTTAGTCACATGCCTATATTGGTGGTTAGTAATGTGCTTTGTGCTGGAAATGAAACAAATAAAGAACCTTTAATGCAGTAACAAACTAGGAGTGGAACTTGAAAAATGGATACTTAATACAAATTTTATTGCAATAGGAATGGAGAATTTATTTTGAGACTAAGGTATATTGCTCGCAGTAGATCGCTATCTCCTTCTAACCTGCTGGCAAGTAAAAGCAGCTTCTTACATTTTATTACCTGGTATCCTGGGCTTAGTCCCTAAATAGCATGTGACATGGACATGAGCAAAGACCCTACTCTCTACCAAAAATGCAGATTACCTTAAGAGATACCTAAGAGAGAGAGAGAGATACCTAAGAGATTACCTAAGAGAGGAGGAGCAAACAGAATGCATTCTGCACATTCCCAAGACAGCTGTGTAGTAGAAGCTTTCATTCAGTCCTCTCAAAGTCTTCATACTATGCTAAGATTTGTCCTACACAAGTAAAGAGGACAGAGCCCGTAAGTTGTGTGTAATCATTCAGTTAAATAGTATATCATAATGTATGCAGGAGTGCATAGGCAACAAAATCCTGGCATTCTCCTTCAGTTGTGTATTAATGAAAAATAGTGATTTAAGTGCAGTGATTTAAATTTTCACCAATTTTTAACTATTATATTAACTAAGCCAGAACCTTCTGCCCTTCAGCTAAGGCAAAATCAGGGCTAGATGGCTTAGCTAAACTGTCTTTCATCACACGCCAATCCAAGTCTGGCTTCCTGTGAACTAAGTATATAGCTACTGTGACTCAGCTGATTAACAGCAACTAATAGCACACAGTGCATGTGAAGTTGAGCTATTATAATTTTCTTTTCATGTTATTCTTTGCAGTTATTGCTGTTAAGTAATTTTATGCAGGCAAAGAGTTGCATCATTTTCTAGCTTTTTCTTTTTTTATTTTCATATTTTGTGATTTTCTGAGAAACATACACAACAGAAGGAATAACTACTCAGCTCAGTTTCATGTGACGAAGTAAAACTATCCCAAAGGCTTGCTGTCAACACTGAAAGATCTAGAGTAACTCAGAAATTACCAGTCGAATGTTATAATGCAACATGCCACATAACTTCATTGCATGTTTACCATTCATTATTTCTATCATTTATGTAGCAAGTTTCTGTTGATCTCAGCTTCTCAGCTATTTCAGCTTCAAAACTCATCTTAAAAACTCCATCCAGACATTATATGTCATTTCCTCCAACATTTAAATGATTTGTTTGTCTTCATTATTTTCATTAAAAAAAAGGAAAGGAAAGGTGATATAATTAATAGTTGCTATTTTTGAAAAAGAAAGGTAATTTCATCTTAAAACTCATTGGGGCATTTATCCTAAATTTACTGAAATGTGTGGAATAGGAAAGGGCAAGATTGCCTTTGTAGCCTCATAGTTTCATTACTGTAACAGAAAAATATACTTTAAAAGATTTTTACTATGGAAACAGGACATTTATTCTCAATGGTTATGCTGAGTGCTGCATTTTAATTCCTTTTTTTTTTTTTTTTTTAATGACCTGTGGGGGAAAACGATTAGGATGAAAAGAGAGATCTGGAACTTCAGAGTAATTTAAACAGCAGTTGCCAAACTATGAAAGCCTCTATAAAACACAATGCATTGGGGAGGACTCTAGTGTTCCTGACTAATACAAAAAGAGTGATAAACATCCAAGACCACTGTAATGCTGAAGAAAATGTGTAGTATTATCAAAATATTATATAAAGCTAAGAGAAAAAAAAACAGACCAAATTTTATGGATGGCTTAGGGAACAATCTGCACTTCTCTAAAATCTAGAATTTATAGAGGGAGCTTAGATAAAGTTTCTGCATGCCTTAAAGGAAAGCCCTAGGTATATCCTATGATGGCCCTCTAATCCAGAGAAGGGGTAGAATATGTTGCAGCAATGGATGAACTTTCATGCTGTATGACTGCAACTGCACGATTCAGCGGGCAGTCAATGAATTCTCAACCCTCCAGCAAGTCTGAGGCCAACCAACTCCATTTGGGTTTTTAATGGTCTTCATCTTCTTCTGCTATGTTTTAATCTGCTTGGCCAAAACTACAAGGGTAGAGTTTTGTCATTTTTTTCAAGCAATAGCTGAGTTTCCCCTGAAGTCCAGTGGGAGCTGGAACATCATGAAAAAAAAATCTCAGGAAGAGCAAACACATATCCAGAAAAGATGAATATCAGATACGTGACAAGCATATTAAAGAGGCATTAAAATTGGGCAACCATAGCAGCAACTAGCTGGATTCATGCTGCCATAGAACTAGAGCCTGATAATCAGTACAAAAGAGTACACTGGAATTTATACCATTTTTAATTCACACCAAATTTCCTTATATGTTTCCTGAAATTTTGTTTCTTGTTTTTCTACGTTTGAGCTTGGAAGCTCACTTTGTGATATGAGCCTACTAAAAAAAATAGTGTAGGATTCTAAAAGAAAACTATTACTGGCTTGCTAGCTGTGTTGACGGTAACAAATTTTAATTGCTTCAGAATGCATCAGTTTTTTCACTAAGCAATTATTTGCACATCCAATGTTTCAAATAGTGATTTTACAGATAAGAAAGAGCACTCATATTAAGGTTTCTGAAATAGCACATTGATGTATCCCTTCAAGAACAAATAATCTAGGAGTGCCGAATGATATTATACTACCTTGAATTCAAGAGGGAGAGCATTGAGGCTTTATATCTGACATTTTGTTTAAAAAATAACCTGTGCCTGGATAGAACAGAGAAGAATATGACTGTTTTTAAAAATATACATAGTCATTTAGAGACTTCTTTCAATATATTTTCATTGATTGCAATATTACTGCTTGGTCATGATAAATACATTCTTTTTTTTCTTGTGCAATTATGTTTTTATAAATGCTAAGAGAAGAGTTTGGGAGTGACAGAAAGCACTGCCTTTTTTATTGAAATTTATATGACCCATATTGCAATAACAGCCTGTAGGATACAATATAGACAAACAGTCTAGCTCAGGAACCAAAAGGGTAGTCAAATCACTACAGAGCTTAGAATGAGTTGCACTGTTTGCTTCTGGAATTAAATCCAGTGATTGCCAACTGCCTTAACAGAGTCCTATCTTTAAGCATTTAGCCAAGTGACAAAGGGCTGAGTTAGCTAGTGTGGGCACTGTACATATTTTAACTCACAGTGCTGATCTCAACAGAGATCTCACTGGCACTTGCTCATCTCCATAAACATGAATATGAGCTTTCCCCTCTTTGTGCAAATAGCATTGATTTCAACAGCACTTGCATGCATCAGCCACACTATGAAATTGTCATACTCAAAGAGTAATGCATGGTTTAGCTACACTCAAAGTGTAGTCTGAACAGTTTATAACAGCTGGATCATATTCTTCATGATTCCTACTGTATCAGTGCTGTCCCAGATTAAGTACTTTCTTCATAAGTAATACAGCTTTTCTATAAAACTAAAAATTGTTTTGATAAAAACAAAACAAATCTTTTGTCTGAGAATGACTTAATTAGATCTGATATATGCAATATGAGGTGCATATCAAAATAAGTTCATTTCTCTCCTCTGATGCCCCTTCCTTTGCTTTCTAGCAACAAGAAAAAAAAAATCATTTGAATGGCAAAACAACAAAACAAAGTTCTCAAGAGAGAAAAAAAAAACAAAACCAAAAAAAACAGCATTGTTCACAGGCTAAAGAAAAATCCTGAAGAGTAGCATGAGAAAGATGGTCACTCTAGTTTTTTTTATCTCTCCTTATGGAGCCGTAATTGCAAAGAAATTTAAAAAGAAGAACACAGTTCTGCTGAATCTTTGTTTAGGTAGAATACTTGCCGTTGGTAAGCAGACCGAAATTCTCCTTTCTTTCTTCGTTTCACCAGATTCGTTATCCTCATTGAAGCTTTTCCAGAGGGCATTACTATCTTTATCCAGCCTTCCTAAGCATGTAAGGGCCAGATAGAGGCCACCTTTCTACAGGGCACTTTTTGCAAGAAATTGAGTTTAAAAGACTGACATTTGAGTTTCACTGGGAGACTTACTTGTTCAGTTCAGAAAAACAACAAATGAACTCACACAACTCTAATATTTTTGCTTCTTACTACAGCTAAAATGAGAACATCCAGGATAAAGAATAATGAAAAGTATTTTTTCTCTCATCTATCTGAAGTGCTTTATTTCAAATCTGTTTTGAATTTCAAAGTTCAGACCTTTTTCTGTTTTATCAGCTCTGATGCTTCTCGCTGTAATCCCTCTGTTTTCTAAGTGTCCAAGGATATAAACAAACTCCCCAAAAGCTGAGTAAAAGAAGAATTGGCAAATAGAGAAGTTGCTTGGTCTCTTCCTATGAAAAAAAAGGGGGAAAAAAAAAAATCTTCTTGCGTATTCACACAGTTGTCTTCCTGTGCCATTGTCATCCAGTATTCATGCAGCTGCTCAATATCTTCCCACTGTGTGCCATCTACAATGAAAATTGCATTTCAATAAATCAATACCTTATTTTAGGCAAGATAAAATTCCTGGGGTTAGTCAGAATGTCCCATTTAGTGTAAGAGCGGATTGCGTGCTAACCATAGATTAGGAAGTATGAGCAAAATCATTTCTAAAATTACATATATTAGGAAAACTAATATACTCCCAATGCACAAGTCTGTCATAGCTCTATTTTCTAAAGACACAAGTACACACAAAATATATTTGGTACATCAAGCATCTAGGAACACAGATATATAGGAAGGCATTAGGTCGGTTATTAGATCTATTTTTTTCTCCAAATTATAAAGCAGATTCATTTCTTTATCCTACAGAATAAGCATTGCTCATTTCTCCTTTTGTTTGGTATCCAAAGAAGTACCAGAAATGTAGGTGATTAGACCAAAACACAAAGTCTTAACGATGGAAGGCATTTTAAAAATCAGAAATAGCAAATTAAAAAAAGAAAAAAACTTTACAGAGCAATCCCCTTATTGAGCTAGGAATAGTCTGAAATACTTAGAAGGCAGAAAGGCTATAGGAAACTGATAAATCAGTCCCATGCATATTTTATCAGTGTGCTTTGATTTAAACAAGTAAAAACCGCTATATCTCAGTTCCTCAGATTAGAACTGTTGTGTAGAGATGTTGTATATAAAGAAGAGAATTTATTTTATAGGAGCTAGTGTAGCACTTTGGATAACATTTGAGAACTTCTTCAAAACTGATGCTTTCAAATGCAGTGCATTTTTGTAACAATTCATATTCTCAAGGCTTTGCACAGACTGGATACTTCTGTTGCTTTGTGGTCAAAAAGACCTGCTGGAAAGACTAAGATCCTTTTCTTCCAATGCAAAAGCAGTAGCTGAGACCTGATTAGTAACACTGATTCAAGTGTGAACCCAGGCATTTTGTGCAGCAGTTTTAGAGCGTAGTTTTAGATTACCCAATATGAAAACATTGCTTTTATGATTCTGGAGTAGAAAGGAACAATGGTTGTTGCATACAATTAAGGGAAACAACTGTAAAATGTTTTAGCACTCATTCCCAAAAATATGAAAAGCCATGCTGTAGTTACGTCAGTGATATGTTACAGATGGATTAGAAACAGCATATTAAATGCTGCCATTAAGTCTTTATTGATTGTTTTACACAGATTGGTCCAAAACCTTGATGTACAAAAGCAAAAGTATGTCTGTCTTCCCAAAGCTGCAGGTACTATATGTCCAGAGAATTGTTTCAGCTGTCTCTTTTCTAGCTGTTGAGTTTTGTGGTAAGCATCTCTGAGCTGGTCATCACTTCTGCTTATAGGACACAGCTTTGATGAAAATATATGCTAACTTTAAAAAGTATGTACATAGGAAAATGAACGCTAACCTGCAGGATATGAATGAATATTTCTTATACTTCTTGTTAGGTCAACCTTTTGTGTTCAAAGTAATTAAAGTAGAACTAATTAAAAGAAGTAAAGAAGAAGTAATTAAAACTTTTTTTCGTGACTTTTTTTTTTTTACTGATCTAGGTATCATCAATCCTCTTAAAGATGTTTGTCCTGCAAATTATGAATTCTTTATACCAGGCATCACTGGAAGATGAAAAGAGGAAAAAAATGTGGTCCAAGCTAGTGCATTCAATGCTGTATACACCCATAGTGAGAAGAGCACGAGGTCCCTGATGCTATGGTTGCAGAAGGCACTGTGTGCTTTAGGAGTGTAGTTATAAGCTTGACTTCTACTGCTCTATACATTTATCCTGCAAAGAAATTGGAGTTATAATCCACCTCCTATCCTGTACCCATTCATACTCCCACAGGGGAAGACACTAGTGTGCAAAATGATTTCACCTATCTAAATTATACTCCAACTCTTCTTCCTGTTCCTCCTACCTTTAAAGTATATTTTCAAGCATAATTTCCTTGTGCTTTAAATTTACTCTTTTCTCCCAGAGAGGTTTTTTTTCTATTCAAAGATGCCTTACCGTTAGCCTGCTGCCTTTGTCCACAAGCACCTCCCTGCCCCGTGCTAAAGAGAATTTGAATGGTAGATCGTCTGTTGTACTTTGCCTCATCCACACATCTTTGTGCAGTACAAAAAAAGATAAAAATGTAGCTTCCTTCTCTTTTTACTCTTTTTAGTATTGCCTTCTGAACAGTCAACATGGAGAACTGATCCCAGACAATCTCCCAAGAGCCACAAGACCTCCTCTTTACATCTCAACCCTTCACATTTCCTGCTGACATATTGATGACACATTGTGCCTGTGCTCTTACAGCAAAACAGAAAATGTACTGCTTTCCACCTTTAGCGAGAGCAGGGACTACCAAGGAGCTGTCACTGCATTTTTAGAGCCTCACTTCTGGGACAGGCATCTCTTGCTGACAGAACAGGTGTGATGACTTCCCTTATCCCACTTCAATCCCTACATGAAGGCTTGTCAGAGGACTTTTCCATGAATTCAGCTCAATATAAAAACAAATTTCCACTTCAGCTGTTCATTCAGACAGATGGGATTCTGCCTATAATGAGACTGAATATTTTGATTGGAAATCAGCAATCATGGCATTATATTGCAATCATGGTTTAATATCACCCTTTTTTCTTATGACCCAGTTTATTTGCTGGAAGCAAACTAATTAAGGTTCAAGGATGCATTGATGTGTCTAGAGTGGGAAAGAACGATAATTTCAAAAGTTATAACCCTGAAAAAAGTGTCTAATCAGACACTTTAAAGTGCTGAAGACTCCTATATTCTACATATCCTTTACATTTTGACTTTAACTTCAAGTGACCAGTTAGTTCGTTCACACTTGACTCCCAGATTTTTCATATTCTAACTCAGGATTTAGAAAACTCCAAGAGCTACAGGAGGCTGAGCTCAGCAAAGCAGCCTTATTCAGTTCTCTGATGAGTTCAAAGAAGAAATGAGTTTTGCCTCAGAAGAAGACTAGAAGCTCGGTCCAAGCTGCCTGACTGCATTGGGATGCAGTTTGCAGAAGTTTGCAGAAGTCTGACATTGTGGTCTGGGACCAGTCAAGAATTATATGCCATTGAGCCCTTTTGGGGGCTTATCTGAGATGATTGCTTCCAGAAACAAAAGCAGTAGGCAAAACAATCGAAACATTCAATCACCAGAAATTATATAAAAATGATTTCCAAGTCTCCCTCCTTTGTCCACATGATCATAATAAATGTTCCTTTCTGTTTGTTGTATTAGACATTGACTTATGCTTTTAATTGTGCATTTTCTGTGTACAAATCAGTAGACAAGCCTGGGTGAGTAGCCAAGCTAGTGCAAACTGAATCTATATTTAAGAACTAGAAAGACTGATTGTATATACTTTTCTGTGCAAGGTTACATTTTGACAAATAAGAGACAAATTTACTGAAATCTTTAATGCAAAATCACTTTTTTCTTTTCCTCAAAACTAAATAGCTAGAAACACATGTATTGGCTACCTCAGAATATAATTTTAGTGTTCATCTCTAACTGAAATTCAGAGACCTACAGACTGCATCTTGCATGGCAATTAGATACATATAAATATATTGCACTGTTATTCTTTTTTTAGGAAACTGTATTTTAGTAGTTAAAAGGTGCCATCATTTTAGTACTGGGAGCCATTTTCTACATTTTTTTTTCCTGCGTCTGGTGCAGTGATAAATCTCATCAGCAAAGGAAAGGATGCTTTATCCTTAGAAAAAGCATAATATGCCGGTCTTTTCCCTCTTCCCCCATGTGCTTTTTTACCATAGCTGAAGTAAGAGCAACAGGCAACTTGATTTTAACCTTTACTCTCATACAATTGTGAAATGGAATTTTAGCACTGATATATGTATCTAATCTAGACAGCTTGGGTTTTAAACTGTGAATGCAAAATACTTCAAGCAATATTCTTAGCAATGAATTTCTCAATAATCTATAGGTTGAAATATATTCATATAAAATAGCTGTTGAATAATTCCAGGACATGAAAATATTCTGGAATACAAAAATAATTTGCTTGTAATTCGTGAATAATAGAATGTGCTATATTTATTAACAGATTTGTTTGCTACAAATAATTTTCTTGACTGTAATCAAAAGATACACATCTATTTTCAGAGTATTTCAGGTGACAGTGTACAAAGAAAGGCCACTATGTACTCCGGGCAGTTGTACAAAAAATATTGGAGGATTTTCAAATTGAAATAACAAGGGACAATACTAATTTAAATATAATCACAATTTGGATCTATGGAATAAAAAAACCTTCTTTCTTACACAGCACAGATGAAGTAGTAATCTTTATGCTTGGGAAGAGGAACAGAAGAAAATCCAAAGGTCAGACTACAGTAGGAAGCTTCTTGGTACATTGATCTTTAATAACTTGGATATCAGTATGTGTTTTAAATCCTTGCATTTCCAAGAGAACAAACTACTGTGTGATTATACCTTTTCCTGACTTGCTTTATTTCCTTTGAGATCTGTTTAAGGTCTTATGATCTTCGCTCTCCTATATAGTGAATTCCAGGTTTCTTGATCACCCTCTGAGGGTATTATTGCAGGCAGCTGCAAGAAGCCTCGCGATCACAGGCCCTGGTCCTTGTGGGGGACTGTAAACACCCTGATGTCTGCTGGGATGATCACGCAGCCAGGAGCAGACAGCCCAGGAGGTTCCTGCAGAGCGTTGCAGGTAACTTCCTGATGCAGATGGTTGAAGAGCCGACAAGGGCAGGGGCACTGCTAGACTTTAAACTAACCAACAGAGATGGTCTAGTGGGAAACATGAGGGTAGGGAGCAGTCTTGGATGCAGTGACCACGAGATGTTGGAATTCACGATCCTGCGTGGAGGGAGCTGGGCAAGAGGTAGGATTGCAGCCCTGGACTTAAGAGAGCTAACTTTGACCTCCTCAGGGAGCTCCTTGAAGAAATCCCCTGGACCAGGGTCCTAGAAGGAAAGGGCGTCCAAGAGAGATGGCTTATCTTCAAGCACCACTTTCTCCAAGCCCAGGATCGGTATATTCCTACCAGTAAAAAGACAAGTAAGAGGGGCAAGAGACCTGTGTGGTTGGGAAGGGAGATGCTAGGCAAACTTAATGAGAAGAAGAAAACATACGTTAGGTGGAAGAAGGGGCAGGCCACGTGGGAACAATATAGGGACATTGTCAGGGAATGGAGGAGTGCGACAAGGAAGGCCAAGGCCCACTTGGAATTAGAACTAGTGAGGGACGTCAAGGATAACAGGAAGGGCTTCTACAAACACATCAGCAGCAAGAAGAAGACTAGAGAAAATGCCAGTCTTTTGCTGAATGGGGAGGGTGCGTTGGTAACAGAGGATGTGGAGAAGGCAGAGTTACTAAATGCCTTCTTTGCCTCAGTCTTCTCTGCTAGGGCTGGTCCCCAGGAACTACAGAGCCCAGATAGGGCTGACAATTCTCAAGGGCAGCCATTTAGCATCCCAGACGCTAGGGAAACAAGAAGGGACTGGAGAGAGGAAGACTTGCCCTGAGTAAAGAAAGATTTGGTTAGAGAGCACCTGAGGAAACTCAACACCCACAAATCCATGGGCCCCGATGGGATGCACCCCAGAGTGCTGCGTGAGCTGGCAGATGTCATAGCTGAGCCGCTCTCCATCATCTTTGAAAGGTCCTGGAGAATGGGGGAGGTGCCGGAGGACTGGAGGAAAGCCAATGTCACCCCGGTCTTCAAAAAAGGCAAGAAGGAGGACCCGGGCAACTACAGGTCGGTGAGCCTGACCTCTGTCCCTGGAAAGGTGATGGAGCAGCTCATCCTGCCTGCTGTTTCCAGGCACATGGAGGAGAAGAAGGTGCTCAGGAGTAGCCAGCATGGGTTCACCAAGGGGAGATCATGCTTGACTAACCTGATAGCCGCCTACAATGGGGTGTCTATCTTGGCCTCAGCAAAGCTTTTGACACTGTCCCTCACAGTATCCTCCTGGGCAAGCTCCTGAAGTGTGGGTTAGATGAGTGGACAGTGAGGTAGATTAGGAACTGGCTGAATGACAGGGCCCAGAGAGTGGTAATCAGCAGTGCTGAGTCCAGCTGGAGGCCTGTGGTTAGTGGTGTCCCCCAGGCCTCAGTCCTTGGTCCAGTCCTATTCAATTTATTCATTAACGACCTGGATGAAGGGATGGAGTGCTCCCTCAGCAAGTTTGCTGATGATATGAAACTGGGAGGAATAGCTGATAGCCCTGAGGGCTGTACTGCTATCCAGAGGGACCTGGACAGACTGGACAACTGGGCGATGAGAAACCTCATGAAATTCAACAAGGGCAAGTGCAGGGTCCTGCACCTGGGCAGGAATAACCCTAGACATGCCTACAGGCTGGGGAATGACCTCCTGGAGAGCAGCTCTGCAGAGAGGGACCTGGGCGTCATGGTGGATGACAAGTTGACCGTGAGGCAGCAGTGTGCCCTCGTGGCCAAGAGGGCCAATGGGATCTTGGGGTGCATTAAAAAGTGTGTCTCCAGCAGGTCGAGGGAGGTGATTCTGCCCCTCTACTCAGCCCTGGTGAGGCCGCACCTCGAGTACTGTGTGCAGTTCTGGGCTCCCCAGTGCAGGAGGGACGTGGAGCTGCTAGAGAGAGTCCAGCACAAGGCTACAAAGATGATTAGGGGCCTGGAACATCTGCCCTATGAGCAAAGGCTGAGAGAGCTGGGCCTCTTCAGCCCGGAGAAGAGAAGACTGAGAGGGGACCTGATTAATGTATATAAATATCTCAAGAAAGGGAGTGAGGAGGATGAGGCTGGCCTCATCTCAGTAGTGGCCAGTGATAAAACTAGAGGAAACGGCCACAAATTGAGGCACCAAAAGTTCCACAGGAACTTGAGGAAGAATTTCTTGACAGTGAGGGTGACAGAGCACTGGAACGGGCTGCCCAGAGAGGTGGTGGAGTCTCCTTCTCTGGAGATCTTCAAAACCCACCTGGATGCCACCCTGTGCCCCGTGCTCTGGGTGTCCCTGCTAAAGCAGGGGTATTGGACTAGATGATCTCTACAAGTCCCTTCCAACCTCAATCATTCTATGATTCTATGTTGGTATGCAGTAGTACTTCCAAAAGTGAAGGATGTTTTGAAATTCATTTCTATCTCAGTTGTACTGGGACATTTTTTATCCTTTAGACTCCTTCTTAGATCTATCTTCTTGAGTTCAACCAGGCATGTTAGTGATTTTCCAAGATATCTTTCTAGACATTTTACCATAACATTAAACCTAATGGGGAATAACTTTCCTTTTCTACATTCATGTTTCTGGTGGCAAGACCCCTATTGTCCCAATGCACATTTCTCTACTGCTCTTTCAAGTCACACATGCTTTCTCTATGTCCAGTCTTTATTTTCCTATCTTTGACTTCACCATATTTTTCTGTTCATTTAACCTAACCAGTGTTGACAATTTAACATGTCTTCCTTCAAAAACCTCAGACATGAGTCCCTATTTAGTAATATTTATTACTGTTAAAGGTAATGATAATTACTACTAGCCTATTTTAAGGTCTCTTTTCTGCACAGCTCTGAGGACTAGACTATTTTTTAACATACTTTTTTTTAAAGAGAAAGCTGAAAAATAGAACAGAATTAAATGTTGACTGTATATGAAGGCCAATGGGATAAAATAAATATAACTGAACTTCTCACGCTTTATAGAATGTAGGAAATATTTATGAATAAAAATGTAATTTGTGATGTAAATATTGACATGGCATGAAGAAGGCCTATTTTCAGCATAAAATAGAGGTCCAAAAGTTATCTATAATTTGAAAATCTTGGACTATATGGTTTGATAACCTCCACATGTAAGTTGATGTATTTTTCCTTTTTTTTTTTTTAAGGACAGTTTGCCCTCAGATAGATCTCTGATTCCATTGACTGCATTATAGTAAAAGGGCTTGGTAATATTGGTACATTTTGACACTGTGTTCCAGAACTGTTTCAGACCAGCTATGCACCTAAGCACGCACACTATGTTGAGGCAGTGAACTATGCAGATAAATTACTGTAGAGAAAAAAAACATAGTATGGCTGCACTATTGTCAACTCCAGTGGTTACATGATTTTTGAATATTTTGTGGTACAAGCAATCCTGAGAATGCCTGGGGGTAGCAACAGACTGCTGGAGCTCCATACTCGTAGGCACTAAGTGTAACCTCTTTGCTATCAACAGGCAATGGACATTTTTGCAGGTACTGTTCTCAGCAAAATGCAGAGACGAACTACACCGTAAATCAGAGAGTATAAAGGATGTATCTTGATGTATGTTCTGAAGAGTTCTAATGAAGCCTAAGGAAATATACAACACTACCCAACAGTGAATCAAATGTCTCACCCACATATATTTAAGTGCTGGGCTTAGGCTGCATACAGGTCAAATCCAATATGATTAATTAACTTTTTTTTTTTTTCCTTTTTCAATATAGTGAACGAAATGACATAGCAAGATAACATATATGCTGTCACCAAATTGAGTTATACCCAGAAAACATTAAGCAAGGATTTATTTTGTGTTTTGCTTTTATAAAAAATTGCTTTTGTGTCTTTCTGGAGATACAACATTTTATACAGAACAAGTTTCTATGATGAAGGGAAAAAAATGGTTTCTGCTTATTTTAGTTTTAAGGCTTTTTCTTTTTTACATAAAGTTTTCTCACTTGAAATTAGCAAAAGTAATCACTAGATGCTTAAAAGCAAAAATATTTTTTCTTTCTGTAGGGTAAATGTTTAGGCTTATGCATTAAAAACACAAGTAAGATTTTAACATTGAAGAACCTTGTGAGGTTTTTAGCAGGCTGTTTCTAGATATTGCACTTAATTTTAGTCTCTACATACAGGATTCTATTTTACAGTAATTAGGTCAAATACAGTCATATGAAACACAGGCAAAAGTGCTGACACATTGATGAATCCTGAAGACATATGTGACAGATGGCTTGGTCTGGTCTGAGAATGTCCTGGAGCTTAGCACTGTAACCTGCACCCCAAGCAGAACTTTGTTGTCATTTCTGTTCTACTTAGCCTGAAAGTCTTGAATTGGACCTTGACTTGGGAAGATATTAATTCAAGACACCAAATCTTTGGCATCATCCCAAGAGCAAAGATGTTTGGATCTAATGCTTTTTGCGGCCTTTCCCCCTCACGCTATTTTCATGGTATCCTGCTATAAGTTTTTGGCACTATGCAGCAGATTGCAGTCACAATCCAAGATGTGATTTGTTTTGTTCATTGCTATTATTGCTTAGCTATTTTAACAGAATATACATATATTTGGTGACTTCCAGTTAGCATGACATAGTTGAAGGTGCTTTTGTAGTTAAGATGGAAAGCCATTTTTGCTAATAATACCTGGAAATTTCTACCTAGTGGTGAACATTCAAGATAGAATCATGCAACTATTAGCAAAGAAGCTAATAAAAAAACTATCAATTATGAAGAGTGAAATAAAGCATACTCCCATGATTTCCATTGCCTGTTAACTATTTGAGACTTTGCCTCCAAATTATTCTAAAAAGACCAGTAATTAACCAACTGGATAGTTTACTATAATTAAAAGCTTTGATTAAGAAAATTCTGCATCAGTGTAGTGAACATTTAGGAAAATAGTATGAATTGCTTGAATGACACTATAAACTCAACAATGGAATTGCAAAAAAGCAAGTCAAAGGATTGTATTTTAAAAGTGCTAGAGCAGCCAATAGGAAGGAGCATGTTAAAGTAGTCAGGAACAGAATAGCCCTACTGAAGCTGCAAAAGTTAGTTGCTATCAAAGAGCCAACCAATCGAAAAGCATACTGCGAAAAAGAAAGTTTCCATTAAAAATATATAAATATATATATAAATATTTATATAAATATATATAAAGTAGGATTCCTAAAAGAAGGTACACTACTTTTTTTTCTGTTTATTTATTTCATTTATCCACCATAAATTGCAAAAAAACCCCTATAAAAATCTTTCCAAGTCTGTTCCTTAACTATTTGCTAATGCTTCAGAACAAAATATAGTTAAATTGTTATCTCTTTTGTGAAAATAACGTTCATTATTTCTTCATTGTCACATCAAGAACATCAGTTTTCTATGAGGATAATTTCCGTGTAGGAGATTTTAAGTGTCTCATTGAAGGACATGTAACAAACTAGAAAAATTATCTATTATTAGAGATAGGAAAAATTCTTAGTTCAAAGTAAATGCAACACCATAGATTCTTCTCCTTTAATATCTCCCTGCAACATGCCACAATGCTATGCTAATTCTCTCATCCTTTAGAAAGAGGCTAATGATCAGCTCTCTAAATTAGTGCAGGGCTATTGAAGACTGGAATTCTGCCGATTTACATTAACGTAGCATTGAGGCCCAAAAATTCTGTCATGTCCTGTTCTGGATCAATAGACATAATGTAAAGCAGCATAAAACTATCTAGGCAAATAGTAGCAGGAAGGAAAGATTAATCTACCACATTCATTAATCTACCACAGTAATATACACCTCTGCTCCTGTTTTGCAACCTGGCCCCCATGGATTCTTGCACCTATACAAACTTCATTTCAAGTGAGGGACACAGATGTTATCATGTGCTTTAACATATGCTTATGTATGTTATCAGAGCTAGTTACAGTGGGATATCTAGTTAGAATATTTACATGCCTATATTATTAATGAATTTAAAATGAAATATTTGTGTGCGATGAGAATTGCACTTACCTTGCACTTACCTTTGTCTTACCTTAAAATAAGGAAATTAAAAAATTCCATTTGCAGTTATTAGTGAAGTAGTCTTTATAGATAGTCATATGTGTAATACAAAATACAGAAGACGGTATTGCTAGTGGATCCTTTAATCATCTATACTTGATTCTTGTTTAAAACAAAAATATATGAGAAAAAATATGTTGTACTGTGATTGTATTGTAGATAGTTTGAATTGACTAAAAAAAAAAAAAAAGAAAAAGAAATGGCATTTACTCAATTCTCTATGTTAGCATGTTAGCTTTCTCAGTCCTGGAAACTATTCAGATTCTATACTTGTCTAAAAAACAAAGAAAGAAAAGGAAAAAGAATTTTAAATATCCCACTCATATCTACCACATAATTCACAAATCTTTATCACAGGTGTATCTTTTACAAGTGTTTCTAAGGCATTTGAGTTAGAAGAGTCATGTTCTACAGAACTCAAAGCTATATTTGCATTCCTGTGACAGCCCCTCATGATCAGCTGTCATTTTGCAGCCAGAATCAATCCTCCTGTCATAATCTACAGCAACAAGTGTGAGTCTATGAGGCAGAGCTATGTGTGATGTAAAGGTCTTTGTGTTCACCTTTATAAATGTCTAAACTGGCTGGTGTTTTGACACAGTCTCCCAGTGTCTTTTCCTGGAGAAACTGGCAGCTCATGGCTTGGACAGATATACTCTTTGCTGGGTGAAGAACTGGCTGGATGGTCGGGCCTAGAGAGTGGTAGTGAATGGAGTTAAATCTTGCTGCCAGATGGTCATGAGTCATGTTCCCCAGAGGCTGGTGTTGTGGTCAGTCCTCTTTAATATCATTATTGACGATCTGGATAATCAGATTGAGTGCACCCTCAGCAAATTTGCAGAGGATCTCAAGTTGGGAGAAACATCTGACCTGTTTGAGGGTAGGATGACTCTGCAGGGGTACCTGGACAGGCTGCATCAATGGGCAGAGACCAACTGCATGAGGATCAACAAGGCCAAGTGCCAGGTCCTGCACTTCAGACACAACAACCCCATGCAACACTACAGGCTTGGGACAGAGTGGTTGGAGAGCTATGTGGCAGAAAATGATCTGGGGCTGTCTATCAGCAGCTGGCTGAACATGAGCCAGCAGGTGGCCAAGGTGGCCAAGAACACCAACGGCCTCCTGGCCTATATCAGGAATAGTGTAGCCAGCAGGATGAGGGAAGTGATTGTCCCCCTGTACCTGGCCCTGGTCAGAATGCACCTCAAATATTGTGTTCAGTTTTCTGCTCACTACAAGAAAGACATGGAGGAGCTGGAGCGTGTCCAAAGAAGGGCAATGAAGCTGGTGAAGGGGCTGTAGCACACACCTCAGGAGGAGCGGCTGAGGGAGCTGGGGTTATTTAGTGAGGAGGAGACCTTATCGCATTCTACAACTATCTGAAAGGAGCGTGTAGTGAGGTGGAGGTCGATCTCTTCTCCAGAATAACTACCAATAGAAGAGAAAATAGCCTCAAGTTGTCCCAGGAAAGGTTCAGATGAGATATTAGAAAAAAATTCAGCCTGGAAAGAGTAGTCAAGCATTGGAACAGGCTGCCCAAAGAAGTAGTGGAGTCACAATCCCTGACAGTGTTCAAGAAACATAGATGAGGCACTGAGGGACATAGTTTAACAGGTATGATGTTGAGAGGCTAATATTTGGATTCAATGATCTTGAAGGTCTTTTCCAACCATAATGATTCTGTGATTCTAGCATTTATCTTTGCTTGAGAGTTCCTACAGCATCAAAGAAGGTCTAAACAACTTTGGAAGAACAAACACAGACTTGCTTTCTGCAGTAAAAATAGAGCCATGCTTGATCACGTATCTTTAAAATTTTTTCACTGTAATGCAATATATATTTTCTTTTTTTCTTGTATTTTCTTTTATTTTATATTTTCTTTAATATGTTATCTTCCAAATTATCTTCTATTAGACAACATATTCATAAGACTCTCATTTGGGGCTGACAATTCCATTTACAAGCTTTGCAGTTATAAGATATTCCACGAAGAAAGAAAAGGAGAGAAATAAAACAGTTAACCAAATCAATGAATACTCATTTTAAGCTACTATATTCCGTATTATTTTGCCATTACACCCTTATAAAGCGAAAGTACTGTATTTTCAATAATGTCAGTGGAACTATGGGCTATGAGGATGATCAGGGGCCTGAAGCATCTGCCCTATGAGCAAAGGCTAAGAGAGCTGTGCCTGTTCAGCCTGGAGAAGGCTGAGACGGGATCTGATCAGTGTCTATAAGTACCTCAAGGGAAGGAGTGAGGAGAATGGGGCTGGCCTCTTCTCAGTGGTAGCCAGTGATAGAACTAGAGGAAAAAGCTACAAATTGAGGCACCCAAAGTCCAACAGGAACTTAAGGAAGAATTTCTTGACAGTGAGCGTGACAAAGCACTTGGAACAGGTTGACGAGAGAAGTTGTGGAGTCTCCTTCTCTGGAGATCTTCAAAACCCGCTTGGATGTGCTCTAGGTGACCCTGTGTGTGCAGGGGAGTTGGACTAGATGACCACTAGAAGTTCCTTCCAAACTTAAGCATTATATGATTCTATGGTAGAAAAAAAAAAAAAAAAAAAAAAGGCAAATTAAAACTTTCAGAAATTTCAGAAAAGAAGTATCTGCAGTGAAAATCCCCTTTTTTCACTCTTTATGATTCTATTTTTAATTTTTACTTTTTAACTTTGCTATTACTGTGTAGAGACAAACTGGGACAGAAGACCCAGACATTATTATGTGCAAACAATCCCTCAGCACAGATTGAAGAATAGTTGAGAGATGTATAGAGTACAAATTGCAGAACCAAGGTTGACTGATGTGGGATAATGTATTACAGGATAACTCCACAAATTCATTGAACTGTTTAATTCAGGCCTTGTTAACACACATCCAGACTGTATTTTCTGGGAAGATAATGATTAGCAAAATGTCTCTATCATGTGAGACAGAAAAGAGTATTTGTTAATGCCGGTCTCATTTATATCAGCATAAACAGAGATAAATTTACTGACATCAGAATGCATTCAAACTCAAATCTGGCTCTTTATTTTCTTTCATAGCTTTAGAAAAGCGTGGTTCAGAGCTCTGTCTTAATATATTGTTGTCTTCTTTCTCTCTCATTTTTTAAAGATTTTTTTTCCCCCATTATTCTCCCTGCTAGGGATAATTCCATTTTCCTATACAACAAGCATGCTCGGCTTTTGTTTTCTAATATGCCTTCACTTGCTATTTTTTTTTCAACACAAGCTTCACAATTTTTTTTCCTAGTAAATTTTTTCAAAGCTGTAAGCGAACTCTTATTTTTGAGTTCCATCGGTAACTTCTCTGTTAAGGAACCTCAGATTAGGGCCTGAATAAACTGAGATTTTTCAGAAAATTTTGGCTGTTACCATTTTGAGGGACAGTATCTGTCCCTGCCATCTTTTCCCATCTCCTGCTCTGTTGGAGAGAGAACTGCTGAGAATTTATCATTATTTATCTCTGTAAATTATGTTTTGTTTTGTGTAGAACCAAGATGTTAGTAGCCCATGCTATCTAGAATGATAATGATAATCTTCCATTCATTAATAACTACTTAACTTGATATATAAATGCGGATAACTGTGTTACGTACATATTCATCCCAGAGAGGTTGTGCTTGAGGAATCTGCATTATATTACCACTGAGTTTTCAACAGTGCCAGCCTAGCAATATCACCACAGTGTAGCATAGATACACATCGCTTTATTTCCATAACTTGAACACATACATTTTCATATACATGAACAAAGCTAGTGTTATAACAGAACTACTTAGAATCACATTGCAAAATGGGGACTTTTAGGTGGTTTTAGCACTAAATGGATTTATAATATATGTGTAAGATATTACATGAAATTAACAGTCTTTTTTAATATCTGCATCTCATATTTAGTCTGGATTAATCATTTGAGTTTTTGTTTTATTTTAAATGCCTAAATGGTAAAAAATATGTCCTTCAGTGAACCTCAAATTCCCCTGCATGTCTCCCTACCACTAGATGATGCATCAGAGCATATTTTGTATGTTTGGTGTGATTAATTGAAAGATTCAATTACTCTAGCAAAAGCCTTTGCTTGGCTGTCTAATTTGCGTGATTTAATTACTTGGTGTGTTTTCTTCTTTCCTTTTATGTTATTAAATACAATAACAGAGTTGACTGTGTGTCAAGACAAAGAGCTTTACAATTCCTGAGATATTTATCTAGTTTTAGTGAAAAACATATTTAGATAGTGGAAGCAAAAAAGAATAGGCCTGGTCTAAATTGTCTTCTCCTGTTTCTGTGTAATTGCATCCCATTAAATAGTAGCAACCAATCATCACAGAGGGACATTTTTGTCAAAACAACTACTCTTGAAATTATATTTTTAACTTCTGGGCAGGAGTGTAAGCTCTTTTTTTTTTTTTTTTGGCAGAGGAGTGGGATTTGAATATGGCAGGTTTATAAAATTTCTATACATGTTTTACACTTCAAACTTTGGGATAATTGTTTCTAATTGTTTCTAAAGCACAAGTGTTCTGAGATAAAACTGCAGTGAAAATGCAGTGTCTTGACCACATTGTTTTCCTTCTATTTCCTTTTTCTCACTTTCAAGCAAAAAGTACTGGAAGAGAAAGATGATAAGGACTTCCAATATTTCTTTTTAGATAGATATTTCATTTAAAATGAAATGTATGTATTTCATTAAATTCAATAGTTATTTGGTACACAATTAAAATATTTGCAAACAAATATGATTTTTACCTCAATCAAGATTAACTTTTTTTTTTTTTAAAGAATGAAATAATCATCACTAATCAGGAAAATATTTTAGAAAATTTTCTGGATGTAGTATTTGGTCCATGGATTTGACATGATGTTATGTCAGCTTGTCTCTGGGACTTTCCACTATTTATGTTGAAAAAGTTATTCTGGAAGACCATGATTACATCTGAATGTAACCTTACATAGATTGCACTTTCTTAATCTTTCATGCCTCAGAATATGGATGAGATGCTAACATTGTATATGCATGCTGAAGGATGACTACTATCTTTGTTAAGATAGGATTCTATCTAAAATCAGTAGAGGAAAAATATTAAACATGAACTTCCTTTGACTAATATAGAATGCTTCACCTTATGTATAATTCACATCTTATGGTTTGTTTGTTACTCTTGAATGGAAAATTCAATAAAAACTTAATTAAAAATAAAAGATACAGTATTATAAAACTGAAACAGAAATGTAATCTTTTGTAAACTTTCATTTGTATGATTTATAGTTATAAGGCCACTATAAGGCAAGTAATAGAAATATTAAAACAATGATCATTTTCTTTTGCTCTTCTAAAAAATATTGTTACCTGAAAAAAAGATACTTCATTAGCTCAACAACTGACACTGTTGAAGGTGAAGGGAAATAAGATAAAGACAAAAGATTTTAAAAGATTAAAAATGGAGCTATCTTGGAAACAGGAAAAAGAAAGAATTATTAGTTAAAAGGAGCAATTGCATAAATTATACCAATAATATCCTTATAAAAGCCATCACAGTAGTATCACTAATACACACGTTTTATGAAGCAGGTGCTACTAAAATCATACCATAAATTGAACAAAGATTCAAATCATTTGCCAAATGATTAAAGTATTGCAATTTATTATACTTTTAGTGTAATATTTTCCTGAGATATGAAAAAGTTTTACAACATATAATATAGCAATTTCACTCCTTCAGATCAATACCACCTTATCTGTAACAGCCTGTTTTAAGATTTATTATTTTATTTTGCATCTCATACATGAATAAAGGTAGTTACAATGGGGAAAATGTAATGTACTTGCTTTATGACATTCTAAAGAAATTCTACCGAGAAAAGAATAGAGCTTCAGTATGTCTTTCATTACTGAAAAAGGTCTACCCTTACTTCTTCCTCTCTTCTACTGAAGATAACAGCAAAATTATAGCAACTTTAGGGGAATACTCTATGAATTTATAACTGATTTTTAATGTGTTTGTGCCCTTAAAATTACAACCTTGTATGTTAATTCGAATGGATCTGTTACTTCAACTTTGATCATAGATCAGAAATCAGATCTAGATCCACATTTTAATTCAAGTTAATTTCTTACATTCATCTTAATCACTGAAAACATACCCCTTTAAACAAAATCATAGAATCATAGAGTGGTTAAGGTTGGAAGGGACCTCTGGAGATTATCTAATCCAACCCCCACTGCTCAATCAGGGACACCTAAAGCATGGAGCACAGGGGGCGTATCCTGTCAGGTTTTGAAGATCTCCAGAGAAGGACACTTTACACCCTCTCTGGGGCCCTGTCACTCTCACAGTAAAAAACTTTTACCTCACATGAGGATGGAACTTCCCATGTTTCAACTTGTACCCATCATCCCTCGTCCTACCGGCCTACCTCGGCCACCTCCGAGAAGATTTTTGGCACCATCCTCCCTACATTCTCTCCTCAGGTACTTACACATATTGATCAGATCTCCTCTCAGTCTTCTCTTCTCTATGCTAAACAAGCCTCAGCTCACCTGGTCTTCCCTCATGTAATGGATACTCCAGTCCCTTTGTCATCCTTGTTGCTCGACACTGGACTCTCTCTAGAAGCTCCATGTCCCTCTTGTACTGAGGAGCCCAGAACTGCACTCAGTACTTCAGGTGCAGCCTCACCCGAGCTCAGTAGAGAAGCAGGATCCCCTCCCTCAACCTGATGGAAACACGCCTTCTGTTGCAGCCAGGCTTCCATTGGCCTTCTTCGCCACAAGGGGACATTGCTGCCTCATGGTTAACTAGTTTTCAGCCAGGACTCCCAAATCCCTCTCCTCGGAGCTACTTTCCAGCAGGTCAGCCCCTAATCTGTACTGGGGTTATTCCTCCCCAAGTTCAGGACCCTGCACTTCCATACTATGAGAAGTATTAGTTCCATACTATGAGAAGCCGTATTGTTTCACAAAAATCAACACTGTGTAATAATGTCTGACCTTTATGTTCACAGCATTTCAGCAAACCTTAAAAATGAACTTTTTTCAACTTGATCTCGCTTTACATTTAATTTTAAATAATCTTCCCTTTTCCTCTCCAAAGTATACATTGATATATCTACATGTCGATACAAGCCACAGAACAAATTATTGCAATCGTATCTCTTTGCCTGGACCACTGTTCTTTAAGAAAATGAATAGATATGCTACCATGGCTTTTTTTTCTTAGGTATCAGCAAAAATCTCTTCAAAAATCTCATTGTGTGCCCATGTTCTCCCACTTCTGGTAGCAGATTAAGGTTGTGGCAGTTTGCATATACGTCTTTTCCTCTACTACTCTAAACTAAAACACATGCAGATGTGAATTTGTCCAGAGACTATGAAATTTAGATAGACAAACTATTGTTTATCTAAATAATAATAGAAAAACTAGTAACAGGCAAATAGTAAATTTGTCTCTTAATAGCACCTATACTTCTACATCTAATTTAGGAAGCTAATCTCTCTTGTATACTCCCTGTATAGCCACTGGAGACAGATAAAATCCTTCAGAAGGTCATTCAGAGGAGGCATTCAAGGGAGTATTCACTCAACTCAAATCTGACATATGTGTCATCTACCTCGGCTCCCTCTGTAGTCACTGAAGAGGAAGAGGCAGGCACATCAACAAAGTATTTCAAGCCCCCAGGTCAGGTTGCTACTCACAATCACTCTCTATCAGGAGTTCTGTGAAGAACGGTTACTGATAACTCAGGCATACATTTTGACAGAGGAATAATCCCCTCACCCTGCTTTGTCAAATTCTTAGCCACTTCTTCTCAGCAGCCTGGACATGACTGGACATTCCACCTGTACAGCCTGGACATTCCACCATCTATCACAAAGTTACTATACTAGCTTTTTGTTTTGGAAATATTCCTGTTTTGCAAAACTACTTTTGTTTTGGACAGAGTTCTCAGATTCTCCTGGCCATAAGTATTAATGGGAACACTCCTGCATTTAAACTGTGAAACTGAGTATACAAAATCAGATTTTAGCAAGAGATAATGAAGTAGTGAATAGTGCAAAGCTCTTCCAGTATTCTGTGTAGCTTTATGTGATATTTTAAGTATTCTTTCCCTGAAGAAAAGAAATACTTATTCAGTTCACATTAGCAAACCTAGAAATGTATTTTTGTAAACAAATCATCACTATTCCAGCAAATTGAACTCAGAAAGCTTTGTAGACATAAATTGCAGAAAATATGATGTAGTTGTTATCTTGAACTTTTTTAGGCTGAATTTGAAGTGTTTTGTAAGAAAGGGAAGTCTCAAATCTAATTATTCATTGAGAAATTGAGGCATAAAGACCATAAAGTGACAACCTTCAAGAAAGAGTAAACATAAATGATGCTGTAACCACTCTCTCAATTCCCTTGAACATGATAAAAGGAGTGAATGTCTAGCTCTTTCTTTCATTTTTACTACCTTCTGCGTAACTAATATATGTATAAAACATATATAAACCTTATACTGCATTTCTCCCTTTGCCAATGTTGGTCCTCACTTTGACTTTAATACCTCTATTTTTTGTTAATAAGATAACACTCAGCACAGCTGACAAGATAAATCACTTCAAAAGCCCAAGAGCTCCATGACTAACCTAACTAACCTAACTAACCTAACTAACTCAAACTAAGAGCTATTTAACTAAAAGAAAGAAAGAATCCACACATCCTGTTGTTATTTTGTTCTATGTCTGATTTCTGGACCTTGAACCAATTTCTAATCAATATAACCTGAAGTGCCTGTCTATGACTACAGGCTATATTTAATGAAATCTTTTAATTTTATAGCTATTTAGGGATTTCTAGGGATTTCTAAATAAGAGATTCTAGGGATCGTTTGAAAATCCATTAAGGAAAATGGACTTAAAAAAAAAACTGCACTGTTTGAATTTCTGACTTCTGTTTATTATTAACATTTTTCTCATTACAGTTAAAACCAGTTAGATCATTTTCAGTTACAAATAATGTAGCATGTCACTAGCATATATAGATCCCTTCCCTTTACATTCTGCATTTAAATTGTGCTGATCAGTTTAACTTCCTTAAGTGTCTGAGAGGTACACAGACAAAATTATAAGAGTAACATATTGGTAATATATCTGAAATAAGTATTTGCACGAAAGCAATTTTCAGCATCACAATATTTAGAAACTTTAGAAGTGCTTTCCTTCTTTGCAAATCTGAGGGTCACAACACCTAGTTAACATAAACACTTGGAAAAGAGAGAATATTGAACATATACACACATACTTCAAGTAGATGCCTCTTCTGAATTATACATTGATGTGTAAAGATTGACATTTGCAAGTCCTATGATGTTTCCCTGTTAAAGTTCCATGGTACTGTTTTTGTTTAATTAGTAGGCTTCTATGATTGCTCATCTGCAATAGTTATTCATAGCATGCTCATTTTTGACACCTCTTTTGAGAGCTAAAATGTGTTTCAAATTACGAAACTCACTCAGCTTCATGAGAGGGTTAAAAAGCCTTCAGTGAATGCCTTCAGTGAAGTATATGGGAATGAAAAAATACCCCCAGATTATAATCCTTTTTTCTTTTTTTTTTTGGGGGGGGGGGGTCGGGGGGTACGTGCGGGGAAGTGGAGGGAGTAGCTCGATAAAATCAGAAAATAATTTTCTGCAGAGTCTGTGTAGCGTTGTGTTACACAATTTACTTAATGGCTTCACACTGCACCTGCTCATAGTTTTGGACATATTCTGCCTCTCTCACTTCTTAGCTCCATCTCAAAAAAAAAAATCCATTAATTCCCACACAAAACCTCTGTGCAAATGCAAAATCTGTGTCATTTCATATAATTTCTTCAGATTCTACCAGGGATGTGACTGTCTGTGACAAAGCCACTCCAGTCCAAACACAGAAAAACCTCAAGCTTTGTTAATTTTTCAGTCTCCTAGGAAGGAGGAAGATTTTTTTGAACCTTGGTATTTATACTGAAGAGTGACTTAAAATTATTGAGCATATATTAAACTGTCCTTGCAATATATCTTGAAAGAAAACTGACTTATTATTTGTGGACTCACTTGTCCATTAAGGCCAGTGATAAAAATGTAAACTTCTCCCACAGGAATATGTATAAGAAAAATGCCATATTGAATGAATGACCCATCTAGAAAGATTTTTTTTTTCCATCAAGAAATGTGAAATAGAAGGATAAATGTGTGGATATGGGCGATGTTTGTTTCCCTAGCTCTGATTTAATGTACCTAACTTTAAAAAAAAAAAAAAGGAATTTTCAATATTTTTATCCATTTTTCTCTAAAAAGCAATTATTTTCTTTTGCTTCATGAGGCAACAGATTAAAACAAAAAGAAACTACTATTTTCAGAGGACCTATTCCTTCAGCATTTTTCCAAATGAAAGGATTTGGAGAATTTTGACTATCTCATTGGATATTTGTGTTTATTAGAAAGCTCCTTTTGTTCACTCTTTTGTTCATCCTCAAGTCTAGGCTAAGTGATGTATTTTGTGACAGAAAGTGCTATTTTACATAGTGAGGAAAGCACTTAATAGGGTACATCTACATTATCAGCTTATTTTGATTTCTCCCTGGCACAAACAGGATGATACTAATTTGTGGCTCTACTTTAGTCGGTGGTGTTATGACTTTCTGTCTAAACTTTCCATTCAGGAGGATGGGCTCATGGGTATAAGAGGTTATGAATTGGGACTGGTATACTAGCAATCTTTTTCTAGTTATTGAAAAAAAATAAAGATTTTTCCTAAAATGAGCATCTTCAATAGCCTGCATTTAAATGATGGTAAAGCAGTGCACTCATGATCTGTGGATATATCATGCAGACTTGTTTATGACAATTCTGTATTTATAGGCCTCTCAGAGAGTGCTATCTATAAATTGTAACTCATTTAGAATGCAGTAGCTTATGTACTTACTCAGACAAAAAATTACCCATATTTTTTCATCCTCTTTGCATTGCACTGGCTTCCTATTTGACAGCATATTGATTTTTATTTTCTATTAACTGTCAATTATTGTTTATTAGATAATGCTCTATCATTCTGTCTTGGCTAGTAAGTATTGCCTTTTCTGTCTCTTCATAATGATCTGCTTATGACTATCAGCTGTTGGCAATAGAATAGTAGCATTTATGGATTAAAATATTAGAATTACTAATCACAGAGCTAATCCCAGTTGTACCAATTTCAAAAAGCAAAGATAAAAGCCTGTGGCCCACTTTGTGATTATGCATTGGGACATTCTAATCTAGACAGTATTATTGAAAACATGTTTCTTAAACTTCCAATCTTTTGTTTAGCCACATCCCAATAAATGCAGAAATTTGGGGAAGTATCTTTCCTGTCAGGTAGGATGCCTATATTATCACTCTCTCGCTCTCTTCTTTCTTTTTTTTTTTTTCAATACTACTATATACAAAAGGTAAAAACTCTTGTTTGACAACCCAGCTGTAAAAAACACAGATGATCTTTCGGTTAATAAATAGAGTTTCAGTGCTACTCCTCTGGCATTCTACTTTTGCATATAATAATGAGATGTTATTAACCTTTGATTTAGCAAAGTATCCAGTCACTGATGTCTGATATGATATCAAAAATACGTTACAGTGAAACTAATAAACTTAGATACTCCATTAGTGTAGGAAAGGAGAACGGAAAACACCTGGTTAGGACTTTAGCCTTGGCATTATACATTTACATGACATAGTACTAGATTATAAAACACATTTTATCAGTGCATGAATTCCTACAGATAGCTGTGTGAGTATTAGTCTTGATGCCATTAAAGATTCACATTACTGTCATATGAGGAGATTAGCAGAGGTAAAGATTCATGCACTATGTGTAAATCAGCGTAGCCCTTCTGAATCATTCAATGATTACTCACACTGGCTGAAGAGCTAGACTATAGAAATGCAATGAACTGTTCATTGGAAGGTAAGGGCGGAGACAGAAAATGAGTTTTATTCTTCTGCTATAAGAATCTGACCACAAGGTTTCCATGTTCCTGCAGCAATTCATTTTTTTACTCTGCAGTTCTACCTAGAGCATGACTCAAAGCTATACACCCCTGGCTGCTCATAAAGGTTATATGCAAAAATGGCACCCTAATATAATTTGTAAAATATTTGGGTGACTACCATGTGTAAGGAAACATTGTAAAGAAGCATCAGCTAGTACCATTCATGTGTAATTTTCAAAATCTTCCATTATTTTTTCCCATGCAGCCAGGGAAGATAGCTTTTTCCAGTAATCACACACACACGCACACACAGAAGTTTTACCAGGTACGCCACTTATTTCAGCGTACAGAAGAATAGAAGTATTAGTGCCAACACAAGAAGTCCAAATCTCAGATGGCTGAGATAGTATTATTTTGCAGTCTAGTAATGGCCTAAAGACATTTTGTTCTGAACCAGCCGCACTGAGTAAAGAGACTCTATTCTAGTTAATCCTCCATGCTAGAGGATCTCAGCACAGCTCATCTTCCAGCAAAGCAATCCTTTCAACTGCTAATTTTATCTCAGACATGGCTATTCATGCTCAACTAAATTTAAACAGCAGGCCATGTAATTTTGAGGTGAAATCAGTCATGTTCATATAGATAAAAATACAGTTTATTCGTACGGTCAAGCTTTGTGGAATGTAATGCAAATTGATAACTATATCATAATTTAGTTCTATATACACTAGAACTAATTTAGTTTTATATATGTATGTTGCTATAATTCAGCATATTATTCAGTATAACTCCTCAGGAGTTGTTGAGACCACTCAAAATGAAAAATTTACTCTAAGACTAGAAAGAGTTTTAAGTAAAGCTCTGCAGGTAAAGCAGATAAAATTTCTCTCCCAGAAGACTGGACCAGTACTGGGAACTTGAAATGTGGTAAACAATATGAAGGATACTACAGTCTCTCCTTTTTTGTTGTTGTTTTTGTATTGTTTTGGGGTTTTTTTTTGGAAACTGTCTCCCAGCATTGCTTACATTTAATTAAAGCCCCATCTATCCTTGAAGGCATATGTTTCAATGACATCCCTTGAACTGCTGTTCAAAGGACAAATCAGGTACCGCTTTTATTCAAAAGAGGCTGTTATTGCTTAGAAGGATGGTAGAGTGGTATCAGAAATAGTTTCTGAAGCACAGTGTCTTCAGATCTCATATTTGGGTTTTTTTGAACTACAGTGCACTGCACTCACAATCAGGAAAGATGAACAATATTACATTTTAAAGTGCTTATCAACATATTTATATCTAATATTCTTAATGCTTGAAAGGGAATAGATTGCTGTGTTATCTTTCTATTGAGCATAGCTACTCATGTATTGTGGAACAGTAATTTGAATTCATTGGGATAATATGTAAATATAAAGGCTATAAAACTGTAATCATACACTCTCTGCAAGCAGATAAACACACATAAAAAGTTAGAGGGCAATGCCATCCTATATATTCTTTTTTGTTGTTGTTTTTCCCTTTCATTTCCAAAATGGTCAACGGAGCAAAAAGCATTTTATAGGAACAATCTCTAGTTTCTGTAGTAATAAATTCTGAAGATTCCGAAAAAGATTCTGAAAAATACAATAAGTTATTTTAAATTTACTCAATTTCACTAAAAGAACACTTGAATATTCAAAGTTGTTCAAAATTAATTCTAGGGAACCTAAAGGGACACCTAAAGCACGTGGCACAGGGTTATATCCCATCAAGTTTTGAAGGTCTCTAGAGAAGGACACTTTATACCCTCTCTGGGCAGCCTGTTCCAGGGCCCTGTCACTCTCACAGTAAAGAACTTCTTCCTCACATGAAGATGGAACTTTCCGTGTTTCAACTTGTACTCATTACTCCTTGTCCTCTCACTGGCCACCACCAGAAAGATTTTTGGCGCCATCCTCCCTACATTCTCTCCTCAGGTACTTACAAATATTGATCAGATCTCCTCTCAGTCTTCTCTTCTCTCAGCTAAACAGGCCTCAGCTCACTTAGCTTTCCCTCATACAATAGATGCTCCAGTCTTTTTATCATCTTTGTCGCTCGACACTGGACTCTCTTTAGAAGCTCCATGTCCCTCTTGTACTGAGGAGCCCAGAACTGCTCTCAGTACTTCAGGTGCAGCCTCACCGGAGCTCAGTAGAGAAGCAAGATCCCCTCCCTCCATCTGCTAGCAATGTTCCTCCTGATGCAGGCCAGGCTTCCATTGGCCTTCTTCGCCACAAGGGGACATTGCTGCCTCATGGTTAACTAGTTTTCAGCCAGGACTCCCAAATCCCTCTCCTCGGAGCTACTTTCCAGCAGGTCAGCCCCCTAATCTGTACTGGGGTTATTCCTCCCCAAGTTCAGGACCCTGCACTTTTCCTTGTTAAACCTCATGAGGTTCCTCTCCACCCAACTCTCCAACCTGTCCAGGTCCCTTTGAATGACAGCACAGCCCTCTGGGGTGTCAACCACTCCACCCAGTTTGGTGTCATCAGCAAACTTGCTCAGGGTGCGCTCTGTTCCCTCGTTTAACTCATTGATGAACAAACTGAACAGCACTGAGCCCAGTACTGATCCCTGGGGGATGCCACTGGCCACAGGCCTCCAGCTAGACTTGGCCCCCTTTATCACAGCTCTCTGAGCTTTGCCATCCCACCAATTCTCAATCCACCTCACTGTCAGCTCATCCAGTCCACTCTTCCAGAGCTTTTCTATATGGATGTTATGGGAAACATTGTTAAAAGCTTTGCTGAAGTCAAGGTAGACAACATCCACAACTTTCCCATCATCCATCCAGCCAGTTATCCCATCAGAGAAGTCTCTCAAGTTCGTTTGCCATGATTTCCCCTTGGTGAATCCATGATGGCTACTCTTGATCACCTTCTTTTCCTTAATATGCCTAGAGAGGGTCTCCAGGATGTGCTGCTCCATCACCTTTCCGGGGATGGATGTGAGGTTGAGCGGACTGTATTTTCCCAGGTCCTCTCTCTTGGCCTTTTTGAATACTGCAGTGACATTGGCTTTTTCTCCAGCCCTTGGCACCTCCTCCGTTCTCCACAACCTCTCAAAGATGGTGGACAGTGGCAATAACCCTCACCAGTTCCTTTAGCATTCTTGGGTGTATCCCATCTGGGTCCATAGATTTATGGGCATCCAGTTTGCCTAAATAATCCCTAACCCAATCCTCCTAACCAGCAGAAACTCTTCCTCTCTCCTGGTTCTCTCTCTCATATCTGAGCTCTGTAGTTCATGACTAGCCTTAGCAGTGAAGACAGAAGTAAAGGATGCATTTAGTAACTCTGCCTTCTCTGCATCCTCTGTCAACCAAGGCACCCTCCCCATTCAGCAGTGGACTAACATTTTCCCTAGTCTTCCTCTTGCTGGTGATGTATTTGTAGAAGCCAATGTACAAAGGACAATGAACAAATGTCACAGAATGAGTGGTAGGGGGGAATGGGGTGACACAATGCACTTCATTCGGGTGAAAGAAACAGCAATAGGTTTTATTGATATGGACAGTGGTTTCACAAGATTCTACGTCAAGGTCACTTATTATTTACTGCATGGAGGTTCAAAATAATACACAGAATTATTAAGGATTTTCGTGCACAGTTACAAAATGAACATAACAAGTTCAGAAAGAAAGCATGCTATTGTTCACTTACCACACGTCTGTTGCGGCAAGGGAACTCTCAACCCCGAGGAGTATCCTTCAGAGGCATCCCTGCTCAAGGAAAAATTTGTAAATAAATCTCTTCTGCTGCTAGCAAAATGGATATGATTAGATTTTGATTTCTTCTAATGCAGTTTATGTAGATGTATTTGACAACTTTGAGGAGTTGCCTTATGAGTTTAAGTAAATGAATTAAAGGTCCAGTGCTTCATTGGTATGAAAAGTAACATGATATTATTCTTGACTTCCTGAAAAATAGAATCTAGAAATTCTCTTTGAAATATTCCTTTTACCTCACACTAAACTAAACAGCCCCCAAATGAATAAGTATGGAAAGCAAAAATGAGAGGGGTATAAATGTACTCTGAATGAAAATATTTAAAAATTCAAACCAATATTTAAAGATAATATTTTATATTATTCATCCAATTCTAATTTCAATTTGCTGTCTTCCACATTGCTTTGATAAGTAAGTTATATGATAATTCCTTGTTTTAGTAGTTCATTCTCTGATACTCCTAGTGGGAGTAATTAAGCTGCTGTCCTTTACAAAGAGCCTTTTGGGGGAGTTTGTCTGTGAGATTTTCTATTCCTTGTTTATGGCCTGATCAAAAGAAATTTTACTTCTTTTGCTTTCTAGTATCTGTTTATGTTTTATTCCCATATCACTGATTGGCTTTTGGCATATGATGTTTTCTGCCAAACAAATTCTGCAGCATCCCAAAATTACTCCATAGAACACAAGAACTGCTCTCATGCATTAAAATAGTCATCCATCTAAACAGGTCAGACTCACTTGTCTCATACAAATATTGTCGAAACAATTTGTCATTCAGTGTTTGAGTAGACAATCATGAATGATGCTCTGCAGAAAGGGGAAGGAAATGGTGGGAGAGGCAGGCAAAATGAAGAATATAAAGCTATGATCTTTCACATGCAAGATGCACTAACAACATTTCTTTCAAAGTGCCCTTGTTAAACACTATGGCTTTATGGAACATGCACCCATTCGGTTGAGGGCTATGCCTTGTGATGAAGTCAAAGGCACAAATGCTGTCACATCTTCTGTGAGCACTGAATGCACAGCTAGAGAAGGATAAGGTTTTTTTATATTTAACAAAAGAACAATGGAAATGAGAGACAAAAAATTATCTGAAAAAAAGTAAATTCTCAATAAATATGTGAAAAATGTTTTATTCTTATTACTTTTTTGTTTGGTTGGTTGGTTGCATTTTTTTAGTTCAAAAGAGATGGAATAGTTCCTATCTACTTTAACAGCTGACATGTTTGGCATCAAACCAATAAAAACAAGCCAACACCAACCCAAAATGTGTTGTTGCATTGCACTGAGGCATTCTGAAATCATTACTTCTGACTAACGATAAAGGCCTTATCATTAGAAACTCTCCTGAGTATTATAAAACAGCATACTGAGAAAATCTCAATTATTGTATTTCTTTATGGATGCCAAAATCTTGCTGAATACTAAGAAACTTTTATCAGTTATTAACTGATGATGCTGCTACTTAAAATGTCTGCAGTGTTTACTCTGTTTTCTTGCATTACCAGTGGGTAGGTTTAGTCTATAGGTACCTAAGCCTAGTGTATCCCTCCTCTTTGATAAATGGTGCATTTTATAGGAAATTGTTTTTAAAGTCATGGTAGTTTATCGTGCTCTTTGGAGGAAAATGTTCACAATGGGAAAAGATTCTTCAAGGTCTGTTTCACTGTTGGGAAATGTAAACTACACTCTGCTGCTCCTAGTCTCACCATATCTCTTTCTCTCACACATGCCTGACCATTTACATTCAGAATATGAGAAATAAGCTGAGGATATTATTCTAGCCGAGAAAAGATGATATTCCAACAAAGAACTGTTTTATTCCCAATAAAGCAGTGAGGAGACTACCACTACTATCAATTGAGGAATCGGGCCAGATCCACAGAAACTTCTCTTCCCTTCGTGCAGACCCAGTAAACAGGGTAGGGGGACCTGCAGTTCAGAAACAGAAGAAGAAAATATTGCCCCAGTCTCTATTTGCCTGAAATACCAGCACAACACAGGAAGCTTGGATGAGTGCAACCATGTGATTTTGATGGTAATAACTGTTGATGCTAAAAAATGCACAGCAAGATAAACAGGACAAAAAGTCAGTAACATGAACAATGAGGAATACAGTAGATAGTTAATATAATCCTTTTTTCTGACTTAAGAATGAAAGGTGAAATACTTCTCACATGTATTACAAAAATTCATGTTTGTCTTAAATGTGGTCCACTAATATACTGCTATTATATTCCAGTTACTATTGTGGTCACCTGATTATGCTCTTAAATGTTTGACAAGGTGTCTCATTGGATTTCCAGTGAATTGAACGCACTGGTTTATTAGTAGGAACTGGATGTGAGTTGGAAAGCCAAAGGCATTCGCAGCAAAGTATTTTCCAGCAATCTGTAAAAGATCAAAGTAATTTTTCTGGCTATTTTCGTTTCAATCTTTCTGAAAATCTAGGGACTGCTCTGAAGGCTTTTCCCCCCACTGCTTTCTATGAGATCTAGCAGGCAATCAGTGCCTCTTGAGATAAAACAGTGCGAGAGAAAACAGCACATTTTGAAGTTACTGGCACTTGCCATCACTATTAGAGCGAAGGCAGGTTAAGCGCTTGTCTATTCCTTCATGCTGCTCACGCTCATTCTCTCACTTTTCCCCCATGTTTTTATAGTTTCTCACACCTATTCTCTGAGGAGCTTACTTTACAAACTCTTTTCCCACTCTTTCTCTCCTGTTTGTTTCTACATCCTTATCATTAATTTCAAAAAATATTTCCTGTGGTTTGACTCCTTGACACAGCTTAAAAGGTGTTTTTTCTTTAAATTTGGGAGAAAAATTCCATTCAGCCAATGTACCTACTTCATGAGGTGTATTGGTGAGTACAAGATATTATCTGTGCAATAATTCAAACAAGTTATCAATATATATTTATTAAGGTAAAATCAAACAAGGCAGCATTTCATGCCAACAGATATAACTGTCTGAACTTAAAAGTTAGGAGTTGCTTTTAGATATATGAATATATATGCAAGGTGAGGGATGAGTGAGAAATGATACAAAAAATAAGAGAGGAAAACACAAGAGACTGGAGAAAAAAAAAAGTAGGGAATGAAGACATTGAAGAAAATAAGAATCTTAAAGGAAAATTAAACAAGCCAGGTCTGCCAGAGTAACAGAAGGAAAAAGAACTTGTAAAACTTAATGAAAAATGGACAAAAATTGAGTATGCAAAACACACGAAAAGAAATTCAACAGCTAAAGATGACACTAAGAACTAGAGTAATAACACACTTTTAAATCATCTTTCATGGAAATACAATCTAGGCAGTGATATAAATACCAGAAACATTTCTGAGTGAATAAACAACTCATTTCTATGACTACACAGATTTGCAAAAGGAGGATTTCGAAAATGTGCTAAACTTTGAATTCCATTCAGGTACAAACATTACACCATATAAGACAGCTTAAAGTACAAGATAAGTTCAAGGATGGATCTTCCAACCAGAGTAGGCAGCAGGAGTGGAGAGATTTTTCAGATAAATGAGAAATATAGGAGTAAAGTATGATACAAAACCGAGATGATGGATTTGCTCTCAAGTAAAATTTTCTCTAAGGGACTGTGCAGTTTCCATACCCTCTTATAACACAGAGCTGTGTGACTTCCAAGGAAGATAGTACATCTATGCCATGCACTCTATCATCAGTGCTTTCAAGCCTGTGATTATGCTTGATCCAAAATCTTATGATAACATGGAATCTGCAAAAGGCAAAGAGATGACAGATTGGTAAGAGGACCATAGAAACACAGGTATGGTAAATCCAGCCTCCAGCTGAAGTTCAGATATAATGAGACTAATACTCCAGGCCTGATGGTGGATTAGGACACAAAATTATTAAGTTCTCAGTCTTCCTATGCTTTCAAATATATTTGGCATTTAAAAATAAGTATTTCACTACTGTCTCCAGCCATTAAGTCTATTTTTAGAGGATAGTTGTTAATGACATGCAGATTACCTTCTTCAACATAGTTGTATGGATTACTAATTATACAGGGGTAGCTTGGAATATAACCACATAAACACAAAACATTTAGTTGCTTGATTTTAACAGGAAATTAGGAGCAAAGATTTCAAAACTATTTCTTCCTTTGATGGTGGTAACCATGGACAACTTCATTCCCGGCCTTGATTTGAACTCATCTTATTAAACATAGAGTTAGAACATATGGAACAGCAATTCCAATGACTTGTTAGTTTCTAAACTAAAAAGTAAATCCCTGAGGAAGGAAAATTATACTTCTGCTGAAACAGGTATAAGCTGCAGATGCTTCAATGATTCTCTCAAATTAAAATTAACTCCTTTGCATGAATATGTCTGTGCAGCAAGTAAAAACTAATTCTGTAAGCAATGATTTTAACAACTGTGCCACTAAATAGTGTAAGAGAAAAAAAAAATTAACACATTCCATTGATTTCATCTAGCAGACTGAAACTGACCATGAATATTACAGCAACAAAGTCTGCAAGATGTGCTTTCCTTGCTTGCATGCCCGCTCCATCCACAGAATGTTGTTTGGCCATTATTTCAATCCCATCACAAGTCATTAACATTTTTAAAAAATTTTAACTGTGTTAAAATGAAAATACAGTCGTTATCACTCCAGAGCCGCACACAGCAGTAGTGTTCAAGGAAAGTATTGGATCCAGTGCTATCAATTTGTTCATCAATGATTTAGATGAAAGAACACAGTGCACTTTTAGCAAGTTGGCGGATGATACAAAGGTGGACGGAATGGCCAACACTCCAGAGGGCTGTTATCATTCTGAGGGACCTAGATAGAGTGGAGAGTTGGGCAGAGGAGAACCTTGCAAGGCTCAACAAAGGCAAGTGCACCTGCACCTGCAGAAGAATAACCCTAGGCACTACTGCAGGTTACTGGTTGACCTGCTGTAAATCAGTTCTGTAGAGAGGGATTTAGGAGTTTTGGTTGACAACAATTTAACTACGAATCGGGGGAAATAAAATCAAAGCATAATTTAAGCTGACAATTCATTTATTTGCTAACAGAATTTTAGAATATATACTTGTAGGTATATACATATTTATGATTGTTTTGATGGTGACTGCTACATGTATTATGATCTTTTGTCCAGAGCTTTTTGCTCACAAATTATCCATGGTAAGAGTGATTTACACTGGCTTTTCACAAAATTCTTTGAATAAGAAGCTAGCAGCATCACAGACTACATTACAGTTATGCAGGAGTAGACTGAAACTAGCAACTAAATCATTGAAATTAATCATACAGAAATTAGACTTATGTGAGAGCTAGAATACAGATGGTATCGGTATTCTGGCCATCAATGCTTTTCACACACAGAATTATGGAATCAGATCTCTAGAGATCTCTAGAGATCATGTGGTCCAAACTCCCTACTCAAACAAGGACACCTAAAGCACATGGCACAGGAATGCATTTTCAAAATACTTAAAATTATGCTGAAAATATGATGTCTTTGGGAGACCAAAAGGCTTTGTAACTATAAACAAGAAGTCCAAAATTTTTTTTTTCTACATTTTAGTAAGTGTCTGCTTTGGAATAACTTGCTCAGTCCCTTGGAAATTCCTTATCTGATGATAGGTAATTTCCAAATAACAAAGAACTTGAAACAAACTATATCGTTCATATGCTGAATTTTCTACTTAATATTCTCTATCTAAATTCAGTCATGGGTTATATTTACAGCTGAAAAATGCCAGTGCACCTGTTGCATTATGTCAGCTGCAGTTCTAGGGGAACAGCCACAAATTGGACCATTTCTCTGAGTTCAGAATTATTGTCTATGTCTATGAGTCTTGTCCTTTGACTTAAAAGTGATATGCTTATGGTCTAACTTATTAACACATTTTACTGAAATACTAAAAGTATATTTTAAATCAAAAGCTGACAGTGACATTCCTTGGTTTTGAAATACACTGACAAATGACATAGTTGTGACACAGTTGTGTTTGTAAGTAAAATACTAAACTGCAAAGCTTTAACTCAAAAAAGTCACCAATAAAGAATTGGCAATTAATCTTTTAAAAGTGGTTTGTACAGTGTGTGTCTATATTTTCCAGTTGCCTAGGCTTTTCCAAATCTGCCATACAGAGACTTATGTCACAGATTTTCTAATGGTGCTCATAATCAAAAATCAACATTTCATTCTGGAAAAAAAAATTTACAGAAGGCATCAACACTGACTACATATGGAATAATTTACCCTATGTTTCAAATGAGATCACAAACACGCTTCTAAAGTGAATCTCCCAGATGTCTCAATTGCTGCACTTCAGTTCACATAACTGGGTTCAGTTCACGTATACTGGATTTATTTCAGACAAAACAAAAGCTGGAGATTCTCTCCAGGAGCACAAATAATGGGCTCAACTGTAGCATGATTCAAGCTGCAGCTAGTTCAAAAAAAATCCTAAAGAGGTGAATATTGTTGGTCTTGCATCCTCAGCATTACATATTTCATTTTACCTGTCTGCTTGCGCAGACTATAGTATTAGCAAATGTAGGCATGGCCTTGAAGACTGGTTTAGTGACTGTTGTCTCATTTTTAAATTTGCAGAGAGCAAAAAAAACAAAGTATGGTCTGTTTTTCTCTCCTTGCAGCCTACAGATGAAAAGATTAAAGCTATGCTGATATTCTGCCTCTTCAGTGCATCTTCCTAATTACATCAATACAACCAAAAATTCTCTACTAAATGATAGTTGCAGTTATAATAGGACAACTGTAGCAGCTTACACTATAACTGGTTTCTCCGATCATGGCCTCAGGAAACCTGTCAGCTATTTTAGCACAGCTTAATTCTAGACAGAAACTGTCAGATCTCACCCTAACTAAAATAAGATTTGACATTGACAGACATAAAGTTCCACTAAATATACCAATCTTGGGGTTAGTTAGATAGAATGGCATCATCAGCTCCTTCATACAAAACTGAAGGATCTATTGGGTGTCTTACAGTCATCTACCAATACTCCAAATAGCCCAATGTCTGTCTAGAGACAGAAAACTGACAAGTGCAACAGAAACATTGATATACAAATAATGAACAGATTAAATGTTTTTTGATACTAGCTTTTGACAGATTTAGGATATTGGGCACTGTGATGTTTTAATAACTTATTGCTACTCTTATATACTCTTTTTTGTAGGAATTATAATTCAAGTTATGTATGTTTTAATAATTTGCCAAATGCAGACTATATTTTCTTCATTCTTGCTTCTCAGTTAACCTTTAACTTGCTTGCTGACCAACTGTAGTGATAAACTATTCTGCTAAGTGGCCATTCAACAACATACTTGAGGGACTGATTGGTGGCATGTTCAGTTCAAATGCAGATGAGCACAGCTTGAAAAAAGTGATTGATTTAAGCAAAAAACTGTCACAGTCAGATGAATGGAATTTTTTTTACAATTTTATACAGGCAAGATTAAAAATTATAATCTTAAGGTAAATTTCAATGATCATTGGCAATTTTGACTTACACAGAGAAAACAATGTATCCTCAAAGAGTTACAAGGAGGTCCAAAAGGCTGTACATTACATTAGAAGCAGTTGTTCCAGTGGACTCTGTTCTAGTGATCTCTTCTGCACTGCATATGATACTTCTCTGGTGCTTCAACAACATAATTAATTTTTGCATTATCTTCAGCTCCGACACTGTCCTCCAGAGTGCTGTTTTACAGCATGATGTGCATTATATACTCTGTGTGTAGTAAGAGCACTATGGGCACCTATTTGAAGATATATAGCCTACTGGGATAAACTTGGAAGACCTTGCATGATACAGGGGGCTAAATGTGGTATATTCTTGTATGTACTTTATGTAGCGAGTTTTACTTCAGAGAGAACATTTAATTTACTGACACCAAATCCAGCAGCCACTTAACATGAATGGGACAGATAATTATGGTAAAAGCTCCTGGAAGTGAAGCAGAGAAGATTAATTTCTTCTCTGGGGAGGAAATACGGTGAAACACATCCATTTCATTATAGAATTATTTTAAATTACATTCATTGCCGAGAGCTGGTCTATCAAGTTCAGATCTGAATTCACAGATATAAACTATATTGTTTTCATCCACTGAGTATAGGGCAGCTACACCACCACTATTGCTATGTAAAATAATAAAAAAAGGTGGCATGAGATGCAACTGACAGAAAAAGACTGCAAAGAAAGCTAAACAGTATGATATTATGATGAAATCGATATATTTGGAACTAACTGGAAATTAACGATTGAAGAGTTTTTGCAATTTTGTTTTAATATCAACTGCATATATGTTATAGATAGTAAGGGAATATATAATCTAGGATAGAAAAGCAAAGGAACAACTAGTGTCTGAATACTTTTCAGATAAATTCAATTAGAATTAGTTTAAAGCTGTCAGTATAAGGGCCACCTGAGGAAGTGATCCAGTGCTGGCTCTTCACATCACCTGCTTTCATGGGGTGATGATACTTTATACTTTAAGGTATCTTAATACTTCCATGGAAGAGAACAAGTGAACAAGATCTGGGACTGTTCAGTGAGCATGGGATTTACCATCCTACAAGATTTGACCAGATTGTCCATTTCCTTTGGTCTTCATTCATGAATAAAAATAATTGATATGTTCAAAGTCTACTCAACCTAAGCTTTCTAACTGATGTTGTCTCTTAAAGGTTTCCCTTATACATTTTTTTTCTTTTTGATAAAATCTTGTCTAGCAAGCAATGGCACATGAAAAGTTGCGGACATTATGGTTACTGAAATTCTTTATCAAGTAAACCAAGGTAAATATCATAATTACTCAGCTATCCATTATTAAATGGATTTTATCAAGAACCAGCCTTAAAAAATACGTTGCTCTATATTTCCATTAGTGTTACTAGGACAGAAGCAGAAGTGAGCCAGTAACATTTCTTGATGACATAAATACAGGAGGCACTGTTCACGATGAAATGGATTGAAATAACATACAGCAATAACTAGATGACTTTGATGACTACAGAAATGGAAATAAGATAAAAAATAATAGTGTTAATTGTGTGTTTAGGCAGTGATTCACCTCATCTAGCTTCAGACATGGCAAAACTAAGCTTGGCAAATAAAACTAAACCCTCTAAATTCAGAGGGCAATATCTAATTCAGAATCTGCATCATCACTGGAAGTTGTTCTCCCTGCTGCTCCCTTTAAGTATGTAGACTAAACAGCTCCTAAGGAGTAGCCTAAAAGCTAGGTATCTAGTTTAATTTAGGACTGTCTGTATGAGATGGAAACCAGAACTAAAATTCTTAAGATAATTTATGAATATAAGGATCATGAAAAGGAAATTACTAGCTGGTCAGCAGAGGATTCATCTATTAAAGTCATTTAACCTCAGAAAGAACCTAAGAATCATTAGTTATGTATTTTTGACAGGCCTGATCATAATTTTTATTCAAATTTTATTCTTTGAGCTCATTTTATGATAGCCCAACTGCAGAACAAGAGCTGATGTAAAAGGAGCCAACCACTATGCAGACAATAGGTTCTCCCACAGAGGAAGAATGCAGGCTTTGTCAGAAGCCTATGTATATCTGTAAGATATAGTTGGGAAACTGTGTGGAAAGGGATACTAAGATTTTAAACAGATTTACGAAAAGAAGAACACAGGTTGCAACAGTGTAACATGGAAACAGGATGACAACACCACCAGCATAGGGCATATACTCATGAACTACTGCTACGAGTCCAGGGAAGTCTTTGCATCAGGACATAAGAGTAGTACCTTTACCTGTGACACCACATAAACACAATGCAGAATTAAACTCTGCTACAGGTTTCCTAACAAATTTCACTTATGGAGAAACCTGAATTAAAAAAAAATACATTCACTACAAGAAAGCTATTTCTACCATCTGATATTTCAGTCTCTTTACTAGCAGCAAAAAGCTCAGTAAGAAAATATGATTCAGAAGATTTGAATTCACTTAAACTTTAATGAAAAATTGAATAGAATCATTTTTATGATAGAAGATGAAGTAGGAGATTCTAATTTGTCAACTAAAATTTGCACACCAGAAGTTTTAAAAAATGAAGGAGTTACACTTAAGTATTGTTATTTAGGGAAATTCACTTTTACCTTATGTTTTGTGACAGATGCAATGAGGATTAATTCTCTATGCTCAATGTCATATACAACAGATCTCAAAACTTGCCTCCTAAACAATTTTATTTCTTAAAGATTAGTCCTGCTTATCAAATGGTGCATTGTTCCACATCTTCTACATTTTTATTCTTTTCACATAGTTCTTGGATGTTGTTTCTTGGCGGCTGGTTTACACTGACAGAAATTTGCAAAGCAGAATAAGTAGTGCACTACTAAAAGATATTCATTTAAGGCAAACAGTGGCCAGGATAGTTCCCGTGTTGACTGATTGACAATAATGCTGAAGAAAGGGTTTTCTTTCAAGCTGACTGTTTCACAGTCAAAACACTTGCCAGATCAAATAAATCTGCATTTGCACTTAACTTGTCCTTGCGTCTTTGCTTTTTGAGCTACCGAACAAATTTAGAAAAGCAAACTTCAGCTAACAGATCCATTAAATTAGATCCATAATTTTCCGTTTTGGACATTAGATTTCAAATAATTTGCTCATCATCAACAATGGTAATTTTTTTTTGCTTTCTAAGATTGTAACTTTTCACTCCACAGATCTACACAACTCTGTGTGCTTCAGGAACAAAATTAGTGAATGAAAAATGACATATTAGTGAGGAAGAGGGAGAGACAACATTATTTTATGCTGCCTCAGGACAAAATTCTTCTTCACAGCATTGCTGATGAGATACAAGTCCTGGTCTCTGTTTTCCACTGATCTATCAAAAGCAAGAACTATGCAGCACAATTTAGAGAATCATTCAGTCATCTCAATAAGAAAGGAAGTCAAGAGCCATCTACCACATACTCTCCTCTGCCGTTGCTTGGAGCTCCTTCAACTCCTCTATCCTCTTCCTCTCCATACCTCTTCACTGGTATCAATTTTAACATTTTTTTACAGGATTATTTTGGATGTTGAAGAGCAACGACAGGTGGAGTTCCTTTTATCAGGCTTTATGACCTGTAGAAAGGTAGACCTCTACATCACCTTGACTGTCAAGCAAGACCATCCATAAAATAACAGATTCAATCCAAGTATGAGAAATCTTTAAGACATCTGCCTCACAAAAGCCATTTTTTTTGTTGTCCTTGCTTTTTAATTTCTGATCCTTAGGTTCCAAAAATGTTTTAAACGGAAGTTTTCAGAGGTCCTCTGAGCAGTCAGACCTCTAAATTGTGCAATTTTAAATATTCATAAGATATTTCAGTTTCTATGCCTCCACAGTAGGTCACTTAAAAATTTTCAGCCTTTAGCTGAATAATGCATTTACTATACACTCTGTATAGTGGTTATGTTGTATAAATGCCTTCTTTTCTTACTTTCTTCTAAGTCATTGTGTCTATATCTCAGAGAACAGAATTTTCTTCAGAGACAGAAACACTATAGTGTTTATAACAAGTTCTAATACAGTATATCTGTACAGTACGCAAACTAAAGACTGGAGTCATATAATGGGAATCTGATAACAGCAATATCAGTAGTAAGAAGCTCTGCTTTTTTTCCAGACAATTACAATTTACTATAATTTAAAAAACGTGTTGTTGTTTTTTAGACTGTTTTTCCCGAAAAACAAATAAAAAGTTGAATAATAAACAGGAAAAAAACCATTTTTTTGATGGATGCAGGTGGATTAGACTATATTTTTTCTTTCCACTTTCCACTTTTAAGGCACCTAAAGTGATCTACTGATTTCATTTTGATTTTAAAATACAGTTCTGTTGTCTCTCAGATTTAATTTTAAACCTAACCTATTTTTCTGCCTCCACTTCACCAATACACGTTATGTTTATATCTAGAAAAAAGGCAGAAACCAATGGTCTAGATTGATCTGAATCACAAATTGATAGAAGAGGTGGAGCTTGAGTGACTGTATTCATACTTGCTTTTGTTAGTGATTGGTGAAAAAGTCTCTCACTTTCATTTAAAGGTATAGTCGATAGAAAATCTGGAGAGCATGCTCAGTGAGAAGTGGTTGTACCTTGGAGATAGGTAATTTTTTGCATAGAGGTTTGCACTGGCATAAAATGAGCTTGTAATGAGCAAAGTTCAAGCAAAGTTCATCCAAAATGAGTGATTTGTCACCCTTGCTGGCTCAGCACTGAACCTCTTATTGTATATCTCCCATTGGGCAGCTACTGTGTGGCTTATCAACAGCACAGCACAGGGAGCACAGCAGAATTTGACAGCAATGTCTTCACCCTCATCACTTCTCTCTGCAGCTTCTAGGAGGACAGACTGTGCTGCTTAGAGAATTGTTGAAGAGCAGAGTCCATGCAAACCAAATCATCCTGAAAGTGGCAACTGTTTCTCACCCCAAGCAAGCTTCTGTAATACCATAAGTTCTATTGGCCCTAGCTTTTCTCTGATTTCCCTCTTTTCAAGCAATTCTTCCACAATGTGATACTTGCTAAACCAGAGAAACACAAGAGAAGGAAAAAAGTATAGCAAGTAAATAAAGAGTTCTGGATTAAAGATTACCTCATTTTTTGCAGGTTGTCCAGGGGGAAAAGGGAAAAAAAAGAAAAAAAAAAAGGAAATTCACTTTGTCAGAAGCAACTTTGAGAATTACATTTCTGTTTTTTCTTTTCTTTTTTTTTTTTTTAAGGGAGTGGGAGAGCAATTTGTATTACATTATATCATGTTAGTGCCAAGCTGTTCTTCCAAGTGAAGTAGGGATAAAGAACATACAGCTTCAATGGAGAGCCCATGGTTCTTAACATGGTAAGAATTTATTTATTTATTAAGTTTAGCCTGTTTTCATTTCCCACTGGACTGTAGTCAAATAGAAAAAAATATTATATTTAAGTTATATTATCACATTTTGGTTATCTACTGAAAGGACAGAGAAAATAATATGATTATTAAAGTGAAGTCACTTTACTTCATATCTATATCTGGCTTCAGATGGAAAAATGGAAATAATGAAGTGTGTTCTTGAGACACTTATTTCATATCTTGCTCTGAAGCTCTCAGGCAGCTATTGCTGTAGCCTCTCTCTCTTATGGTTGATTCTATAGATGCACATAGAAATCGTCTCCTAACCTGGCCAACTTGAATTAAATTCCTCAAGGTGGAAAGTATAATTTTAACCTTCTCCTTGCAAAAGTTTTCTTCAAACATGATACATTTCTTTTTATTCTTGTATTTATAAATTAACAATTATGCACCAGACAACAATAGAATTGTAGTAGAAAATAATAATTGATTTCTGACCTTTTTTTTCTTTAGCAGTGTTGAATATTTGCTTTTAATGACTCTTCAGTCTGTGTCAGATATGCTGATTGTTGAGATTCTGCAAATGCGAACATAATATCAAAATATGTGTTCCTGTAAGAAACTGATATTTCACATGGTCCAATACAAAACTCCAAGTGAATGGCATTAATCTATCACAGCAACATGTTAGGATATTTACATAAGAATTAAATTAACCATAAACCAGAAGGCATTCATCAATTTTTCCCTTTTTCTCTCTCTCTCTTTCTCTCTTTTTCACTTTTATTTTTCCTTTTTTTTCACTTGCATTTTTTATCTGGAAGGTAAAACTGTAAAGATGTTTTTCAGGACTCTAAGACCTACCAAAAGTCCAATAGCCTTTTTCTGATACAAAACAACAGAGAACTAAAGAAACTAAAGAAAAAGAACTAGAGAAAAAACTTCAAAATTCAAAGTAATTTATTAAACTAGATTCAAGTTGTCCTTTCAGCAATTATGATGTAGTCATGACTTCTATGTAGAAACAAGTGGCCCATGACATTAGAACAGCAGGACTGGCAAGTAATTTATTTTTAAATATACAGGTCTCTGTATCTTGAAAATCAGTGAGGGGGGAAAACACAGGAAAAAAATTATTGAAGTGTGGTAAAAAATATTTACTCCAACTAGCTGATTTAAACTCAAATGGTTTCAGTAATATACTAGGTATTTCAGAAGAGAACCATGTGATCTTCGAAACAGTGATACTGTTCATTCGCAGAAGTCATAGCACAGGACACCAGAATTGAATAACCTGAGGAGCATCACTCCAAGAAACTATGTGGGGACAACAAAGTATCTTACAAGGCATCTTTTTTGATTGGCTCTTTTTTTGAACAGCAAGGGAGGAGGATTATATTCTGCATTTCTCTGCAGGATGTTGGTTTTCTGTTTGAGGAAACAGGAATCTTGCTGCAACTTTTCCTGAGCTGTAAACTCTATGCCATGCATGATGTGTACTTTGAATAAGATTTCTTCACTCAAATCTTAGCAGAGCTCTCAATTCTACCTCAGTAGGATTGTTATTTCAGAATAAGAGGAAAAAATTATGGTTGCCATTAACATCCTACTTATTGTTTTGCACATATTTTTTCCCCATATTCCTTTGGTTTTTGTTCAGGTTAGGAAGCTAAACAAAAGTCAATATGTTTCGATACAAAATACTTCCATAACACAGCTCTTCACAAACTACAGTTGCATTTTCCATTTATATCGCTGACAAATTTGCTTATTTTTTTCAGGCTGTTTTATTCAAACGAAAGGTCATGCAACTTATAAAATAATGTCATTAATAGCAAAGCTCTGCATATCTTTTCGTTACCTACTTTGAACTGTTTGGATCAGGTCCCACACAGTGAGTGAGCAAAGATCATGCTGCAGGTAATGGGGGTTACAGCTTTCATTATTTGACACCTACAGTAATGGGAGAAGACAGATGACTGAATCTTCTTTTTACTCTTTAAATTCCTTGCTTCACCTTCTAAAGACAAAGAAGCACTTCACTCTTCCACATCACTTACCTCAACGATCACTTAAGCATAAAATTAGAGAAAAGAGAAAAAAAAATCAAGGATGCTGTCAACTCCTAAGCACTATGCTAATGAAATCACTACCTTCTGCATATGCTTTTTGCATAAAATTGTCTCTAAGTCTTTAAATAGCTTTTCCACTACAGTTCTTCTGACATTATTCTTTCATTAAGTCATTGCTTAGTTGTATCCTATTGATGATAGCAATCTATTGATGCTCTATTTTCTTTTTATCAAGTAAAAGGTCACATTCACTGAAACCTGCTATTAACCAAAGAAATTGAAAGCAGTAATAATAGTCTTTGCCTGCATACACAAGGTTTTTGATGAAATGAAGATGCAAATATTCATTTAAAACTAACCCATGCAAAAATAATGTACTATCTGAAGAAAATATTATAGAGTAAAACACACTGTTTATACATAAAAAGAAGTATAAATGAATTTATAACAAAAATGAAACCTATATGCTTGTGCTATAGTGGAAGACAAAATATAATATTAGTATCTACTGTACTTGTATCCTGACAACTGTTGATATCCTGTTTTTAGGAGATGAGTTATATTTATAAATAATTTAGCTTACAATTATCTTGAGTGTTCCTTGGGCTATTTGGGTGGCTTTGAGCATGATTATAATATTACTAACTTTCATAAGCAGGGCAGACATTTTATTCGTCTCATCTTAATTATCTGTCCTTAGGATTTAACTGCCTTTGCTATAAAGTTTACAGTTTACAGTATACAGTTTAAAACAGAAGAAGTAATAGACCTTATTAGAGGAGAACATCAAATTATAGAGAACTACTGTCAGAGCTCCATAATATCAGTCACAAAGCAGGATTCACTGTATCCTATATATTTTGGTTCCCTGACCTTCTGAAAAATAAAATAAAAAAGCCTTTTTCAAATAACCTGATCTATTCCTGTCATAGAAAATATAAGCAAATTGAGAAGTTGGAGAGAAACTTATTTCAGATAAAGAAGATAGTTTGTTGACCTTTATTTTGGCACTGCAACTTTTGGAAGACAAAATAGTTTTCAATTTAAAAATAAATCAGATGTCTCAATTCACAGGGTCAAAATGAAACATTTGACTTTTCCTATTTTGCATTTTTACAAACACTACACACAAACTACAATACAAACAGTTTATTAACTTGAAATTAATTCAGGAAATATTTCAGCCTCAACAAAGATGCATTCATCTATTTTTTACATGAAAAAATTTTCAACCAAAGTATTGTATCCAATTCTTTTCTAGATACCCACTATTGTGTAGCCACTATTATTATGGTATTATGGTATCCGAGAAATTCACAGTCTTAAATGAATTTATAGTTATAATACATCACCAAGGTAGGAAAATAGTATTGTAAGGTACAGAAGGATAGCTCTAAAAAGGGTTCATATACTAGGGATATTAATCGCATAGTGGGACTGAATTGTCTGTGCTGACTTCAAAGAACTCTACATATTAATAGGTAAGGATCATATGCCTAGGAAATCTTTTTGTGCTATTCAGCATGTTGAAGAAAGAACAACAAAACCAGTCAATAAAAAATAATGAAAATATGATTGAAATTTTATTTTAAATATTTGTATCAGCATATGAATCTGCTTGAGCGAAATACTTAAACTGTAGTCTAAAGTGGACACATAGAGCAAAGTATAAGATGAAGTTTTAACATGTAAAATCCGGACAAGCTACGTAGATGCAAGTAATTTTTCCACTTTATCTCACTTACTTACACTGTTATTGAGGGCTTATCTACATATGTCTTTATAGAAATCACTTCCAATAGCACTCATGAACTTAAATTTCTCCTCTCAGTGATTAACTGAACAATTTCAAAAGTCTGACTGAAATAATTTCAAATCTGTAAAAATGATACTGTTCCCCATACCAAGTATTATTCACTCTAAAAATCATCAAACTGATGTTAGAATAAGATGTCACCAGAATAAAGTTACCAGAATCTGACCTACTCTAGGAAAACCAATATTTTTCATCACGCTTATCTTCTAAGTGTATTACATGTTTTTCAGCCCCTACATTACTGTATATTTTTTCATGCACATGCAGAAACAAATTCATAAACTATAAAGGAGAAAAAATGTGTAAACAGTAACAATAATCAAGAAGTTGGAATTTGCAGTGTGTAACTCCAAAACAGAATGCCAGACCTGAAAATGAAAAGAGACGAAGAATAACGCTCTGCAGTGACCATGCAGAAGCCTGTTAATCAAAACTTTTGTAAATGATTAGTTTGCTCAGATATGCACCTAGAGGCAGTGTAGAGCACTCTGTTCATTATCAACTGAGAGCTAAAAAAAAAAAAAAAAAAGAATCAGATCAGAGTATGGAATGTCTTAGCTCATTGATTACCTTTTAAGCCTCACTGGCTTAAAATACAGATGATAATATAACGAGTTGAAATGTCTCATTTTAGACCCAAACATAGCAAACTTTAATGTCAGTGCACAGGGTCAATCAATAGAAAATAACTGAAGAGTTTCTGAAGTGCTTCAGAGCACAAAATCAGAGTTTCATACACTCCACTGGTGATACAGTGCATTTATAGGCTTCTCTAAAACAATCCAAGGCCTCAGCCTAACAAATGCAGAGCACTGTAAAACTGACTGTTAGGAAACACAAAATGTGGCCAAGCAGAAGCTTAATGCAGGCCTCCATAGTAGAAAAGAGATGTGAGAATTTTGTTTAGGAAGAACCTCTGAGGCACTGGTGATGGCACTGGTGGTAATAGCAACTCTTTCCTCTTACACAGCAAACTAGAAATCTCCATTTCTTACACAGACAACTGTTCATTTGGTTTATATTGACAGCATTGACAGCCTAAACAAGGAGTAGAACCTGTGCTATGTCCACTTCCAAGCCAGAACTGTTTATTTGCCTCTTCACTCTTGCTTTCTTCATTCTTGCTTTCTTGGTTAGTTGTGTAGAAGACAAGCTTCCAGAGGAGGAGGGCAGCCTGATATTTAGAGCATGCATCTCAATTCAGCATCGGCTCAGAGGTTGAGAAGGGCTTAAGTGCCATCTCTTACTTCTGGAAGGACAAGCATATTTTGATACTCTTCCTACATTTTACACTGCAGTCTGGACTAACATTGTCCCTAAGTCATTCAGAATGTTTTCAACTTCTTCCTCCACTCTCCATTTTGACCCTGTGCAGTGATTAAAACTTCTTTTTTCTGATACTTGAACTGATTTCTGCTGTCCATTGGATGTAGCATCTGGGTATAGGCAGCACTTTCATGATCTCTAGATTTATAATCCAATCACACTCTGAGTCTTGATTATTTTTAACATTTCTTACTGTTTTCCATTAAAAATACTTTTTTTTTGCTAATGTACAGTCATGATCAAGCAGATAAAAAAGAGCTATAAGCTAACCAGCTTACACTTTTAATTCACCAGTTCATTTCTGTGACTCTAAGATCTGATAGAAGAACATGATTACTGTTTCAGTTATGTATGCCGAGGTTGTTGATTACATTAACAAATGATGGTTAGCAAATAAATGCAATCTATTTCACGGAATTAATTTGCAGCCTATTTATCACAAGAATGAATAATGGAGCAGTTATGAGCATAAAGGATGAGTTCACATTTTCATGGGGCCCAGTTATGAATTTATCAGTGAATCCACTTGTACTGCTGTTACGCATCTTGACAAAATTAAAATTCGAGAATTAGCTAAGAATGAGCTAAGAATCAGCAGAATCATCAGGATGAGCTAAAGCTTGGTCCTGCTGAGTGGGGCAGAGAGAATGAGAAGAAAGTGAAATATGATGATAATAGGAAAAAAAAAAAGGGACATATGTTAACATCCAATATTCAGAATGATAAGTGTGTGAATGTCCTCAGGTGAATGGCATAAAAACATGAAATACACTCTTTTATCCTGAGGTTATTGAAAACCTAAACCAAGCAGATCAAAAGTTATATTTGTATCAAAACATATAGAGATAAGAAAAAAAATAATATATATATCAAATATCAAAAGTTACACATGGCTTCCCATGCTGGCCTTCAGGATCTGTAAAACAGCTCATCACAGGATCTTAATTTTCCAGGAAAGTGACACAGAATTTTATATGGCTACCAAAAGAAGCTGAGAATGGCTCTGAATATGTTAGTAACAAGCATCAACAGGCCTGCTATTAGTACGGCCACTATAACAGGTTTGCTGCAGTTTAGCAAGGGATATTAACACACTTTTTTTCTGTACTTCACCGTATGGTTCCCATTAATTTCATACACACACACACACACCAAAAAAAAAAAACCAACTTGTCATCCAGCAAATCTTCCTCCTTAAGCACCTTGCCAAGCCCCAGGTAGCTGTGTGATAATTTTGCCAAATAAAACATTATGATCCACATGCTTTCCCATGTAATAAGCACTAATGGATATTTTAACAAATATATCGCAGCCTCAATAGGCTGACACAGTGATATATGCCCTAATGAAAAAAACTTCCCAGTGCAGTAGATGGCAGTAACAGTTATACATTGCCAGATTAAATACTACGTTTCAAAGACAGAGCCTTATCTTTTGTAGCTTGTAGGACAAAATAATAGGGTCCAGCAGTAAGGAATTTTTCTCTCCTGCTACTAACACTCACCTAGTGATTTGTTTAGAAGAACTTAGAAGAACTTAGAACAATTAGAAGAACTTAGAAGACAGTGAGACCTATTCAGAAGAGCAGAAATAAGGAAGGAAGATCTAAACCTGCACATTACTGGCAGCAAGGATTCAGAGGAATTATCACTATATGTTTTTACTCTGGCTGCTGCCTGGGCAAGGCTTTCCATATAAACTATTTATCTGATCTTCCATGGCCATTTCCGAGATCAAAAAGAGTTGTACAAGTAAATGCACATATAAATTAGTTCTTTGCAGTTTATGTCAGGCTGTTTTCTTCCATGTTTGAAATTTCTTTAAGAAGTTTAGGGGTTTTTTTGGCAACATCATTAGGAGAACACATAAATTAGTTTCCTGCTGGATCAGTTCCACTAGAATCAAAGAAGAATGAGCTTCAGAAAGATACTGTATTACAAAATGGCTCTTTAGACCCCCCCAAAAAACTGCAAAATGTTGTAACATGAAACACAAGTTGGATATTGCAAACTATTAAAGTGTAAATATGGGAGTGGGGATAGAAAAGAACGTCAAACAGAGGACACAATGCTTCCTGAAGTCGATAGAACACTGACTGGACAGAAAGTAGTTATTTTTAGTAAGGATATAAATTTTATTGCCACCCAAGTTGGAATTACCATTTCCATCATACAAACACCCCGGATATTAGCAAAATAAAGTTTTCTGACACATCCCTTTTGCACTCGCTCTTTCCTGCACTTAAAGCAACAAGAGTTAGAACAACCACCTAAGGGGCCTAAGGAACTATCACAGTTTGACATATTCTGAATGCTATGGGAGATTGCTCATAGCCTAAAAGGCTTTTCAGTCAAAGACAGACTTTGCCAACTCTTGGCATTAGGTCCAGCTTTTGCTCTTTGTTGAGTTTTGCTGGATGCCAAATGTTTTTGGCTATATTTTCACATGCTGTTATTTTGAATGCCCTCAGGACATTCATCAAAGTGACAGTTGTTTCTATGTTAATATGTAAAATAATAGATGATGAACAGGAAATAATTCTATTAAAGGGCCTGATGGCATCATACTCTAAAAAAGGAGAGCTGCAATGAATTATTAAATGAAGAATTCCCAGATAGGTGCATCTTCATGTTCTACTTCAGCTCATTCATTTATATTATTAATGTATGGAGTTGTGACTTTGAGACTTTTACAGAGGCATGGCAGAACTGATTGGCTTAGCATGCAGGTAATTGTGGATATCAGCAAGAGTCAGCAAGGTGTAGGAAGGATCTTTACAAGGACTCTAGCATTACTTGGCACTGTCAGTAATGATGCATTATGTGAGTGTTTGGAGAAGTATTGTACATTTTTCCCCACAGTATTACCTGCTAATTTATAACTCTAAAACAGAATTTTTCATGCTGTGATTTCTGGGAGGTTTTTGAATGTAAAGTGTTAACTATTCTCTTTTAATCTCATTGAGTAAGTCAAACAATTTATGTGCTGAAAATACTTAGGAAACAGATAAAATTGCTTCCTTCTACTTCCTTTCTACTTGCTGCTTTCCATTGACACCAAAAATTAATGTCTTTACATTAATAATTTAATCTCTGAAAATTTCCACCCTTCAGAGATTAAATAATATTCAGGATTTCTGTTGCCTCGTAAAAGCAAGCTCAAATTTATGCACTGCTAATTTGAAAAGTAAGGAGGGTGATTCATTTTGCCCAAAACAAAAAAAAACAAAAAACCCCACAAAAACTTTAGGGGGAAAAAAAGACTTCACAAGTAAATATCTTAGTGGATTTAGCTTCATGATATAAGAGTTTACTGTATTGGTTAGATTTTCAAATACATTCAGATACCTGTATGTTTGGATAGGTTCCCTCTGTGATTCCTGAAAGTGTTATAGAGAATGAATGACTACCTCTCTTTCTCTGCATGCTTGGAAAACCTTCTGAATCTTAAAACCAGCTACACTTTTTATTTAGTGCAAATCTTGATCAGCCTGGAAAAAAAGTGATGAAAAATCAAAGTCTCTTCTGAAAAATCTGTCATTTTGTGCCTTTACTCACTAATTTCTTTTTCCCCACTCACGTACACAGGTGCATTGTCACATGAGCCATAGGCATAGACTGCAAGAATTGTAGTATGCCTGGCTGGTCATCTTTACTCTATGATGAATCCAGTTAAGAATGACACATTTAGAGTGATTATTTGAGATTTCCAAAGAAATATATTTCTTTAAGAAACTTGAGACTAAGAAAAAATAGATTTTTAATCTCTTTGGAGAGAAACAGTTGGAAATACATGCCAGAACATACACTACATGCCATGTTTCTAAAGAAGTTCAAATAAAACATTTTAAAGCCATATATATTTACTTCAATGAAATAATCATCCTTTACTAATGAATTAATTAATGCTCTGCATTAAAAGAAAATATTCCTACATAATCAAGGCGAGAAAACTACAATAGAGCATTAAGATGCCATTAGGACTTGAAATGAACTCATTAATATGTTCAATTAAGGCATTATTCCTTGGTTATATAATGAATAAAAAATAGGCCAGTAATCAAAAGAAGACAAAAATTAATAAATTATGTTTTCCCTCTGCCATCTTGCTATTGTAGTCTTAGTTCTCTGCTGAAAATAAGTGTTTCTCCTCAAAATACTCTTACTGCACAGACTAAGGTGAAAGTGAATATCTCACAACAGCAAAAGCTAGATGAAAAGGCAATAAAACTACTAGTGCAGTTAGATTTAAGAAGGTCCTGCTTTACAGGATAAATGACTCCAAAGTGTCTCTTCTGAAGTTTTGTCATCAGCTTCAGTAGAACTAGGGTTTCATCTGCTCACTAAAAACAGAAAAGTATGCCCTTTTTGGAGTCATTCTCCCAGATTAAAATTAAAGTTAACCAGAGTTAATAACAAATAAATACCTTCAGCAGGATGACTTGGAAACAGCAGTCCTATCTTTGCAATTCACAAAAACAATTCTCTTGCTTTTCAACAGGTAGAGATGTTTCTCACTGTGGTCCCTCTGCCCCTGAGATGACAATCCATCCTGTCAAACAACTTCCAGGCAGCTATGGAGTAAGGAGTGACATGTCCCAAGATAAAGGAAGACTTCAACTGTTTACACCACCAGTGATGGCTTTGATCTCTCTTTTGCTCGTCTACTACAGTTCCTCCCCATATTTTTTTCATTTGGGCAGTTTCAGCTGCTGTGACACTTGCCCTTGTTATAAGGAAGCACAAAATTGCCACTCAGACACCAACAGGAGCTAGGGAGTTCTCTCTAAGAACAAAGTAGCTCAACCTGTCTTTGTTGAGCTGTCACTCAGGCTGCCACCAGACCAGCCTGCTCAGGACCATGTAATCAAGAGAGTTTTCCTATTCACACACACAGGAAAAAAGGAATAGTTTCACATTTCTCAACTTTGTTACTTCTAGACATCGGATTGCTTAACTACAAAAATGTAATCCACTCACTCCTTTGTAATGGACCCAAAATGAGGCACAATTTTTTGACTATGGAGGGCAGTCAACTGGAGGTGAAATCCTGGCTTTGTTGAAATTAATGGCAAACTTCCATTGACTTTATTGTTCATCCTCTTAAACCTCTTTTAATCCTCTGTAGGTCTAGATCAAACTCAGTCCTTTGAATAGTACCCAGATATGAAGAGGATAGAGGATAGAGAATAGGAAGAGGTAGCCAGTGCAAATATTAGAACATTGTGTAAGGCATTACTTCTCACTCTTCCCACCTAGCAAGTGAACTAGTCTTGAACAGTCACAGTCACAGTCTGAACATTTTGTAGATGCAGCTTTTGACCTCTCTATAGGCATTTCTCCCTTGAAAGTACTTTGCAGTATTTCACAGTCAAAAAGATCTGATTCTTTATCATCCTATCCTGGAAAGAGAAATAAAATATTTTATCAGATATTTTATGATTTATGATTTTATGAATTATTTCAAAAATGCTTTACATTTGCCACCCTATGTTCCAGAACAACTTTGCCACCCTAAGTTCCAGCTCCATATAAGGTACACTGAAGATGATATACTCTCCTATTTTGGGTAGAGAGAACGGAAAAAAAAAAAACCAAACAAATACCTTTGTTTAAGCTCGCTACATAATTCCCTAGACTTCCCTCATTTCATTTCTAGCTTACTTGTGAATTAATCACCCTCTGAACTTCACAATGTGAACTTTAGCTTCTCACTGAGGAAAACACTTCAGGCAAAATATCTCAGCTTGAGAAAATGCAAAGTAAAATTTGGTGTTTTCTGTCTATCTATGATGCTAAAACCAAAGCTGGAAATATCTGCACTTCCATTGTGGGGGTCTGCAGAGCCCGGGACAAACTCGGGGTCATTGAAATGTAAAACTCCGGGTCGTTAGGACATTTTGAATTCATTGTATAAAGGTGTTCGGGGCTTGTAAGGATTTGGTTGGAGGCAGCTCAGGGAGCTCGTGGTTCCCATGTGAGCACCTGGTGGAGAGGGTGTGGGGGTGCTTTGTGAGCCCCTCATGGGAGGGGACAGGGTTTGTTTGTAGGAGGGTATATAAGCCACAGTGTGGCTTCAAGAAAAGTCTTTGTTTCACCACCTCGGAGACCCCTGCTCCTCAATACACCCACAAATGGCGCCTGAACAGGGACCTGAATAGGCGATCGGGGAAGATCATGCGGTGGGGTAAGCCCGACAGGACAGACGGGTGAGAACGTCTTGCACGCAAAACTAATTTTACTGAAGTTCTAGCCTCGGGAAAAGAGGGAACCAGGCTGTCGGGGACCATGGGAGGATCCATAACTAAGGAGCAGGAAAGGACTTTACAAGTCCTAAGGCACATCCTAGAGAATGCAGGAAAGGGGAAGGATGTGCCACCCGGATGATCTAACTTGGTTATTGAAATGGGGACTGGAAAATCGGAATGCGTTTTTGGAAACCATGGTGTACAATTTGGATGCATGTCATGGATTTGGGATAGTACTTTGGGACTGGACTACTAGGGTAGTCGCAACACTGCTAAAACCCTGGCGTGTAATATATGAGACCTTGAAAGGGCACGTGGCAACCGCGGCTATGGGGCGCGAAGCTGCTGCAGCACCCCCCTCCCTGGGGGAGGCAGAGCTGGTACCCCCGCAACCCGAGGGCTGTTGCGCACAGGCAACCCCGGCAGAGGGGGCGCATGGCCCTTATAGGGCAGGGCAGAGACACACTGTGTCCTGTTGTCCTGAGCCTCCTGCCCCAGAGCAAGGGGAACTGCAGGAGGGTGTGGTGTCAGAACCAGAGCACAAACAGGCGTCGGGGGAGAAGGAGGATCAGTGGGCACGCATCCGCCAAGAGACGTTGAGAGCAAGAGACATGGAAGTAGGGGCTGTGATAGGCTCCTCAGTGCTGGCATGTCCCGTTATCTTTGATACTAACAATGGAGCGCAGCACAAACCAACTGAGTATATTGTCATCAAGGAGATTTGCCAAGCGGTGAAGGACTATGGACTAAAGGCCCCCTACAGCATTGCGCTGATACGGGGGACATGGGAAGATCAGTGGTTTACCCCCCACGACCATAAGATGTTAGCTCGGTCATTATTAACTCCGGTGCAAAATGCGGTAGTCCTTCAAGAGTGGCGCGAGTTGGCGTGCCGAAAGGCCTTGGATAATATCCATGACCCAAAACTGCATGGAGTAAATTTGGAAATGCTTTTGGGAGAAGGGAACTACAATAACCCTCAGATACAGGTGCGATGCCTGCCTGCCATACTGGTACAATCCAGAGAGTTGTTGCTAGAGGCCTTATCCACTGCGCGAGATGATTGTGATGCAAAAGCGCGAGTGCCTTTTGCAAAGGTGACCCAAGAAAAAGGGGAATCATTCGTAAAATTCTTAGAGCAGCTGAAAGCCTCAGTGGATCGGCAAGTCACGGGGGAGGGCCTTCGACAGCTTATTTTTGAGCAGTTGGCTGAGACAAATGACAACAAAGCCTGCACGACAAAGACGACATTTCCTCACGGAAATGTTCCTGCATGGCAAAGACGACATTTCCTCACAGCATTTGCCATGCTCAGCATCCCTGAGCAAGTCAAGATGGACAATGGACCAGCCTACAGCTCCCAAGCATTTGCAATGTTCCTCCAGACCTGGGGATTAGACATGTGACAGGCATCCTACGCTCTCCTATGGGACAAACTATAATGGAATGAGCACCCAGCATGTTGAAACACATGCTCAACAAACAAAAAAAGGGAAGTGAGGGACACATGCCTCAAGACAGGTCAAATAAGTTTTATGTTTTAAATATGTTTTATATTTCTTAAATTGTGAGGAGCATGGGATGATGCCAATCCAGCGGCATCACCAAGAGGAGATTCAAAGTATGGGGCAGGCTCTGGTGAAATACAAAAATCTGGACACCCAGAAGTGGGGAGGACCAGTACCATTAATAACGTGGGGTCGAGGGTATGCTTGTGTTTCCACAGGAACGGGATCACAATGGCTACCTGCAAGATGGTCCGTCCAGCGGCAGAGGCAGATGAAAAGAAGCCCTGAAGGTGATGTTCTGCATCTTAAGCCTTGCCTCTGTGACGATGATGCTGAATACACCTCCCTTACAGTCCAGAGGGAACGTGTCAGTAACTTTGATTGAGGCGTTGGGACAAGACTCATTGTGCCTTGCTACCAGAACCGCTGGTGACCCATTGAGCACCTGCTTGGTAGGCAAGCTGGCAGGTATGAGAGAGTGGCGGGCTACACAAACAGCCCATGACTACTCTGAACCACAATCCAATCTCCTCAGAGGAGAATGCTATCCAGATTCTCGGGGCTCCCCATCCTTTCATATTTAGGGGCTGGGGGTTTGACTTGCTGAGTGGTTGGGGAAAGTTATAGTTGTAAGTTTTGTAGTTCTGTTAGTTTTTGTAGCAATTTTGATTACTGTTTGAGAAGGTTCATGTAGAGTATGATAAAACACACGTCGTGAGCTGTCACCACCGATGCAATGACAATCCAGATGCAGACCTGACTCCCTGATGAGTTTCCACCTGGAGGACATCCATGGACATGTCTCCTATTGTCTTGGAACACCCCATCAATTGATAAACAAAAAAGAGGGAGATGTGGGGGTCTGCAGAGCCCGGGACAAACTCGGGGTCATTGAAATGTAAAACTCCGGGTCGTTAGGACATTTTGAATTCATTGTATAAAGGTGTTCAAGGCTTGTGAGGATTGGTTGGAGGCAGCTCAGGGAGCTCGTGGTTCCCATGTGAGCACCTGGTGGAGAGGGTGTGGGGGTGCTTTGTGAGCCCCTCATGGGAGGGGACAGGGTTTGTTTGTAGGAGGGTATATAAGCCGCAGTGTGGCTTCAAGAAAGGTCTTTGTTTCACCACCTCGGAGACCCCTGCTCCTCAATACACCCACATTCCATCAATTGTTTATAATAACAAAAGGGATGAGCAGAGTCTAAAGGAAACTTGCTACTGATTGAATGTAACAGTGTAACTTAGGACACACATGTGATTTAATCTCATACTGTTGCCGACTTGAATCGGCAAGCCTCGTTTGGTTGCCGGACTGGCCTGAGGTTATCCCCACCTCAGAGCCATAAAGCACAGACACCAATATGAGGATGCAGCAAATGGCGTTTATTGCTTAACTTAGCTTGCATTTATACTCAGGCTGAATGTGGAAGCTCACTTCTGACTGGAGATTGGCTACATACGACTGTTCACGCGCACACTAACATAATGATTGGCTAAAGGCACACATCCTTATAACTAGGCTACAGGTGGTCTGACTCTTATCTTGTTGAGCTCACTCAGTCCCACATTTGAAGTTGGTTCCCACTCCTCCGCTCACTCCACAGTTCTATTTCTTCTCTGCTCTGAGTGGCCTTGCAGCCTCAGCACTCCCAGTTCCTGGCTGCTCTGTTCCCAGCATCTTTATCTCTTTATTCTCAGAGTCCTTGTAGGGCAGCAGAATCAGCACGGCCTGCAGTCATGTCAAGACAGCCTGCAGGTATGCTAAGATTGAGTTTTGATAGGTCATAAATCCATATTCTTCTAAAACCATTACTACAGTTCTTTTGCTTATTGCCTTATATGTCCTCTTCAATCATTCCTACACTACACGCCTCCTTCCCGTCTTTCCGTGACATCGCGACATCTTCCAAGCGCCATGCCCTACATCATGCTACGTCATCTACTCATGCTAAGCTTCTAGAATGCATAACAAACCCCATAACATATGCATAACAAATGCCCATAAAAAATCCCCACATCATACTGTGGCTACACATTACAGGTGATAATCCATTTAAATATTAAATGTACCTTTCTTGTCTGCAAAATGAGACACACTTACACAGTAGCTACAACTTAGTTTTACATTTATATCACTACAAAACCAACATGCTGCAGCGTTGTCTCACTGTAAGCGACACAATGCTATAGAATCCTCAAAGTTCTCCTCATAGTTCTCATAGTCCTCATAGTTCTCCTGATTTTAGGGCCTTCTTTGTCATATACTTTACTATAATTTAGACAGCTCATATCATAAATGATAAATATCCACAGTCTCCTGAAATCATGAGATATACTGCCTAGACATGTGACATTGTTCTTAAAAAAAAAAAAAAAAGGATATTTTTTCAATAGCTTCCCCCTATAGCAGAAATGCATTAAAAAAGGTATTGTTCCTTTACTTCATATTGATTTCTAGCTCTATATTTAAGTATTTAAGAAGTTATTTTCTGTATTCTTATGCCAAAATTTGTTGTTGGAACAGTATTTAGAAAATCACCTTTTCTTACACCTGGTCTATGGTTGACTGCACAGTTCCTGACAGCTGGAGATCAGAAGACAATTACACTGGGAAGGGAGGTAAAGAGTCAGGCTACATCCTTTCCTGCACTTTGCTGTTTAAACTCCTGTGCAATCTGTCATTAAATTACTCATGTTTCATTTCTTCATTGAGATGCAGTCTCTCAGAAGCCATGAAAGCTGATATTTTTCAATTTATTTAAGTGATGGGCAGCAACAGTGATCACATTAATTAAAAGCATTCTAACTGCAGAGTTACCAGTGTAATTTCAATGATAACTCTGAACATACACTAGTAAAACTGAGATCAATGGCTTTCTATAAAACATGAAATAATTATTTTGGCTGTTGGCATACTTAAGCCTGTTTTAAGAAAAAGAAATGCCATCATCTAATCAGATGCATAGACAGAGGGCAGGGAATCTCTAATAGTTTTCATCCCTGACTAAGCATTATCCTTTTAGAATAAAAGGTCCAAAAACTAGGTCTTTTCTGATAAAAAAAAAGGTTGTCCCACTGTCTTTTATTATTATGCAAGGTGATGAACATCTCAGCAGAACTCTTCATTTTCCCAGGACCACAGGGCACAGAGGGGAGCAACATCCTCCTGTACCATAAAGAATATCTTTGTCCTCCTCCTATCTCAGGACATCATAAAATACTTCCCATAGATCTGTCATATTTCATCTTGAAAGAATACTGTCTAGCTTCACCTATTCAGATTTTGTGCTGTCATTTGAAACACATGTACAGGATAATCCTATCTCCTTTGATTTTTCATTTGGGAGACTAAACAAGCCAGCTATTTCCATTTTTCTCATGTGAATGAGGATTTTTATTCCCTTACAAAGGGGAAATCATCCATCCCTGTTGTTGCCACCTCATCCTCTTGCTATGCCATTTCTGAGATCAGCAGGTTACACAGACAGCCATTCCTATAGGTTGGTACTATGCACTTGGGCTTCAAAAGTTCCTCCAGAAAGCGCAAGCTCAGAAACAAGTAAGAAGAGAGGCAGGATGATAGTGAAGGAATGCTCATATATTCCACAATATCTCTTTCCAAATATTTAGAATTTTAAATTTGGGTTTGTTTTGCATTTTTGTTTTGTTTTGTTTTCCACTAAGTTTTCTCTCTACCACAGCTCCATTGAGAAGAGTTATGACCTTCCCTGGTCACAATCATTCATATCATATCTTTCATGTGGTTCAAACCCACTTTACTGTCTTTTCCTTTTTTAAGGCCTGCCAAAATGTAATTCTACAGCAAAAGCAATATTAAACCAGCCATTTCATTCTGGGCTATGTTAATGGATTAGCACTGCTTCTATTTCTGATCATATATGAAAAAAAGAACAAATTGGTAATTTGTATCATTATATAGTATTCCTCTTTCTCACCTCTCTCACATTGTCTTAGTTTCTCAAGTACTTAGAAACAAATCAGTGTTTTTCTGTGAAGTCACAAGGTTAATTGGTGGTGTGAGAACTTCGGTTGATATTGGTCTGACAAATTATTTCTGCTTATAGTCTTGAAGAAAAGACCAAAAAAATGACTGAGATGGGACTAAGATGGGACTGACTAAACCAAAAGGCTGCAATTTTTATATTGGTGACGTAGAAGATGTGTCAAAAATAGTTCTGGGAAAGAGCTCTGTGTGTGGAGAGTAATGAGCAAACCAGGCGAAACAAGGAAACAAGACAGAAAAAGTGTGAATAGGTGACTTTTAATAAGGAATTGAATGAGAAAGATGAGAACTGTCAATCAGATAGGAAGAATGGCAGAGTTATCAATGACAGAATGATAGAGCAAGCTTAGCTGGTTAAAGGCGATAGGAACAGGTGTAGGAAAATTTTTGAGGGCTTAAGTAGCAAAGGCAAAATGGAAAAAAAAAAGGAGGGAGGGAGGGAGGGAGAAAAGAAGGAAGGAAGGAAGGAAGGAAGGAAGGAAGGAAGGAAGGAAGGAAGGAAGGAAGGAAGGAAGGAAGGAAGGAAGGAAGGAAGGAAGNAGGAAGGAAGGAAGGAAGGAAGGAAGGAAGGAAGGAAGGAAGGAAGGAAGGAAGGAAGGAAGGAAGGAAGGAAGGAAGGAAGGAAGGAAGGAAGGGCAAGGAAAAAATCGTGTATGATTTTTATGTTAAGTGATTCTTACATATTATGAAAAAATACAATGACATTATTGTTTAAATGGTCCATGACATTTACAAGCCTTGACCTGAAACACAAAGTATATGAGAAGTGGGTAGCATTTAGCTTTTTAGAGAAAAAGAGGGCAAGTATTTTACAACAAGAGAAACAAACATTATTGATAACTATCTGTGCTTTCTTAAGTGTTACACAGGTAGAACTCAATTTTGGTGATTCAGGTGTCTTTTATTTTTAAGTGTCTTTGAATGGTAAGTTATTTTGCCCATTCATTTAGATCACAGTAAAATCTATTAGTAATACTGAATGCCTGAAACAAACTGCCGGAGGATGGAAAAATGGAGGTTGAATGAGCTCTACCGAACTTTCATTACGTCTCTTTATTTCACCCATTTATCACTTTTTACCTTTCAGACAGGATTATAGAGGATAATTACATGGTAGTTAAACTGGTAGAAATTAATACATTTCTCCTTCCAAGAAAGGTTCTTTTCTGTTTTGTATCTACCACATACTGTAAAACACAAGCTTCTACGTGCCAAAATGGATACTGTGCAGTAGTATATGCAATAAAAGTGACTAACACCAGGAAAATAGATTAACATCATTTTCAGAAAGATTTAGAAACATTTCATTTGTTAGATGTTAAATACTCTAGGATTCTCCTGTTGAATAATCTGAATGCCTAAGGAGTTTTACTTTGTATTCCAAATTATAGTAATTAAAACTCTCATGGAATAGTCTGCTTAATATTAACTGAGCATTCCTCATTACACAACAAGCAAAATGATCACTTCAGCTGAATTTCCCTTTTATTCTTTAGTTTCAGCACTCTTTTACAGTAAAGAGGAAGTAAAGTGCACAGTAGAATTTCTGAAAGACAGATTTCTTCTTCTTCTAATGTATGAGAAATCAAACAAATAACAACGTAGCTTATACAGAAAACAGAGTTTCCAGGCTTGTAAACAGATTTAGGTTTCATCCTAGTCGAGAAAATTCGTGAATTGTGCAATGATGACTTCTAAGACTTTTTTTGTTATAATACTGTGTCTTCAGGTCATGGTGGCTGTCAGCATGGGGCCTAAAAAGTGTGAAACACACAAGATTATATACAAATTATCAATAATACAGTTTGATATTCCAAAACAATGAATGATTAACAACAAAAATTGAAATGAAAATATGAGTCATGATAGTGACTCACTGCAGTAGAGGTTAAATGGCTTGGTATCTGCAACAGGCTGACTGAATTAGAAGAGGCAACAGTTGCCTATGCAACAGGGAATGGAACCATTTACATCTGAACAAGAAAGATTGAAACACAACCTTGCTAATGTATTATTGGGGGTGTAGATAAATTTGAGGAAGTGTCCTGCTGTGGTGGATATGTTCCTTCCCCAGCCCAACTGGAGTGATCCTGGTGGTTGCCTGCCTGACTTCTTCCCATTGTGTGCTAATGAGGAGCTAAGGTTAACTATGCATATTTCCATTCAAGTCAATAACAGTCCTGATGGTGGTGTGCTAATGAGGAGATACGGTTAACTGTGCATACACAGTGAATGATTATGAGTCAATCATCTTATCCCATAAATACAGGGACAGCCCGAGAGCCCATTGAGCTCTCCTTGCATGGCAGTGGGCTGCACACCAGGATCTCCCCTCGAGCAGGGACGCCTCTCAAGGAGACTCCTCAAGGTTGAGAGATCCTTCCCACAACAGACTCGTGGTAAGTGAACTATAGCACGCTTTCGTTCTGAACTTGTTATGCCTATTTTGTAAATGTGCACAAAAATCCCTTAGCCATAAACCGTTAACCAGGTTTGGGACTAGGATTGGATCCAGCTGCACCTAGACTCCTCTCAGAAGGAGTTTAGAAAGCAAGGGGGTCCAGTCTGAACCTCGTGACCCAACGGGAGGGCATCTAAGATAATTCCGTGTATTATCTTGAATTTCCATGCAGAAAATAGTAACATGTGACTTTGCCATAGAATCTCGTGAAACTACTGTCCATATCAATAAAACCTATTGTTGTTTCTTTCACCTGAGTGAAGTGAATTGTGTCACTCTCTCCCCACCATCACTTATTCTGTGACACCTGCACATCAAGAATACTCTTGGCTCTCTCTTTTAGGTTTTGTAGGTGTAGGCCTATATTCTGTTATAATGTCTATTAGTAATTCAATATATTCAACAAAAATTAAGCAATTCTATTAAAAAGATCACAAACGACCTATGAAAAAATAATAAAAGGAAAATCCAAAGGCCTATCGTTTTTGCTTTTAACATTATGTCATTTGAAACAAAATTTTCCATCTCTGGTCTTGTAGAAGATTCCGAACCTTTAATGCTCTACACAGTCTTTCTGCTGCTACAGATCAACATCAATTAGCAAAACCATATTAGTAAATATGGTAGAGAGATATTGTGAAAATGCCTAGCAATTTAGAGGACATTTCTCTAAAGTGAACCAATAAACTAGACTGAGACATAAGGCTTTAGAGAACAATGAAAATCAATAATGAAATACTGTACAAATGTGAGCAAATTAACAACAAAAGAAGAACCACACACAGTACCAACAGAAGCAGGAGCTCAACTCAGGGTAAACTAGATTCATGTTGATGATCAAAGGCCTAGCATCTCATAGAGAATAAATCACTCACTCCAAGGGGACCTGTACATTTCCTCCTTATAATCTACACCTACTGAAATAAATTTTGCTGGTATTGCTGAACATTAGATCATGCAAACATTACAAATATTATTATTATTATATTTTATATTTATATTATATAATAAATTATATAATAAATTTATATTATTATATTATTATTATTTATCATTTCTCTTTTGGCACAGTTTTAGAGAGTTCAGTATGCCTTAGCAGGAAAAGACCCTTCCGAATGACAGTCTGACAAAATTTTGTTATCAAATCCTCCTTTCTAAAGCTACATATAAAAAAAAAAAAAAAAAAAAAAAGAAAAAAAAGTGAAATATTAAGGGATGAATATTGGTTGAAAAACTAAAGTCATATAATTCTTAATTCATCCTTGAATAATATAATGATATGCTTTTGTAAACTATTATTATCATCTTTGTACTTTTGCAGAAGACTCTTCATATTGTTTAGTTTAGCTGCCTGTAACACACTAAAAAACAAGGAACCTACTTCAGAGTAAGTGCTAAGCAAATACAAACAGGGAAACATTTTTATATACTTACTCATATTTAAAAGACTTCATTACACAGAGGGTAAATTTAGAGAGTAAGGTACGAGTACAGACTGTACTTTTCGTTCAGATACATCTCTATAGTTTAGTTGTTGTAACGTCAGAAAAAGATATTTATGGCATCTTGCTTGCTTTATTTATGAATTAACATTGCACCAAAGTTCATTTTATTCTCTTTTTCTGCGTAGCTGATTGTAGTTGCTATTTCTTAGTTGATCAAGTTAATAGAATGTCCTAAGGTGAATTCATGTTTTATGATTTGTAGATATTTTCATCTACTCTAGTTCACGATGGAGTTTTTTTTTTCTGTGTTATACTCTTTTCTTTTCTCCAGCCATCAGAATTTCTATATTTTTATTTCACGAAATATACTTGGACTGATTCTTGTGGCTTTTTTTTTCCTGAGAATTCTTTTCTTGTCTTATCATGAACTCAGACATTTTTACTCCCCTACTTGAGAATGTGTATTTTAATTTTCTTCTTCTTCTACAGAAATAAATACTTACAGTAAATGTGAGACAAATGACGTCAGACTGCAAACGTATAACACTTCTGTAAACCTATCTATTCTCTAAATGTATCGGCAATGGTTTTGATGGACATACTTGAGACTAGATAATTAGGGTCACTTGTACAAGTCCTTCTTGGTTTCACTAAACTCATTGGAAAATGCACTGAAAAGGAGGTCAAAGGCAAAGAGCTGTTAATCTGGCCACCGCAGCATTTAATGATACATCTTCTGCAATGAAATTACACAGATCAGACAATTGATGCTGCTTCTTCGGATGACTCATCTTCTAGCTCAATTGCTAAATGTCAATAGTTAGATAGAAGTATGAGCTTGCTTTAGGGAGAAAATGATCTTTTTGTGACCCAGTATGTACATCTTAAATGGGTGTTAAGTATCATCTTTGCTTCCTGATTTAGCACAAACTTAGTTACAAAATGTTGGAAAAAGATATTCTTTAAACTATATCCAAACATGTGATACTTAGGGAAGAGCATCCATGGTTTACATATCAAAATTAAAAAAAAAAAAAGGAAGAAAAAACAATTACTACAAGCTTGTCAACTGCCTTTTCTACGCAGGATTGAGGTTATGCTATCAGGCATTCCTTGATATTAAGGCTCCATTACTTTGCAAATCTTTAGTGTACTCAAGCCCCAGTGTTTGAGCATAAATGCTCAAATGGAATTTACACAAAGCAAATGCAAACCTATTGTCACTCTTGATGAAGAAGACAAGACAATTCCTATGGACTTAGGCCAGTAAAATTGGACCAGGATTTCTCAATGATTCTGCCTGCATAACTTGTAATATGTTTTGCTGAAATGAATCAGTAGCTTATCTTCAAAAGAACTAAAGCATAGGAAAAAAATAGATAGCAATAGCATCAGGTAACACAAAGAATAATTGACTGCATAGATGCATATATGCATGTATGGACGAAAGGCTGGTGGACTTGATCTGCTTAGACTTCAGTAAGGCCTTTGAAGCAGTCTGCCACTACCTTCTCCTGGAGAAGCTGGTAGCCCGGGCCTAAATAGATGTACTCTTTGCTGGGCAAAAAAATGGCTAAATGGGCAGGCCCAAAGAGTGGTAGTAAACAGAGTTAAATCCAGCTGCCAGACAGTCATGAGTCATGTTCCCCAGGGGTCAGTGTGGTGGTCAGTCCTCTTTGATGTCTTTATTGACAATCTGGATAATTAGATTGAGTGCACCCTCCGCCAATTAACAGATGTCACCAAGCTGGGAGGAAGAGTTGATCTGTTTGAGGGTAGGATGGCTCTGCAGAGGGATCTGGAGAAGTTGGTTTGATGGGTAGAGATCAACTGTAGGACGTTCAACAAGATCAAGTGCCAGATCCTGCATTTTGGTCACAACAACCTCATGCGATGCTACAAGCTAGGCGCAGAGTGGCTGGAGAGCTGTGCCGCAGAAAAGAATCTGGGAGTGTTGGTCACCAGTTGGCTGAACATGAGCCAACAGCATGCCCAGGTGGCCAAGAAGGCCAACGGTCTCCTAGTTTGTATCAGGAGTAGTTGTGAGAGAATTGCTGTAGGAAGAGAAATTAGAAAAGAAAAAAAAAAAAAGGTCCTAACAGAAGTTATGGCATTACTAAGGCTTGCTTGAGGTGAGAGAGAGTTATCACTTCCAGGATGGTTGGTATATACAGAATCTACTTTCCTACAATTCCCTTGGCAATATAATCTGCCCTCCTATCATATACTAATACGAGTAAACAAAGAGTGGAGCAGAAGGGAGACATCATGGCCAAACTTTGTTGGATTCTCTGTGGAGGTGGTAATCTGATGGTGTCGTACAGCTAATGAGTGAGTGGAAGGTGCAGCAGAGTGAAGACATTGTGACCAAACTCTGTTATAGTCCCTGCAGAGGTAGCAACTTGGTCATACCACGCAGCTGATAAGTCATGTAATACAATAAGATGTCTGGTGCTGGGCCAACAATGGTGGCAGATCAGTCCCTTCCACTGGACTTTGCTCAAACTTCTCCTCATTCTAATTTCATTGTAATACCAATACACAGCCCCATCGTAGAAGTTACCCACTTCCAAGGAACCATCACTCCTCACTGAGCATGTTCACTAGATTTTCAGTTAACTCAGGAGATTTTTTTAAACCACTCAGTAATGAAAGTATGTATGACTAGAGTCACTCAAGCTCCACCTAAATGTTAAAGAAAATATATAAAAGGAGAAAATACAGAAGGAGAGAAAAAAATAAAAAAAGGAGGAATGAAGGAAGAAGTAAGAAGAAAAGAAGAAATTTCCTGAGGGAAAAGAGGAGTGGGAAGACTCCATGGTAACTTCTAGATCAGTCGACAGGCTGAATCCCCTTTCCTCCCCCTTGTTTCCTCAGGACACCGCCTGAGGAAACTCCTTGAGGTTAAGAGCCCTCTCCCATATTCTGAAGTGAGTGATGATTGCACATTTGTACAGTAGCTAAGAACCCCCCACCGTAGTAGAGAATTTCCTGCACTGACATCCAAAATCTGTTTTCTAAATGTTGCATTTGAATAAATTGTGCTATTAGTGAACTCAGCTACTTGTTTTGAAGGTGATCAGACCAGTCAAGAGACTGTAAACCCGATACCACAAGAGTCGGGCCTCCAGCTGATCGTATTATTTATGAATTTGATTTGCTGTTTGGACGACAATCAGACCTACAGTCAACAGACTGTTGGTGAATCCACTACTGTCAGAGTCAGGCCTATAGTTACCACAGTATTCGGTATGCCTATTAAGAGATGACTTCAGCTGCACCCACTCCCTATAACCTTTGAGAATTGGCTGGAACCCAAGCGGATTAATCTCTTACCAAATTTGTTCCCCCCTTCATCAAATCTCAACAACAGTGTAGCTAGCAGGACCAGGGAAGTGATCGTTCTGCTGTGCTTGGCGCTGGTGAGGGTAGGTACAACCTCGAATACTGTGTCGAGTTTTGGGGGGACCCTCATTACAAGAAAGACATAGAGGAGGTAGAGGGTGTCCAAAGAAGGGCCAGAAAGCTGGTCAAGGGGCTGGAGCACAGACTTTATGAGGAGCTGGTGAGAGAGCTGGTGTTATTTAGTGTGGAGAAGAGGAATTTCAGAGGAGACCTTATTGCTCTCTAAAGCCAGCTGAAAGGAGGTTGTAGTGAAGTGGGGGGTCGATCTCTTCTGTAGAATAATTACCAATAGAGCAAGAGGAAATTGCCTCAAGTTGTGGCTGAGGAGGCTCAGGTTAGACATTAGGAAGAATTTCTACACAGAAAGAGTAGTCAAAGATTAGAACAGGCTGCCCAGGGAAGTGGTGGAGTCACTGTCTCTAGCAGTGTTCAGGAAACATGTCGATGAGGCACTTAGGGACATGGTTTAGCAGGCACAGTGTTGAAAGGTTTAGAGTTGGACTCCAAATTGGGTGATCTTGAAGAGATTGAAGAGATCTTGAAGAGAGTTGGATGATCTTGCAGGTCTTTTCCAACCATAATAATTCTATGATTTTATATACTGATTAAATGAAGTTGGTTCTAAAATCTTCCTATTTACATTTGTTTTTCATTTTTTTCCTAACTTTTTTTTCATTTTATCCTTAGGAATAAAATCTAGACAGGGACTACTACTCAAGCAAAACACGATATGAAAAGTTTGTTCTGTTTCCAAAGTTTGTTTCTTTTATCTCTGTAAAACTATAAATATATAGGACATTTCAACTCAAGAGGCTATATGGTAAGATAAGCTTTTTTTAAGATATGCTTTTTTTCAGCAGTGATGTGGATCAATTCCACTCTTGACTTCTAAAGATGAGGGTTTCTTCTTGTACTAGATGAGGTTTCTTCTTGTACTAGAAACCTCATTCCTACTATTGGTGGGAACAGCTGAAGCTTCATCTCAGTCCAACACAGAGCCAGTCAGTTGTAGTAGCGGTCTGCACACACACAAATATCAATGGTTTAAGTAGCAAGACTATCAGCTTAGTTGTGTGGCACTTTAAGTCAATGGAGGTTTTATCAAACCAGCTAGCACTTTAATACGGGTAAAAAAACCAGCCAGTTACTTGTGACTGAGTAGATTGGTTTGCCTCAGGTGGTTTTTTTTTTAAAGCGTATATCTGCACTGCCACAGGTCAATCCTTCAAGGGTTCAGAACTGCTTCAGTAAGTATTCAAGGTTGTTTAAGGTTTGATTCTGATAGCACATAGTAGTCATCTTTGTCTAGATGAACATGGATATGCTATTATATACTATAGTAAGACAGTCATTTAACAATACATATGATTTAAAATGCACTGGGGATCCTTGATAGACATTTCATCGTGTCATTCACATCTATTAACTCCTATTAAGACTAAAATTTTTGATATTCAGTACAATCTGGCACTTATTGCCCAGTGAATTGTGCATTAGGCAGAAAAAAAGTAAAGCAAGCTTGTAAAGCAAATAAACAAACAAAACATATTTTGGCTTTTTCCATAGCACTTTTTGTCCCTCAAAATGATCACTAAGTCACTAAGGTGACCTATTTATTTTTTTTTTAATTCTCTCATCTTAAATTGCTGAACAGGAACCACATTAAGTGTGTTTTTATATTCTGTCTTTGAATTAGAGAACCTTGCTGATCTGCTGCTATTAACAGAGGGATATTTTAGTCTCTCATGCCCTCACATCTCTTTTACTTACCAGTGGGATAAAGATTTTAGTAGATAAAGACCAAAAGTCTTTTAAATTCATGGGGCAAATTATAAGGTCTCATTTTCATGCTTGTCATGCAATATCACCAGGTCAATTACTGCTTATCTACACTTCAAAAGCATGCTTTGAACATTTTCTCATCATGGCTTCACTCCCCAGGGAGGATAAGAAATTCTTTACAAAGCATTCGAACTTGCAATGAAATAAAACTGGAGAAAATATACTATTCAAGGAGAAAAAAAAAGATAAGATAATAATGAAATAACACTTTGGTAGAATCCAATTACTTAAAATATTAGCACATCTTGTGTGTGTGTGCTTTCAGTCTCTGCACTATTTGCAATATGGAACAGTAAGTGTTGTTTTCAGGTAACATATGTACTGCTGTTATAAATTAATCAATCAAGTATCAATGTCAAATTTTACTACTCTGTACGAGGTTGTTACACTGAGACCAGAAAGTTCTATTACTCTTTTGTTTTCCATTTGGGAAACTCAAATTTTAATGTAATTTTAAGCAAGCATTTCATGACATTTTCTACTTTTATTTATTCTCACATTGGTTTACTTTTTGGTTTATTCTCAAATCTTATTCCTCAAATATCTTACTGCTATACACGAACTCAGCAGCAGTTGAACAAGGTGCATTAACACCTTCACCAACATTAACAAGCAACTAGAGCTTAATGAGTTTAACTGAGCCTCCGTTTCTGTCATATCTTCTACCCTATCTCAAGCGTGAACTGAAAACCACATAGAATTTGATAGGGAACTGTAAGAGCTTATGATTTAAAATATTATTTTTTAAATCTCTATGAAAAGATATCTCTGTATCTCTAGCAATGATGCAGAGTGTCAGAAGACATGCAATGAACACAGAAAAGCAGTATGAGATGAGAATAAAATGAAGCAGAAAACTTCCCTGGCCAGCACAAAAGAAAATCACCTACATTTAAGGAGTGGATGAGCAACTAAATGCCACCTTCTTCAAAAAAGCACACATTTATATCGCAATGGCCTACGTTTCATACAGTTAAATAAAAAACTCAGTATTGGACTTCTGATTAGAAAGGAAGGACTTTTTATGGTCTAAATTAACTTAAACTCGAAGGTTAAGGCTTATTTTCAAAGTCACTTATCAGTAGTCAAACTACCACAAATGCATTCAGATGCAAACAATGAACAAAGTCTACTAATCACAAGAAGGTCACTTACTCTTCTCTACATTATTTCTTTTATCGCAAATATTTTTTTAGAAGATAAAATGTCTTGTAATAGAATAAAAAGCATGATATTTGCTTTTTCTATTTTGCTCTTACGTTTTTTTTCATCTTCTTAAATGATATTTACAAATAATCAGCACAAAAATAAAACAGTGATCTCTGACAGTTTTTGTAATAGACCAATAACTAATAAAGTAACCAAATATTAGTTATCATTCCCAAGACAATATATAGTAACTGCAAGTCAGAAACCATTGAAATGTTACTAACATGGAAAAATAATTTTCCAAATAATAAAAACTTTTAAAATATTCTTTTCTTTTTCTTGATCTTGTTGAGCATTAATCATCGAAAGCATTACTTATTAAAATTTTAATCTCCATTAAATTGAATTACCTCCCCTAGAGGAAAATCTCTTTGCTTCAGCTGGTTTTATTTGTTTGCTTATTTAAGAAAGAGAAAATACAGACTCTGACCATAACAGTGCAGTATGTTATATAGCAATTTTCACTTAGATTGGAAAGGAGGGGGCAGGTTCAGTTTTGCAGTGGATAAATGCAGTTGTCTTTCACCTCTGGGTACCCAGACTCAAACAACACTTTAAAGGTCAAAAAGAAAATGAGTTTCGTGATGTCTTCATAGTCCCAGATTACAGCTAGGAAACCTGTGAGGGAATAGCAAAAAGCCATCTGTTTCACATGAGTTGTGGGCACATATTTTACCTTTGAATGTTCTAAGACCTCATCCTTATGTTTAACCTGACATTAGTGACCTTTTCCTTGACCTGTACAGCTATTGCTGATATGGAGAACAGTTTGGACTTGATTTCATAAATAAGGATCTAAAACATTGTTACCTACTCAGCAATGCCTGCAATCACTAAAAAAATCGAGTCTTGATTACATCCTGCCAAATCTTCACCAACCTTTTAGAAATAATATTTTTTTTTCAAAAAAAAAAATACATTGTCCTGTAAATAATGCAATACATACAAATTATTTCTACATTATTGGGAGGTCTAGCAAGTACATTGCAATTTATACATATAGAGTCATAGTCAGAAAAATCATTAACCATTATTTTCCTAATATTTTTCCTTCTCATTTCAATATTTCATGATGTTTAATGTCTCTATAACAAAATAAGCCTTCACTGAAATTCTTGGTATATCATCCTCAATGTGAAAAATAAGCACTTTTCCTATGGCCCTTCTAACTTGCAACCTCCCTTCAAGCATGACTGATCACCTCTTCCTAGGGAAAGCAGTGATGCTTCTCTCACTAAAGCTATACTAAACTTTTGGCAACCAGGAGCTTAGGGACTTGCTGAGGTCATTGACACACCATCATGCTAATGTATGTTAATAGACCTTTCTTTTATGAGTTTACCTAAGAGATTTCGAACTCAGTTGGAGTTTTAGATCCTCTCACAAAATTCCTTTGGAATGAGACAACTGAAATTAGTTGTTCACTATATCCTACTGAAACTGCATGCAATCTCAAAGATGTGCTCTTAACAAGTTACTCATTTTTATTAATTCCTTCTTGCAGAGTTAAATGCTAATGCAGTAAATCTCAATAGGCTTCCTGGCTCCTGCAACAAGGCTGAAATTGAGTATATTTTGGCCACTCAACACCTGCAACTTTTCTAGACAAAACTTGAACAAAAGTATGTCTTTTTTCACCTGAAATTGGACCCTGTAATCTTCAGGATTGACTCAGAGCCTCCTCTAATGTATTCAGCTCTAAGGGGTGGTTTTGGTGACCTCCTATTTAGCATCTTACCATAAAACAACTAACTTCAAATTCCAAATTCAAGTTTTGGGATTTGAAAGACAAGTCATGTGAAAGAAATTTTCCACTTTTTTATAACTTTTGTTTTCCTAATAAAATAATTTACTCAATATTAAAAAAGCAACTTTTTTGTTCTTTTACCATTATCTAGAACTCAGAATGGAAAACCAGAAAGATTTCTGCCTCTCTGTAAATATAAGCAGTTTTGTTAATATCATAGAAGTGACATTCACTGACCATTCAACATAACAAAATGCATTGCCTGTACCTTAAAGGTACAGGAGGTTCTTCTTCCATGCAAGGCTGCACTGTATCACACAAGAACTCTTAGCAGGCAGTTTCTCTATGAGAAGGGGCAATAACAAATGTACACTTCTTTCTGCCATCTGTTCCCACTATTGCCAGAACAGAGCTGTAAACAGCCTTCCAGTGGTTTACATTAAATTGATTTTCTCACCCTGCTAAATTTTTCAGCAACAGGCTACTTGTGATCAGGGAACCACAATTAACAGCTGATACTGATAACCATACCTCCTATCTGGGTCTAAACTCACCAGTTCTGAGGGGTTTTTTTGTGCTAACTGAGAGACTATACTGAGACTTTGACATTTCTGAACAGCATGGGGCAATTCACATCTGTTACCTTTCCTTGGTCAGGCTTCAAAAACACTAAGTTTGAATTGCCCACTCCTCTCATCTTTGCTTATTACTCTTTGTTTATAGAGCAATTTGATATTATCATAATAATCTCTTCATTGTAAGGTTTATCTTGGACTTTGCATACAAATACTGCAAATAGTTATTCCCCTATGACTGTAAGCACCATAAAGCTTCTACTGATGTAATACAAAGCAATACTTTTTCCTTCTTATTTCCCCACCATATACTAATCATAATTTGACTGCTGCTTTCAAAAGAATCATGAAATATGCAACGGCAACTAGTATGAATGAGCAAAGTGTTGGAAGAGAATAAAATGATAATCACTTAAAGAAAGGAAGAATAATTTGTCTAAATTAAAATGCTAGTCAGCAGAAGGCAGAGCTGACATTTGCAAAGGTTATGTTTGACTATAATAAAATAAATGGCAGCTCTTTGTGTATACAGTTGCCACTTAGCATTGCATATGTGTCTCTCTTGGATACATTTATTTTTGCCTAATGATTCCTTCTTCAAGATGCAAAAATCTATTTTTAATATCTGGTAAGTATTCCTGACTGAGGGAAATAAATAAGAATAACAACTGTCTCTCTATATTAGGGTTTTTTTTTTTTTTGTGAGCTTTTTTTTTTGTGCGTTTGTGTGTGTGTGAGAATGTCATTATAATTTTAAAAAAAAAAACTAAAATCATCATAATTGTGTGGAAACAGAAAAGTCAAAATGTAATAGGAACTGAAAAATAGTAAGAAAATCTTATTTCGTGAATATTCAAGTGAGACATGAATGACTCCTTTTTAAAGTTAAACTAAAGCAAGTAAAATTGTTATTTATCTACTTTGAACATCTTATCTCCATGAGGGCTGCTAATGCAGACACGATTAATCTTGAATGACAGTTTTTAGAAACAGAACACAAAAATTATTTGCAAAAGCATTTATATTTATTGCAAAGCAACCATGAGGCTCCCCAGAGGTCTGAATCTTGTGAATGATTCATCTGTAATAGTAGTTTTGATTTCCTTCTTGCCCTTAATCAGGAAAAAACCTTTCCAACTGAAACTCAAAAGGGACAGACTCATGATATTGGCAGAAAGCTGCTTTGCCTCAGAGGAGATGCAAAGGAACCATGCTTGCTGGATCTCTCATTAAGTTGGAGCTTTGCTGGATCCTATGCAAATCACCATACAGCACACACAGGGGCACATGCCAAAACACATTCTAGAGCCAATTCAAGCCAGATTCTTGTAATGACTTTGCAGTACACAGTAAATTCAAATCATCACACTACAGAAGAAGGCAGGTGTAGATAAAATGATCTTTTAGGTGACATAACTAAACTGACTATTTTCACAAGAGAGGTAAAGGGCATCCTGATTCTAGTCCTTTATCTCAAGGTAATTTGTGTACTTTACATTAAAGTTATCCTTGTATAAAATTAGAAGGGACATCAGGGTTCCTGCTGCCAACTACATGCCTTTACCACTAAAATGCAGAATCCTACATATATATACATGTTGTCAAAACAACCAGTTTCCTTCCTGTAATTTTCTCTTTCTTATAATTTTAACATCTAGTGCAGACTCATAAGTATAACCCATAGCACGCTGGCTATTGCATTCTCTGGAAAGTGAAAGAGAAAGCTTTAAATTTTCTCTGCCTGATGCTGATTTCATACCAGCTTCCCTACACCTCTTTTGTGGGTTCTCCAATTACATGCTTATTACGATAAAGGTCTTTGTCATGGCTTCCTAGAAAATACTATTAAGAAAAATAAAACTCAGTTGTGCCAAATTCTTTGAAATGAAGGATTTCAATTCCTTTCCCAACATTCCTGTTTGGGACCCTGCTTATGTACTGATATCTAAGCCTAAAGATGAGGCATGATCATGGGTCCATTTTGGAGGGTCTGAGAGGAGTCTGAGAGCTTCCATGCTTCCTACTGGCAGGTTTAAGCCAGTTTCAGCCCCTGACTCCGGTTTACAGAGAACTCTCTGCTCACATTCAAACTTACAGCTAAAAATCTGTCTTCATGACCTGATTTTTTTTTAATAAAATAAATGTCAGCTTTTTCACCTTAAAAAAAAAATCCAGTGCATTCAGTTTCAGTGACTCTTATGACACTATGATTACCTTTGCTTATTGATTTTTTAAGTTGAAAAGTTTTGTGGAAGCTAAAAATACCATTAATATTTCAGCAACATTTCTTTTTTTTGGAAAAGGGCTTGATACTTTGCATATTGATAGGTTCAATTCACAAGTGGGAATGGGGTGTAGAGGTACAGTATTATTCCCTTGACTCCTATTTGGAAATTCTTTGTAGTTATTTATATGAAGTACTTTATCTAAGCAAATATAAGTTTCATTCTAATATGTTGAAAATGAGGCAGTTTATATGATAATGATTTAAACCTTCAGTATCTCATATCTGTAATGAGCTATTTCATTGGTCCTTATTTATTTCTAGAACTAACAAACCGCTTTAATTTGTTGTCAGATAAACTCTTTGACCATCTCAATGTAATGACATACTTAATAAAGGGATATGCTAGGACCCGGGAATAAAACACAGCAAAGTCTTCAGTAATAATTTGGGAAAGATCAAAGACTTTGTCCTTATCTGTGCAAGGAAAGAGTTCAGGATTCAATGATGAAACAAGCTAGGCAATAGCATCTTTTCTTCTTCCTCTTTTCCATTTTAATCAATGAAAATACAGCATTTATCACAGAATTTCCTACTCATGACAACACCAATGCAATCAAGTGTGGATTTCTGCCCCATATCAGAACCAAGATCGGTGCATATATGAGAGTTTCAGACTGTTTGAAATTATGGTCTCAGAGTGCATTATATAGCTGCAAACATCAATAAAAGACATGCAAATGTTTTAAAGTTGCTATTCTTTTAAGAAGTGAATGTAGAGTCAGAATCAAGATAGAGTTTTCGTACCATTGACTGTAGCTCATCAGGAATTGCCAGTATGAAGTCCTTATTTTCAAAATATTCCTGACATCTACCTGAGAAATTACTTGAAAATTGAAGACCTTCAAGATTATTTGAGGGTGCCTAAAACACCTTCTTGAGTGCCATTACTGTATTTCTCAATAGGAAATGTATTTCCTCAAATTCATTCTATTTCTGTTCTAGACCTACATGACAATGCTACAATGCTATATATAATTCAAATATAGTTGTATTACTGTATTGATGTAGCTTTTCCATAGAGAACAGTTTCTCAAAAAAAAAAAATCCTAATAGTTTCTTTCAGTATTTTGACACACTCCCACTGGGATGAAATTAAGAGTGTCTTTCCATGTACACCTGAGGATTTTTACCCATACATACACAGGGATTCTGATGCTACATTTCACAGTCAGATGTGAGGATACCCTCCTAATCTGAGAACTGATACATGCATAGCTTCTCAGTTGATGCAGTGCTAAGTTACTTTGCAGATCTCTTCTAGGAAGATAATTTACCCTTGACAGAGTAATTATTACAATGGGGAGGATCCTGAAATCAGGAGACCAGCTTATCAACTAGACCATAGATTTCATACCTGCTACCCATTCCCAATAGTTGTTACTTAAATATTGCTATTAGTCATTTCATTAGTTTTAGTATGACTAGATGACTCCAAGCGGGAGGTACTAAGTGGTACTGCAAACTAGTGATATCAGACGCAAACCTTAAAGCAGCTCAAAAAGAGATAGATAATTTCTCCTCTTTCCAAATACAAAGTCCCCAGTAAAACAATAAACTCTGATGTGCACAGCCGTTGCTATATAATCTATCAATAACTAATAGTCTAATAATAACTGTAATCTAATGTTCCTGTCCAAATTCATCCAGTATCCATTACCTACTGGCAGAAACTATAAAAAAGCTAAAAGCAGACTGGAACTTTCAAAAGATTTTTCAAGGGGCAGTATGGAGGAAAAAGGCAACGCAAAATACATGAAACTTGTAAGCACACATGCTAAAAAAGATAAGGTTCAGCGCAGATTCTATGCAACAGATAAGGGCCCTCACAAAGCAACAAAGCAGAGTTTGTGTAGTGCAAAAAAAGAAAAGTGATCTAAAATGTCTCATCAGGGATACAATAGAAGCGACTGGCAGAGCCACCTCCTCACTCACATTGCTGCTGCACACAGTAGTCACCTGAGATTTCAGCAAAGCAGCAGTTGCTTAAGAGCATATGCCACCAGCATATGCACTAAAAACTACACTCTAGAAGACTTTGTCATAACTACCATGACACTAGAAGACAGTAGAAAAATATACTCTCTATACTTAGAGACTTATTAGGCTTCTTTTTTTTTATTATTCTTGTTACAGTTCAGAATAGTGGAAGACATTAAAGTTATGGTTGAAGTCTTTGCTGTGCTTTAGAGGTTCTGTTTAAAAAGGCTAATTTATATCTATGCATATCTAAATATGGATGATTAATATAAAAAAAAATGTGTAGGTTCTCCTTTCCTGTTGTCACTTTTTTTTTTTTTTTTTAGGGACAGCTGTGAGTAGCCATTGAGTCTGAAGCACTGAAGTTGACTCTGCACTGCAGCACTTGCACCTAAATTTGGAAGAATCTAGTTCCAAAATCATTCTTATCAATACAGCATTTTGTCACTTTTATCAATCTGGTCGTTCATTTTTTTATAAATCTCCTTCTTTTGTTGTTGTTGCTCCTATCTTTACACTGAGAAACAACCTGTGAGCAGCAGGTGTAAGCAAGCATATTTACGAGATTTTGTTTTGATATGGATATCTGCTGTATACCAAAGGGTATGCGTATCTTTTTTTTGTTCAGTAGGAGAACTAGTTTGCCTGGATATTAATTGTAATGAAGCTCATGGGAATAAAATATCTTGGCCATTTCCAACTCAGGTCAAAGTGGTAAACAGGTTCCAGAGCCATTAAGTGGCAACTTGATGGTGAGAAGAATGACAGTTACAGTGCATTTTCACAGAGCACAGACTAAGAATTGGAAGGAAGAAAAAAATCAGATTCCACTGAGCTAATCAACATGGATTTTTCTCTGATTTTCAACTAGAACTCCCTGGAGGAATATCTACTTGATCATGACAGATATGTGTCCCTTAATAATTTTAAAACTATCTAAATAGACTTAGGCCAAACTAACCCAAAGAGAAACCAAAAATAATTTATGTACCTCAAGTTCCAGAGGGTAAAAGAGAGTGACCTTTTCACACCCAGAGGAAATTTTACAATATGAGCATTCTGAATTATAGCAGGCATCTAGACTCTATTAGGACAGAGTTCTTGTAAATACCCCAAAAGTGGGAAAAATATCAGAGTATGAATCTTTTTAGAGATGGTTGCTCTTCGATCAAGGATCAGGATTCTACATGAGGCAAGTCCTCCTTAACACCTAAGGTATTATATAACATAATAAAAACAAATCATAGTCAAATAAAGCAAAAATATGAACTCCTCCAGTATTCCCTCTGACCGCTCTAACAAATGTTTGGAAGAGTTTGTAGGTTTTGGAAATGGAAGATTTCAACTTTGTAAGCAGTAAAAATTAAGTAACTCAGCTAAAGAAAAAAATAAGAACTTTACTAACAAGAAGATATCAAGCAAGTAAAATTTAAAGAATAAAATAAGTCCTTTAATGCTGGCAATCTTAAATGTGAGATAGCATACACAACAGATTAATGTCTAGTTTGGATATCTTTTACACTTCCTTTGAAAGTCTTACCAAGATACCTTTTTTTTGTTTTGCTTTTTCTGCCTCTTTGCAGATTCAAAGCCCTCAAAACCTTGGCAAGTTTCACAACCTTTTGTTGGTCAAAAACTCCACAGATTCCCAGCTGGCCAATAAGTTTCTCAGGCTCTCAGTAAGTTTTTCCTTAATTTAGTAACAAGCGAAAAGTCTCTGTAGAGGATGTGCTGTAACATATATTACACACATTTTTTTTTCCTAATTTCAGCAGCTCTTCCAGACTCTGAAAGAAAACAAATTGACTTAGTCCCTTTGGCTTTGGACACCACATTTATTATTAGGTCCATTTCAACTTGAGCTGATTTTGTAATAGGCTTACAGCTGGCATTACACTAAGTATTAAAGTGGACCTATGTTTTTCAGGAGTATTTGGTTTCAAATAAAGCAACACTGGAAGGCCAAATCCAGCATAACTATTAATTATTAACTTTGCTATTATTATTGCATGCACTCCTAAGGCACTCTTCACAGTCATTCTGCTGTGCCCCTTGCATAATTTAGAAATACAACTGTTCTTTACTAGAATAGGGGAGGGAAAGTGAGACTTTCCTCTCCTTTCTTTTGTCTGGAAATGCTGCCTTAACAAAAATGACAAATCCAAGTGACAATTTTGTGTAATATCTAGGATACAGCATTAGCAGCAATCTAGCATCCTGTGACAAGAAGATGATTACACAGGGGCCAATTTGACATAATACCATAATGCATTTGCATAGCGCACTTTCATTTTTCTGGTAGCTACAAATTTTCACAGAAGCATATATACTAGGAAAAAATCCCTCTTTCTGGAAGCCAGTACTTCCCTATCATCACAGCTCCTAGTCCGGATTTGAAAAGTGAAACAAAGCACAAGTGACTAGGTCTCGTGCTACTAAGTGTTTGCAGAGAAGAAATGCCTGATCTGGAAGTCACAGAACAGAACAAAAGTATAGAAAAGTATAAACTATTGCTATTGTGTCATAGGGCAGATTTTTGGTCTTTTCTTCAGAAATAAGTTAATATCAAGGACAAAAATTATACATTCTTTTCCTAGACCTAAATTGTATTTCTAAAAACAGAGGAAAAATATTTGTGAATCACTTGTTCATAAAATAAACAAACAAAAGGATTATTTGCCCATTTATTGTTAGTGAGACTTTTTAATTTTGACTTCTTAGACTCACTCAGTGATAATTCTTATATCAAGCAGAGTTCAAGACAGAGAATGAGAGTGAAATTGCCGTCTGATAGGAAAAGCAAATGTGGGCATCACAGGATCAATAGATCTATTGAAGGAACAAATATGGACACTATGTCAAGAGAAGGCACAGAGGCAAATCCTATGTCTTGTACCTCTGTCACTTGGAATCTCATAGTACAATACTTGGTTTTTGAAACTGAGATTTTCCTTTCCACACAGTTCTCTGACTCTTGTTCTCCACAATTTTGTAGTACATCTTCACCAAAACATGCCAAATGTATAGCAAATAGTTGAGGGATTAATAAGGGGATCCTCTACTCTTTACATATGAGATGGAGTCCGAAAGAATATATTTGAACAAATACGCAATGACGTTGCTTTACCATGCCTTTATTACGCACATCCTCTGACATAATTTTCCCTTTTCTAAACTTGAGATTATGAAGTTTGCCACAGACACAATGTAATACTATTTCCACATCATAATCTCCCCTGCCATGAGATCTGTTCATGTCTGTTCAACTCATCTTTCTTGCCAGTGAACTGTGGACTTGAGTGTGAAATTCCTCAAGATGAAGTCTGGGAACAAATCAGATACCTTGCCTCTTTGTTAACATCAGCATAATTTATGAATTACATACTCGGATGACACATAGGTAGAAGGCAACATTAACGCAAAGTGGGATCAAACTATCATTTAGAAAGAAATAAACAGCCTTTGAAGACTGTAGTAACAAAATTTATATGATTTAATATAGCAGGACAGAAAGGCACATATTTTAATGTTAGTATGATAGAGCGTTTCGGATTTGTTATGATAGGAGCTGCAGAGATAAAAATGGACCATAAGTCGGCAGAAATGTTAAATAATTTTAATAGCTCAGCATTTTTAAGTCCTCAGCCGTAGACTTGGATTTCACATGGTCTTTTCCAACTATGCTTGTTCTGGTAAGCAAGCACTTACATCAACAACCCTTTATTTTTAGCTCTGTTCACTCCTGTAAGGGCAAAGAAAGAAATAAGGAAGAAAATAATGCAAAGACTCATCACAGTGCCTTTACCGTATTGGATTAGCATAAATTTCCCCGTTCGTATGTGGAACGTGGTACAGTAGCTGAGCTATGACTAATCACAATGAGATTTGCATTCAGTAGAGAAGCTGCAATAAGTTTTAGTACCTGGTCATACTAAACTGGGTGCGAAAAGGCTTCTTGAGCTTCAAGTGCTATAACAGAATCCTGTTTTAAGCCCACACTTGTAATACATCATATATACTGTCAAATAAGATTCCTAAAACTGAATCAATCGTTTGTGTTTGGCACCAGAAGGAGGTTCTATCACAGGTCAAGGTTAGACAAAGACTACACAGTTCAAACTATCATCTGATATGCCACTTGCAAACACTCCAAATTCAGTTCGTAGCTGTGAATGATGGTTCATTTCATGCCTACAATTGTAAGGCCATCTACTCTTGACTTCTTGATGATCCTCTATTCACACCTTGCTGCATTCTCAAGCTAGATGTTGCTAACTCTGCTGAAAGATTTATTGCCCTAGCCATTCTGGTTAATCAGCTTGGTGTGATTCAGTTTGATGTTCTAAGCCAGAGGTTTTCCTTCCAGGATCAGACAAGTCCTTTTTTTTTAACTGGGCAAATTTACTTGAGTTGGTGTAATTAGATTTTGAATTCTCTCTTGTATAAATAAATCACCTGCCTGCTTTTATTTACCATTTTTGCCAAGATCTTTTCAGACATTATAATGCTATTAAATCAAAAGACTGGTTGGCATGCAACTTGGGGTTTGGCTTAAGTTTATGCTGGTTAGAACTATTCATCGAATATACAGTAGCAGGTACAATATGCTGCAACATTACTTTTGAATGTCATATTTTTTTTCCATCAATTAGCACTGCTCAGACAAGTGCATACTGTCATATAATGTGTCTTTTTTGGGTCAAACATAACATGACTCTTTGAAGTTCATTCTACTCTCCCTGTGGGCCTCTGATAGACTGTGCTAGAAGCAGCACTGAGGCAATAAAAAAAGAAACAGGAGAAAAATGTATTAAGAAATGACACAGAAGACAGTAGCTGAAGAAATAAAAGATGAACATTAGCAAATATATTAGAAGTAGCTGAGAAAGGAGGAATACACGTACACGAGGAAAGTACCTCTGGAAAGAGAACGGGAAAATGAAGGTACTTAAAGGTTTTTCTTTCCTATTAACTACCCTTCTCATCCTGAATACTGCAAACTTTTTTTTTTAAAACTATTTATCTGATGAAAATATAGGTACAGAAATAAATACCTAAATTTACAACTAGAAGGAAAAAATTAGTCATTGATGATCTGAATGAAATATGAACAGTAGGCAAAGATTAAGAAGAAGAAACTAGAAAAGGCATACTGAATACCTCATAAAATGAACTCTATTTACATCATAGAAACAAAAAAAATGTATTTCATATAAATTAAAATTAAGTATTACTAAAAGTAAATATTGAAGCTAACTATAAACTTTTATGTATGGAAATCTAGCAGCTGATTTTCACAGATTCATTATAGAGAAGACATGTTGATCAGAATACAAGAATAGATCAATTAATACATTTAACAGAATTAATTTATTTAAAACTTGTAACAGTATTAATTTGATCAAAAATTATTAAATTATTCAAAAACATGAGCTGTTGAAAATCTTTGACTTCCGTAATTTTGATGTATAGCTGAATATTCCTGATAATATTCAAAAGAACAGAGAAATAGGAGAATTAATTGATAAATTAATCAAGAGCATAGTGCATATGGAAAATGAAAAATGGGAAGTGCTTCTGCAAAGGCTCAAAAATGTATATGTATTAAGAAATGCAATCCTCTGAAGTATTTATTTATAGGAAGCACAGGCATATATTTACAGGAAGGAGAGCCACATAATCAAGCACATCTTAAAGGAATCTTATAAATCCTAACTAACTGAAGGGAAACCAAGGACACATTTATGATGGGCTTCCAAATGTCAGAAGTGCTGACATGGTGATCTTATTTGATGTTAAAAAGGAGAGTGAATTAAGAGAAGTGTGGACAAATCAAAAGATAACTGTTCACATGAACCCGAGGTAGAGATACCACCTGCAATGAAAAAATAATTGGTAAGCTACAAATCTGCTTCACTTTGAATATCTCTTTAGACAAGACAAAGTGAGTGGATGCACTTTGAAGCAAACCGACCAAAGGTGTTACTTAGAGGCAGAATCAAAACAACTTCTTGGATTTTTTAATTATGAAACCAAGCAAATTGCCTGCAGAGAATGAGAATAAGTGGGAAGAGAAAGTTTGTAAACTGCTGACAGTTGCTTGCCAGACAACTCACAAACCACTCACTTTCTCTATGCTAATTACATAGAATTATATAATTATAGAATGCTTAAGGTTGGAAGAGACCTCTAGAGATCATCTAGTCCAACTCCCGCGCACACGCAAGGTCACCTAGAGCATGTGACACAGGTTTGAGTCCAAGCAGGTTTTGAAGATCTCCAGAGAAAGAGACTCCACAACCTCCCTCAGCAACCTGTTCCAGTGCTCTGTCAATCTCATTGTTAGGAAATTTTTCCTTAAGTTCCTGTGGAACTTTTGATGCTTCAGTTTGTGACCGTTTCCTCTAGTCCTGTTACTGGCCACCACTGAAAAAAGGCTCTGGACTCCACGCCACTGATCACCACCCTCTGAGCCCTACCATCCAACTACATACTATGCTGCCAATAATAGCATAATATTCACAGCAATACTTTGTGTGTTTTAGTCACTGCTAGGAGAAAGTAGATACTACTGCATGCTTGATTCCATGTTTTGTTAGACCAGAATTCCTGGAAAACATGCAACTTCCCTTCTTCAGGGAAGTCTTGGTGATCTACAAATCATGGAATCTCTCATTCAAAATCAAAAGTATAATTTAAGAAAAATAAGCTGAATAGAACAAAGTAGAACTTGTCTAAAGTTTTCTGGGGTTATGTGGTCATCAGATACTACAGTCAAATATTACATTCATCTCCAGTATGTTATTGACACCATACTGCTAACCCTGAAAGCACATAAAGAAGTACTTGATGTACATGTTGAGGCATATATATACTACATGATAATAGCTGGAGTCCATATAATTCCAATCAGAAGATTTACTCTAGCCATACACTTATACATCATATATTCTAAAATATCCTGTTAAATTCTTAGTCCGTAATTCTCTATACTGCTCGATTGAATTTGCTTTTAGTTTAGAAATCAGAATTGAATTTGAAATTGAACCAATAATTCTCATTTAAGAAAAACTCATATGAAAAAAAATGCAAGTAAAGTATGCTCAGACTATAATAAGGTCAAGAAAAGCAAGTCACTCTTGATTTTTGATACAAATGTCCAAAATATACTCTTCCTGAGAGAAATTTAAAACAGGGAAACTATGGTTACAACTAAAGCAAATAGCTTTAATATCCTGAAGTAGCTTTAAAATTTTAATTCATATCTTACTAGGACTTAAGCAGTTTATAGATGGCAGCTCTATCAAATGCAAAATTACATTGCAAAATTACTTACAATCAAGGAATTAAGCAGACACAAATCGGTATGAATATGCTAATATCATTTGTATTTGCATGAAAAGTTGCTCATTTTTAAACTATAAAAATAGCTTATTTGATTACTGAACTAATTCACTCAGAGACAGACAAGTGTAATTTCACCAGGAAAACTGAACTCTCCTTGCTCTGTTTTCAGAAGTGTTGTGAATCAAAAGTATTTTTTGTTACATTTGCATCAGTCGAGTGTTTTTTAGACCAGTCCATCAGAACGCTCTCTCAGGAATTAAAACCATGTTATACAGGTAAATACCAAAAGACAGGCTGTCTCTTTCCAGAAACTAAGAGTATCCAGAATACAATATGTATGAGGAAGGACCTACAGGAGCTTTGTGCTCTTACAGTGAGATAGGTAGAATCTGAGCAAGTACAGACAAAACAGCAGCAGACATTTAATTTAGGAATCCAAATTGTTCTTTCAGAATTCTCCATTTGAGAGATTTAAGCAAAATTAGTACATCTGAATTCTAAATCTTTAGCATTGTGTTCTCAGTTCCAATACGTATCTTCTCAATCAGCATATGCTTCTGGATGGCAGGACATAAAGGCTGTACACTGTCACTTTGAATAGCTAGTTCTCTCTCACTGTCTATCTCTCAAGAGAAATAAACGGCACAAAACAAGCATTTGTAGCAGTCATTCTGGCTACATAGTTTAGGAAGTATGAGATTTGAAAGCTAAGGAGGTGTAGTTTAAGGAGTTGCAGCTTTCCCAAAGGATGAATTTGTGATGACAACCAAAATAAGCACTGTATAACACTAACAAGGCCAAATGTCACCCTAGAAAACAAAAACATTGGTGGCATCAAAGTTTAATTAAAGTAGTATGTTATTAAAAGCAACAGAAGCTTCCAAATGCCATGAACTTGATGTCTTGTCTACTTATGTACACATATGAGAACTACCTCCTCTTCTGTTTCAAAGACATTTCTCTTTTGTCTTTTCCTAGCTACCTGTGAAAACACCTTAGAGATCAACTGGGATGACACACAGCACCACAAAATTGGTCCAGTGATCCAGAAGAGGTAAATGTAACGTGTGTAGGCAAAGACTTTTCAGGGGAGGTCCCTGGCATAAAGGAAACATTTTACTCATCTTTTTTTGCTAATAAGTTTCTATAAATCCTTTAGAAAACAGACGTGTACTGTAAACTGTTTTTTTACCAGGCAAGTCACTGAACAATCCTAAACTAAGCATACTCTTTGTTCTTTAAATGAAAAAAAAAAAAAAAAAAAAGAGGAAATAAAGAGGAAATAAAAAGAGCTTGACCATAGCAACTAACCAATGATAGTTTAGGTAGATTTCAGCTGCCAGCCAGTTTGATGTGTTTTTTTACATATTGAACATCACATTTCTTATATTTCTTACCTTCTTACCTTTTTACATTCATATTGAGTCTGATGCAATGAAATATTCAATTTTGACTGAATAAAAAAATCCCTGTCCATTACACAATAAGAAAAGATGATGTTGGCAGTGTTAAGCCTGAAAGGAAGTGTACAGACACTTCACTGCTGGGGGCTATATAAGCAGGTAGATGGATCTGTAATAATAATTTCTCAATTTTTATTTTTCTCTTGATTTGACAGTATGACAAAGTTCACCTACTTTCTTCTCATTCTTTAGAGTACTGAAAGTTAGTAATTTCTGTTAGGTTTTTTTTTTGTTGCTGTTTGTTTTTAAATCTTTCTGTTGTTTCCAAGATGCATAAGCATGGTAGGGAGCCACAAAAGACATTTTATATTTCTGAAAAAAAAATATAACTTCAAGAATCACTTAGGAGTTAACAAGAATTAGAAGAAGTTAGAGAGCTTAATTCGAGCAGGAGAAGACAACTCCTAAATTAAGCATTGGATTCAATTTCTCCTAATTCCCTTCAAATTTGAAATTAATGGAACTCTGTTCCTGTACCTCAACAGGTTTGGAATAATTTAATGGAATGCAACCTCGGAGCAGGATTAGCAAGCACAATGCGGTTGTTTTGAATTATACCATCTGCCATGAATAATAAATTCTTAAAATAAATAAATAAAAATAAACACAAAAATAAACAACAATAAAAAAAGTTGCAGGGCAGAACTGTTCACATTATTTTCTGATTGACTGTTTTCTATTAAAAATATAGCTTCATTAAAGTAATACTTCCCAGGAAAAAAAGATTTTATATAACTTTTCAGTGGATAAGTTAAAATATTTCATCCCAAGTATGACAGAGTGTTTCATTTTTCTGTATGATGGTAGTTTTATCATATTAGTTCTATTATTTTTATACTAAGATAATTCAATGCACAAGCCAGAACAGAGTTAACAGAAACATGAGCTATTCTTTCTCTAGCTTCAATAAAAAAGCAACATAATATGATTTTATTAATTTTCTAATTTAATTTCACAAAGAGGTCTAGTTCAAAATTTAAGAATTTAAAGTATTTAGCATTTTAAACAACATAAGAATTAGAAGTCAGAGAGGAATGGTTGTATTCAAACAGTTACATCAGCCTGACTCAACAACAACAACACTTAGATTATAGAGGCAGTGTGATTTGGTCTCAGAATTGTTAGCAGGAAATGATCCCTAACTGGGCGATAGCTAATTTAATGAGATCAGCTCATTAGAGATAAGTAAAGAGGAGGAGGTAGATTGAGGTGAACAAGTTTTGAAAACTACAGGAAGGAGAGTGCCCTCTCCTTCCCTGCCCCATGCCAAGATGTTTCCAACAGCTTCCAATGACTTTTCCAGCCTCCTTTCATAAGAATCTCAACCAAGAAATCTGAACATTTTTATGGGATTGCACATGAGCAGAAATGCAGAGATTGGGCGAGAATATTCAAAACTGGAAATAATCTTTGGCAACTTATACAAAATCTAAATGCAAAATCTGCACTCCATTATAAAAATAAACAACAGAACATCCCACAACTTGGTACAAAAATAATAAGCACTGCTCTCAAAATCATTTCCTAATGAATCAGATTTCTGTCAGTAATTTGACATGAGGGAGAATGCTGTTTTAGCTGTCTGATTACAATTTGAAATTGAATTTTAAGTTAAATTTACTTTGCAAACACTGTGACTACACTGTGGACTGATAAATCCATTCTAGCATTCATTCACCTAGCTAATACCAAGAAAAATAACAGTAAAAAAGTGTCAATGCAACATTAACACAGTGCAAATTTCCTAAGAATGTAATAGGTCCCTCTGGCCCTCAAATCCATGACAAAGATCTTCACTGCCTCTGCTCTCTGACAGTTTGTTTACAAGTGGCATCCACCAGCTATTCCATTATTTTTATATCTCAACAAACTCTAACAGTTTGTATGCAAATTGTATTGCATACAATAATGTGAACTGACTTAACTCACTTTGCTAAAACCCTAAAACACTTTAGGCTAAAACACTTCACTTCCTGATACGTGAACCAGAGCATAAAAAGACAGTTGTGCCTCCCATTTGACCACTGTGGAGGATCACAAGACAATACTTCCCTATTCATTCTTGAGTTTTAGATTAAATATCTTTTGAACCACTGTTTGGAGCTAATTGTATTTATATACTTCCTCCCCTCATTCTTTCTTGTCCTTTTTTGAAATAAAAGCTCTGAAAATTCCAAAGAATTCTATTTAGTGCAAATGTGAAAATGCAACATGGGCTAGCAAGTATAAAATTGATGAATTTAGTTCCCTGCAAACATTGACACACTTCTGTAACAGACTTCATGGGCTTTCTGATAACTCCATAACAGTCTAATAAATTATACTGTAACAGTGGTGTATTTGGCTCCAGGGAAAAATGGATAACACTTTTTAAGCAATAGCAAATCAATCAAAAATGTAGATCAGGAGGACTGAACTTATTTGTAAATTCAGTTTAAAAATATGGAGACTATGATTTTACAGATATAGAAATATTTCATTATGACATCTTAGAAAAGCAAAATATAGTTTATTATCTTATTTCAAACGACATTATAGGAAGTGACCTCACTATTTAAGAACTGACATGAAAGAAAAGCCCTAAACACAATTTCAGATAGCAAATGATCTTCACTTGACATTAAACAACTGCCTTTTCTACATCCAATTTTAAATAATACTCTATGAGATTATCCTGAGACTAAAAGATCTCTTATTGATGTCTAACTAAGATTTGGTTTGGAGTTCAGTTGACACTGTTCCACAAATGAAGGGAAACATAAAATCCCACTCAAACGAAGGACAGACAAATGCTGAATGTAACACATTCAAGCACTAAATTGTAGAAAACCAGGATGGACTAATAATTATAAAACTGAAATTCAGACACAATTAAGTAAGTACACCATGAAAATCATTTTTTCACCTTTCTGTGTGTTGCGGTTTGATGGCGGGGCATGGGTGAGGCACAAATTTGGTAAGAAATGAATCCCCTTGTGTTCCAGTCATCCTCAAAGGTTAGACGGACTGGGGGCTGCTGGACTCATCTCTTAAAAGGGACACCAAATACTGTGGTAACTATAAGCCCGATGCTGGCAGTACCAGATTAACCAACAATGTGCCAACTGTAGGCCAACTGATCGCCTTCCAACGGGCAAATCACGTTCCCAAATAGTGTGATCAATTATAAGCTCGACTCTGGAAATTATCAGATTCACAAAGAGTCTGTCAACTGTAAGTCTGATTGCCTTCAAAAGAAGTATTCGAGTTCACGAATAGCACAATTTATTCAAATGCAACATTTTAGAGAATAGGTTTTGGGTGTCATTACAGGAAATTCTCTACTACAGTGTGGGGTTCTTAGCTAGTGCCTCGTGTACAAATGCACAATCATCACTCACCCAGAAGATGGGAGAGGGCTCTCAGTCTCCAGGAGTCTCCTCAGATGGCCTCCTGACCAGAGAGGAGGAAAGGGTTTGTTTCTTTGTTCTGCAGTTCCTCTCTTCCATGTTCTGCCCTTTCTCTCTTTTGTCGTTTCCCTCCGTTGTTGGTCTCCTTTGCTGTTTCCCTTCGTCTCCTCTTCCATCCCCCGCTTTTCCATCTTCTCCTCTCTTACTTTCTGCCATCTCTCAGGTCACTTTTTATATAACTTCTTTCGCATTTAGGTGGAGCTTGAGGGACTCTAGTCATACATACTTTCATTATTTATTGGTCTAAAAAGTCTCCCAAGTTAATCAAAAACCTAGAGAGTATGCTCACTGAGGGGTGGTCGTTCCATGGAAGCAGTTACCTTCCTGGATTGAGTTGTGTATTCGTATGATAATGGGATTAGAATGAGGAGAAGTCTGAGCAAAGTCCGTTGGAGAGGACTGATCTGCCACCATTGTTGGCCCAGCACCAGATATCTTACCATACTATGTGGCTTATCAGATGCATGTTATGAACAGGTTGGCACCTCTGCAGGGAGTACAACAGTTTGGCTGGGGTGTCTTCACTCCTCTCCACCCCCAATTCACTCATAAGCTGCAGGGCATCATTTCACTATCACCTCCGCAGGGAAGACAACAAAGAACGGTCATAGTGTCTCCATTCTGCTCCACCCTTCGTTTACTCCTCTTACTGTGTATTAGGAGGGCAGATTGTGTTGCCAAGGGAATTGTGGAGAAGTAGATTCTGTACATATGTTGGTATATACAGAACATCCTGGAAGTGCAAACTATCTCTCACCTCAAGCAAGCCTCAGTATTGCCATAACTTCTGTTAGGCCCTGTTTTTTCTCTAATTTCCTTGTTTTCCAGCAATTCTCCCACACTGTCTTGTCCTGACTCTCTTCAAAAGGTATGCTATATTGAAAGATTGATTGATGATATATTGATATATATTGAAGAAAAGTAAACCTAGAGAGAGGAAGTAAGTAGTACAGTCTATTTTCAAACTTTTGTAGGCAGCAATACTTTCTCCAAAATCCAGCAGCAACGTACATTAATTGAGTTTTAACCAACACTGTTATTGGTTCAGGCTAGACTGAAACTCCAGTTTTCATCTCATAGTTTCCATTACTTTTGAGGCTAGAAAGGAAAATCATATTTGTCCCACGTGATATTCTGACATAACACAGGCTAGAGAGCTGGTAAAAGATGCACATATCAGTTTTCAACTGTCATTCTGAAGGAATAAAAAAGTGCTTTTCACATACTTCCCTTTGGCAGCATTTAAAATCAATCTCTACTAACCAACATAGAGTCACATACAAAGACTCACCCTGGTCCTGTGAGTTGGCCAGCTGCATATGATATAAAAGATGTGTATGTTTTGAACCATATTCCTGAACTCAAAATCTCTAGTTCTCCCCTTAGTGTTGCACAAAGATATCCATCTGTTAGGACACACAGCTATTATAAAGTATTCAAAAGATAGGTGTGTAGAAAGTAAACATTTCTCTCTAATGACTTCTAAGAATGATGTCCTGAATGCTGAAAAATTTGTCAGGGCAGGGCAACTAAATTCTTAAACTTGCCTTGCAAATCTTGCATGTCTGAAGCTGCTGTTCTCTCTAAGAACACACAGAGAGTAAACCAAGAAGCAAGGCCTAGAGTGGAGAGATGAAAGTTGGCTGGAAAGAAACATCACGGACGCGAGAGAAAAGAAGAAAAAAAAGAAAAGAAATAAAATTCTCTTATTAACTACATAATTATATTACTTATTTCAAGAATTCTCCTTTTGAGTTGTAAGTACCCAATCTTCCAGTTACTTGGCAAGCAATTTGAAGAACAATAAGCAAAATGAAAGCACAAAAAAAAAAAAAATCCACTCATTGCAGAATTCTGGTCCTTTTCAAACATAAAGCTTTTATGAGGATTGCAGAGCAAAACAAATCATACATTTTCTGTAAATACAGATAGCCACATTGAACTCCGTGGTACTGAAAGCAGGCTGTGGGTTCTCACTGGACTATATTTGGTTCAGGAAGATGCTACAGCAGTACTTTATGGGTTTTTGGCTAATAAAATATAAAATGTGCAGTTGGTTCTTAGTGCTTCCTAAATAATAACTTCAACTGACACTAAAGTCTCCTTACTAGAAAACAGAAATTTTGTTGTACTCCTGAGCTGTAAAAGTATTTATTATAACTTGTGAATTGACTAAAAAAACTACCATATCACCTCCTGGCAGGTATGTCATTTAATATGAAGCTGCCATCCCTGTCACAGAACACCTGCAGAATTGACAACCACTGGGATTCCTAAAAACACTAACAGCCTAGATAACGTGTTCTGTATATAAAGACACAACAAATATATAATAAATAACAAAATTACTATGTTATCACGTTTTGTAATGCAATGGAAGGCATTTTTTAATTTAACACCTATCCAGCATGAGATATGTGTGCATGCGTATGCAGTCCTTCACACATTTCAGTTCAGGAACAATTTAAAATGACCTCCCCTCCAGCAAAAGGAAAAAAAACAGATTTGGAGCTTTTTTTTCCCACTTCTTTTTGAAGGCCATCAATCAGTTACTAGTGTGAAGTCTACCAGAGCTTGCAGAATTTCTTTTGAGAGAATATGTGAACAGAAACATTAAAGAGTTTTCCATGCACTGAAGTAGCCAAAAATAAAATAAATCACCAGCTTCTTCCAACAGCCTTGTCCAATATACATTTCAGTACAATGCTGCAGTGAGCTGACTCTTATCTTAGTTACAGTCCATGCAGGTGTCATTTGTACACATTATTTCAGAGTCTGACTAGACAGAATTTGCTTAAAAAATATCACTCTTTCATGAGTTTTAAATGAACTATTAACTTTTTCTCTTGTCCACGTCCCTTATAAAATTGTTCCCTCTGAGAGAAAATGGCATATTTTAGTGTAGTATTAAGAAAAATCAATGCTGGATAAAGAAGCAAGTAAACTGTAGGGCTAAATTATGTGGATTTGAGTAGTTCAGCATCTAAAAGATATTCTATCCAGGGCTTCAGTGATTGTTGCTCAGTGATTTTCATTCCTCTGAAGCTTTAGATATATTCTCCCACAAGGCTACAAACTGCTTCTTCCCACACACATGCAACCTCCTTAAGTGAATTGGCTGTCTTTAACTAGACAGTCTCTGACCATAGGAATGCATATGACTCTGAACTAGAACAAATACAACACCAGGCCCTGCAAAACTACCAAACTTCCCACATAAATGGACATAGTAAGGTGCCTGCAACAACGAACATGTCCCCTTTCCATTCCAGCCGACTAACTTACCTCTCTGGAGAGAGCAAAATATTAAGTTATAGAAGGTTTTCAAAAAGATTGAGTGTACACCAAAAAATGGGGGAAGCATAAAATATAGTTTAATCTGTCTGGCTAAAAGTAATAAACATTATTATGAAGAAGGAATAAACATGTGCAATGTTAAAATGAATATATGACAAAATATTACAACAGGCTTGTAAATACCAAGTTAGTGAAAGAAACATTTACTATGTTTTCTGAACACCTTGTGTACAAACTGATCTAGCACTATCAAAATAATTGCTATGAGCATCTTTCTAAGATGCTAATGCTATTCTCTGTAGAAAGACACAATCTGTGTTTTTATCATGATGATAGCTTACACAGCCCGTCTTCTTAAGAGCATATCTTTCTGTATTTGTGGAAGTACAAACTTATAAAACACTGTAAATGGAATAAAGCAAAATATGACTTTAGATAAAAGCATTAAAATAAAGTTATGGAAAACAATTTATTAGCATGAATGCAAATATGCATGGCACTATTTTTTGAAAAGACATCTCACCATAGACATGTTCTAGGGTTTCCATTGACTGGTTCACACTCAAAAAAGCAGTTTAGCCATTGTTGTTTAAAAAAGCAACAGATTTAGAATTTAGACTTTGTGTAGAATTATGTTTGTTAGTATTTTAATCCTGATAATCCAATACTTTAATAGGTATAGAAACAACAAGAAAACAACATTGAGAAAATATTAATTTTACAAAAATGTAGTAAAATAAAACAGGAAAAGAAGTAACTTTGCTGTAAAATAATGTGAAATATGAAATATATGCTCATGTGTATTCATTTTATAATTAACTATTTATAAGAGATAAATACTTCTAAATTATTTCATTTTCTGTTTGCTTCGTTTGCTTCATTTCTGTTTGTTCAACATTTATTTGATCAACATCAAGTGAATCTTAGGGATCAGATACAGAACAGCAACACAGAACATAAATCCCACCAGAGAACTTTAACATTGAAAAGTTTACTTAGAAATGCTTTCAAGTGTCCCATGTTTTGCCTAAACCTTTTCTGCAGAGCATGACTTGAACGAAACAAAAATGACAAAATTAATGGTAATAATACTAATTATCCAAACCACTTTTACTTAAAGGCAACTCTAAGGAGGGTATGTTCCAACAAGGAATTCTTATTACCATTGAAATGGCCCAAAATGGCTCCTGGATAATGGCTGGAGTCCAATTGCTGCATTGATAATACCCAGCTTCGAGAACTGTTGTGTTTCCCTTACTGTCCTCTTGGCCCCAGTTTGGCCCTAAAACTCATGTTCCACTTCCAACTGTTAGCATAAATTAAATAAAAAATGCTCCAATAAAAGTCTGCAATATAGGAGTTACATAAATGACCAAGACAAGCACTAGAATCACCAGTTTTTCATTATTTTGGAACATATTTTTTTTCAGACTTACATAAGGTGCACTGCTCTACCACAGCTAATTGCAATGCCGTTCAGGTACTGCAGAAAAGTCAAAAAGAAAAGGAACTTTCCTTATTATTTCCATCATACAGCAAGATAAAAAAAAAAAAAAAAATGTACTGTGAATGTATTCATTTCTCCCTTTCCCGCATAAACTCAGCGCTTTTGTGAGGGGAGGGTCAAATATTAGTCTGCCTTCTAGCATATTTGGAGTGGCACATACTAATAGTAATGTCTCTAATCATTTTGTTATCTAGTTTATTAATTGTACCTTTAACATACTAGAGTCTTCTTCTATTTCTAACTCTCATTGCAGATCAGAACGGATGTGAAGAAAGTTAGCTTGGCTAAACAGCATATTTTGCTGCTACAGTAAACATATTGAAGATACTCATCAAGTAATAAATGTCTAGTTGTTGGTGTTTGCTTTTTTAAAAAAAAAAATAGTGCCATTTTCAGCTCACCCTATCTCTCACATTGGTTTTATTGGCTCTAATTATGTCAGTAAAAACAAGTGGGATTCAACTCTGTGCTGCACTCAATGCTGTGCTCCCATCTGCATATGCTTAATCTTTTTCTTTAAAAGCAGACCTCAGAAATGTTACTTCAATCATGGTGATTCAGGGCGATGCAGACATGTACAATATTCCTGTGGCACAGAAGAAATAGTTTAGGTCAAAGTGTTAATTTAAACACACATTCCATAAGTGGTGTTTTATTTTCCTATAGATACTGCATGTTTTAATTTCTTTGCATCATTGAACTTGTACCATTGCATAATGAGAACAGAGAAGATGCTCTGATGGTCAGAATGAGAAAACTTTCAAGTGGAAATCCTACACAAGAACTTAAACATATGGATTTAGGTAATTTCTTCAAAACGTACTTTAGATCTGTTAATCATTTTTATTATTTTTTTACTTTTTTCAAAATATGGTACTACAATTAAACCAAAGTTCAAAGTATCATGTAGAATAATTAAAAAAAAAAGTGCACAACTTTCTATTCCTAAGAGAGAATTAACTTCGTTAGTTGTTTATGGTAATATCATATCTGCCATCAGCTCCACCTGGGCATAATGGTGTGTCCCAGATCTCTAAGCTGCTGGGCCTGACACAATGACAGCTCTGTCCTGGGAGATACAAGAGTGCTCCAGTCTGATTAATATCAATTTCAGCTGAGGATGCCTAGTTACAGCTTATGGCACCCAACAATTCAGGCCCAATCAGGCCTTAAATCTGAACTCACGTATTTTTAAATAAAGATCTTTTTAGATACCAATGTGAATATATTTTCTGGGGAGACAGCAAATTTTTAGAAGTTGAAGAATTTAGAAGCGGTAATTTCACCTAAGTAAATGTGATCATGTGCTGTAATTTCCTGTCTGCAAAGGTTAGGGATTCTTGACTTTTCCCTCTAATTACCCTTTACTCTTTAGTGCAGGACAGGTTATTTCAGGAAGTCCTTGATCAAATTCCCTTTGCAGCAACAACAGCAAGATTTTACACAGTGACTGAGAACTGGGCTGCTTGGGTATGCACAGTATATGTTAAATGAGTCTCTGTAGACAAATCAGACTATGTTTCTCATAGATAGATCTCAATCTATCTATGAGAAATCCACACCTTGTCGTGGGAGTGAATGAAGTACGCTAACAACAGAGCTTGAGCCCAGGAAACATGTACTCTTGACACTCTGGTCTGCAGCAGGCAGGGGCCAGTGAGTGCACCATGCACAAAACATCTTCCAAGCATGTGAGTTGCTGAGAACACCACACACAGCCTTTATCCAACGCAGCTAGCAATGAAGAGAAGGTCAGTAGGGGAATACTTAAACTGCTACAGTTCTTTTGGTAATTTTACATTGTTACAGATGTTTCATTTTTTTAAGAAAAAAAAGCTTAGGGAAATTTCTTTTTTCATACACATACATGTTCAAGAAAAGCCTTACACATGTTTTGCATGTCATATACAGAGTGCAAACGAGCTGCATATTAACATTTTTGTTTGTGGACATGATGCATTCAGTGATTCTATGTTATCTTAAAAGCTCAAGAGCAAATTCTATTTTGTTTTGAAAATTTCACTCTTTGTGGAATCAAAATGGTGACTAAGCACAGCATAAACACTACTTCATTGTATTTTCGGGTCATCTGTAAAAATCTTTTATTTTTTAAAAAAGGTAAGAGGAATTACTACACATCTCCATCCATGAACACAGCGACAAAACTAACCACAGTCTGAGGATCAAGGTATGGGGAAAAGGGACTAGTAGGAAGTAAGCTGTGAGTAGTCTGAAGGGACTCCTCTCCTCTAGAAATCACAGAGCAATTGTTACTAAACTAATGATAATGGAAACATCTGGTAAGAAAGGTCTCGGTATCGCCTATTTTCCCAAACCACCCCACTGTAGATGCTGGACACAGAACAAGAGACCAAAGCAAATTGGCAGATCCTGAAGGACAAGTTGCCCTCACAGCCTTTATATTTAGATTCCTGGATAGAACTGTTCCTGTTTTCACATTAAAAAAAACCCCTTTTCTAATTAGTGAATTTCACGCTTTCTGACTTAAGATGAAAACCTTTTTAAAATTCCTTATCTGATAGTTTTTACTTTTTCATTTTTCCATACAGGGAATGGTCTGTACATAAGCTTTCTGCATCTGATGTGAAATACTGTTAGTGCACACTTCCAAACAGATGGCACTACTACAAGTAACCACTTCTCATTCTTCCCACCAACCCCTCCTACTGACCCACAGCAAGTTACAAGTCTCCATTATTTTGTTGGTTGCCTTTGTGAGATCAAATGAATTCTAAGACAATGATGGCAATGATTTGGGCTTCCACTCATAACATTCAACATTATCCAGAACATGAAGCATCCATATAACTGGAAATTAATCTGATGTATCTGATGTAATCTGATGCAATGATATTGCTCCAGCTGTAATGCACAGGCTTTAAAGCATTGATTCCCTCTCATCCCATTATTACATTGTTACTTAATTATTACATTGTTACTTAATTATCTCTCCAATCAAAGTAGCTAATATTATAAAGTGGCTTGGAGTGTGTAAAGAAATTGTTGTACACTAAGAACCAAATTAGTAGGAAATTAGGAAGAAAGAATTGTGTGTGTGTGCGTGTATTCTTCTCATAGCAGTGTGCTTAGGAGAACAGCACTTGCTGTTCTCGTCCAAAAATGTAAGGGAACCAGCACAGAATGACCCCACAGAATGATTCCTCTTCCTAAAAGCAAACAGCTTTGCAAACAGCACACACATTATTCCGCTGCATGATATACAATGACTGGCAATGCAGAGACCTTATACTATCACTCCTTTTTTAATACTACAGCAAAATTACTAATATCCATTGCAACTTTAGCAATCTCCATTAACCTCAGTTTTATGTTTTCTTCTTCCTTTCCTTTTGCTGTATTTTCACGGAATTCAGTCTTTGTTTCAAAAACACTACCCTCTGTTTTTTTATTTTTTTTTAATTATTTTGCCTTCTTCTTTTAAAAATATTAATCAGCTATTGGTCTTCAAATTGAAGACCTCTGAAAGACAACATGACAACAAGGATCATTTCTTTGTGCCTCTGTTGGCTTGAGTGAGATATTGACGTTTTAACTGGAGAGCCATCCTTTTTGACAAGACTACATGGTATCTACATGAGGAATTTTATGCAATTATCAGCTGCAGTAAGGCACAGTTTTGCAGACCATTTACCCTTATGTGTTCTTGCCTCTTATTCTACTGTAAGTTGAAAATAGTTATTCAACTGTACTGTTTTTTGATCTCTTGAGGAACTGCTCTTCAAAGCATGAAAAAAATATATTTAAACAGCAGCTCATTCACTTTGCTTTTTAGAGGCTATATTTTTCACTATTTATTCATGTGGCTGCTAGCCATTCATAGAGATACTCACACTTTGTGAAACCCGTAAATTCAATGGATTATATCAAAAATGACTATTCATCTAAAGTTTGCACAGTAAGTGACTTATTCTCTACTGAATATTCACTATTTATCACTGGTAATTTTTCATCTTAAAAGTGCTCATCACACAATCAAAGAGTCAAAGCAATACCATCTAATGCATGCAGCATATAATCACTCTTAACAAACGTCCATGTTCAAACACTGACTGAATTCCAAGGAAAGCTTTCCTTGACTTCCTAGACTTTGAAAAAACTACAAAAACAATTTTATCTGCCCTAAATACCTGTACTTTTTATTTGTTTGTTTTTTTGTTTAAGTATATTTCTTACTACAGGAAGGTAGGAAAATAAACTAAAAAATTGTTCTCTTTTACTTCATATTGTGTTTTTTAAAGTTTTGATTTTTTTACTGGGTAGGCTCTAAATGTGTTTTGCTAGTATTTCTAAAGTAGGTCAGAAGCAGGTGATGTGTGATCAACAGAGGGCAGATTCATCTAAAGCATGGGTCACTAATTGATGGTACTAGACATATCCATCAAGGCATCTCATTCTGCTATTATGTTTCTATAGCAAAACAGTATATTGCAGAAAATATCACTTGCATTAGGAAATCGATAGTTATTTGTAGCAAATTAACTGACCAGCTCTGCTTCTCATATTCCAGACTTCCTTCTCATACAAATACCCTCAAAGGCAAACATGTCTAGCTATAAAAATAGATAAGCCCTAGTGTCACACAGACAACACTGCTAAAATCCCAAAGATGACTGTTTTATTTTTTAACATTTTGAACTATGACAGTTAAAAGCTACAATCTCATGTGCAATCTCATATGACTCAACGGTCTACTTTTCCATATTCCCTTCTTTCCTCTAAGCCTGATGACCATCATATAACATTTGTCTATGCTGCCCAGTAGAATAGCAACGTAAGCTCTGTTGCTGTATTTGTACTGCAGCTCTACAACAAAACTGGTTCTGTTCAAATTGCTTTCTCTAGAAAAAGGAACGCTAGTTCATTTAAATTGTGAAACCTTTGTCCAAGACGCAAAATCAGCTGCTGACAAGAGTCAGAGAGAAAATTTTCACATTCTTTTTCTCCTTGGTGTAGGTTTCTCTCCTAGCAATTTGGGAAAAGAGAGGAAGATCATTCTCCCATTTGAAAAAAAAAAAAAATTATTAAGAAGTAGTACCATGAATTGAATCCCTTTGTTCATTTATTCTCTCAGACTTGATCCTGCATGAGTAGTTTCTTTATAAAGTTAAGGCTGCAACTTCATTTCTTACCCTGATGAAAATAACAACTCATTACCACTGTGTTTGACCTAATACAGTACAAAACAACTGTCACTTAGAAACATAAGTTGAAAACAAATCATTTCTAAAGAATGAAAGGAGAATGAATGAATTTATAAGCCTGTGTACTTACCCCAAAAAATACAATGCCAGGTACACATTCCAGATTAAGATTATGCCTTTTCATGCCCTCCTAGCTCTGCTGCCCCAAACAGGCACACACCTGGAATGAGACCTAGAAGAATGACAAGACATTCTACTGTCCACGCACTGCCCCCTCCCCCACCAAAAAATACAGTATCCACAGATAGAAAGATCTGTCTTTCTGCATTGTGGGTTTCTTTTTTAAAAAAAATATTTTATTTTTATTTATTTTAACTCTTAAAAAAAACCCATGCGCAACTGATGCCGAACCAGTCAAAGATCCTATCACACACCAAACAGTCCTACATTTTCAGGGCCAAACATATTGATAAGAGCTACAAAGTAAGGTGTAAAGTACCATAACCAGAAATGAATGCAAACTATAGTTAACTACCACTTAAAAAAAAATCATGAATTGTACTAACTCACAGTTTCAACAAGTTTATTTATGCTGTAAATCCATGCAGACCAATTCCTTCAAATTGAAAACTTAACTACCTCTGAAATAATGATAAAATAGATAAAACTTGAACTGTTACATTTTAAAGGTTTTTGAAACATATGCCTTCACATTTCTTCACACATGAAACTCATCTTTTTCTGTCAGTAATGCTGGTCTTTCTAGTCACGTACATCTAATAATGAATTATCATAGCTAGCATTAAAATAAAAAAAAAAAAGGAAATAGCCAGATTCCTCAAAGATACTGCAAAGACCATCTACCATCTTGAAAGCAAAAGTTTTCCCTAATAAAAATTTTCCCTAATAAAAAAATTAATCTAGAGTATCGCATATACAGAATATTCTGCTTTGTTTCCAGTAAAAGCGTGATGATTTCTCTATAGATTCCAAATAAATTTTATGTTTTCCAAGGTAAAATGATTGGAGATATTTTAAGATGTACATAATAATTTAATAAAAGTGGACCAAAACTACACATCTTTGTCTATTTTGGAGTCTCTTCTGTATTCACTTTGATATACCTCTGTGCATTTTATTTTCTATGTGTTAAATGCACAAATACAATATAGAAACTTACTACCATTCTTGAAAAAAAAAAAATCAAGCAATAGTTTCCTTGAATAACGTCTCCTGAATGACATTTTAAAACTTCTTTTTTAAAATTTTTTTATTAAGCATCTCTCTCGTAGTTCTATACACCAGTGTTTAAGAACTAAAGAAATTGAGTGTTATGTTTGATATGAATTTACTTCCTATCTTCAAAAGCACCACATTCACTTTTGTTCAAATCAGCCTGTATCATTTGACCTGATCTGCTCACATTTAAACAAAATGTCTCTGATTAGCTTGCCATACCCTCACTATACCCATAAATCACTCAATACAGATTTGCCCACAAAGTAAATTGCTTCATAATTATGTTCCATTTATACCACTCAAAAAAATAAAGCTCCAGATTAATGAAAGGCTGCCTCAGACTATTTACTTTTTTTTTTTTTTTCCTGGGCTTAGGAATCAATACCAGTTTAGGAATCAATACCAGTTTGTTTTCACATCTATAATAAAGTACAAATCAGTGATATGCAGATGAAACTGTGAGCAAACCATATTTTCAATGTATCCTATTCAAAAAAAAGGCTATTTCTCTTTACTTTCATCAATGTTCCCACGATATCACAACAGAAACTGGAATATAGCAGGTGCATGAATATAACAGAGTCACCACACATTTAAAATAATGACACAGAATTTAAATGTGTGTATATCTTTTTCTTCGTAGGACATATTTTCCATCTGAGTCTTATGACTCAGATTATCAATATAAAAAAAAAGTAAAAATCACAACCCAGCTCAAGAATAGAGCCAATTCACAACCTGGCAAAGCAGTGTACATAAGGACCACCATGGTACTATCAACAAACCTAAGGTTATCGGCTACTTGGAAATATGGAAAAATCGGACATTATAATTGTTCTTTATAAGATGCTGAAGCTAGCTTTGGTTTCCTTGCATCAACCTCAATGAAATGTAATAAGCTTTTCTCTTTTACTATTTTCTTCTATTTCCTCCTAAAATATTTACTTAGCTATTTGAACATTTAATATAGGAGGTTTCCCCTAAATTATATGTGTCTTTGTACCTTTGGGCATCCTGTAATTCTTCATATAGGTCTTCAGAGTATTATTAAAGCAATCTAAGGCTATCTTAACATGCAAAATTAAACAGATATGCAGGCATAATCACTTTGCAATAATGTATTCATGGCTGTATTCATGGCATTTAAAAATATGATCAATATTCAAAATATGAGAGAGCAAAGAGTCAAAAGAAAACAAAAAAGGAAGACTGAAGCATTAGGACACAAGTCAATCATGAAAAGACCCTTTTGCTCATCTTGGAAAATTTGCAGCCTCAACCCAATAAAACAGAGGGAAAAAAAACCCCACAGAATTATTTCAGAATTTCATTTCTATTTTTTTTCCTCACATACTGGAAAATACATTGTTGAATGGTACAAATAAGTTTACTCCTTAAGGTGTATGTTTTTAATAAATTTTTCTCAGCCATAAAATGAAAATAAATGTGCTAGTCATCATAAGTTCATAAGTCATAGATAACTCTGTAATTTAGCCACTGGTAAATGCAAATGACCAGCTGCCCCTGTGACAGACATTCAGAGTAGCTTTATAAATCAAATATACAGTTATCAGCAATCATAAAGAATATCAAATTTACTGATCACCCATTACAAGTCCCACTTCAATCACTGTAAGTTTTATTATTGATCTAAATAGAATAAATTTCAATTAACTTTGAGATCCAGACAGATGTGAAACATGGCCCACCGTGTTAAGAAGTTTGTGAATCAATGATGTTCAGGAAAAAAAAGAGGGAAAATAGCACGTGCTGTACTTGAAGGATTTATTTATCAACAAGCTCTAACTGCAAGATTTTCCGGAGAAATAAAAATGGCAGGAAAATAATAGACATATGTACCCTTCTCAGTTGAAGAAAATATTACTGTAAAAATAGCCATCCCAAAAGTTTTAAAGATAGTACAGTGCAAAAGACAAGGAGAAATATTTTCATTACACAACAGCATGCCAAGGAGCTTCACCTCAAATGAGATAAAACTAAAGCAGCAATGCCCATCACTCTTGGCCATACTTCCTATGGCTCCAGATCTGCAAAACATGTCACATGCTTTGAAGAGCAGCATGAGGTCCCCAGGTACAAATGACCTTGACTTCAGCCTCACAGAGGGAGGAAGGTAGGCTTCCTGCGCAGCCCAGTCCATACCTAATCCCAAAATAACAGCCATCGTCTCCTCACCTCTCACAGCTAGGTAGATAGGCTAACCACAGACCAAAAAGAACGGTAGCCCTATTGTTAATCATATGACACAATCCTGCACACAAGTTGGATTCAAACTACTTTTGAGATAGGAGGACACCACGATTGGTAGGTTGTCCCTTGCTGTACAAGAGCTTAGAGAAAATAGCTTTTGAAAGTGTAGTACAAATTTTTAGACAATAACCACTAAAACTTAGTAACCTCAAACATTTCACTCTCATAGAATATATGTTTCAGGGAAACTGCATTTTCTATGAAAAAAAAAAATCTTGATAATTTATTTTGATACACTTCTTTGGGACTTTTTCATGTTGATGTAAAAACAAAAGACTCTTCGCTGTGACTTCAATACTTACACCTAAGTCTCACAATGAGGATATTTATAGTGGGTAAAGATTAATTTTACAATGCTTTTTGTCCAAAATTACTAAAATAGTTATATCTGATGCCACAGCACCTAACAACTGCCTTCCTTTCTTGCAGTTTGATGAGGGGGCAAATTTGGCAAGACATGAAGCCACTTGTGCTCCAGTCAATCCTCAAAGGTGATGGGACTGGGGACAATTGGACTCATCTCTTAAAAGGGACACCAAATACTGTGGTAACTATAAGCCCGATGCTGGCAGTACCAGATTAACCAACAATGTGCCAACTGTAGGTCTGATCGTCTTCCAAAGAGCAAATCAAGTTCCCAAATAGTGTGATCAACTATAAGCTCGACTCTGGAAATTATCAGATTCACAAACAGTCTGTCAACTGTAGGTCCGATTGCCTTCAAAAGAAGTAGTCGAGCTCACAAATAGCACAATTTATTCAAATGCAACATTTTAGAGAATAGGTTTTGGGTATCAATACAGGAAATTCTCTACTACAGTGCAGGGTTCTTAGCTAGTGCCTCATGTACAAATGCACAACCATCACTCACCCAGAAGATGGGAGAGGGTGCTCAGTCTCCAGGAGTCTACTCAGACAGATTCCTGACCAAAGGAGAGGAAAGGAGTTTCTTTGTTCTGCAGTTCCTCTCTTCCATGTTCTGCCTTTTTCTCTTTCGTCATTTCCCTCCATTGTTGTTCTGACCCCTGTTCTTAATTAACCTGTCTTGAGGCATGTGTCCCTCACTCCTCTTTTGTTTATTGAGCATGTTTTTCAAAGTGCTTTTCAAAGTGCTATGTGCTCATTCTATTACAGCTTGTCCTGTAAGAGAGTGGGGGATGCCTGTCATATGTATAACCCCACCTCTCACCAGGTTTGGAGAAAGGTTGCAAATGCTCAGGTCCATTGTCCATAAGTCTCTAGTCACCCTTTTGTTTTAAAAAATAGAATTTTTTAATAGGCTAACATTAAGTTGCACAACATCTAGATTAGCAAATTACATCAACTGTTCACAGAATATTTCGAAGAGGCATTGCAGCAAAATTTATAGATATTTAGATAGGAAACAAAGATATTCTTAATCCTTTAGTTTCTTTCAATTTTCAAAATAGTAACAGAAATTTTTTAGTACTTGAGATAGATATACAAAATAAAACAGCTAAATCATACCAGGTTTTAAAAAAATCACCCAGTTAGAGTTCCCAGTCATGTTAGAGAGACTGAAAGAACATTGAGAAAAGGATTGAAGAGTACTGCTCAAGTCAGCTGTGTTTATGTCTTTCACTTTTAGTTTATCACCTTCTAATTTCATTCTATTTTAAGAATATTTTCCCCTATACTCTGTGGTAACTTTGACAAGTCCAAAATCTTCCAGGACAACAACTGATAGTCTCAGTACCATTTTACTTACGAGCCTTTCTCTATCTTCCTGCTTAACTGAACAGCATGAGATGAGTATAACCACTTGTAGTCCTTGCAGTCCTACAGAGGATTCAAATTTTATAGCAACCCATTTTCCTCTCCTTTTTCCTCTCTTCTCATGGACAGGGTAAAAATACTTTCTATATATTTTTCAACAGACTACCAAAAACTTGACTGTCTAAAACAGCTGCAAAGTGTATGTGGGAAGCTGAAGCGCAAACAAAAAAAGAAGTTTTGCACCTTTTTTTCCTCTGGCTCTGAGAGAAGCAAAATGGGGCATGAATTTTTTCTTTAATGCTTAATGTAGCAGTGATAGGAATCAAATGAAGTTTCCCCATAACCAGAATCTTTTATATACTCCACATCACAGCTTTCCACGTGTATTTAGTCACTACAACAGATTTCAACAGTGATGCAGAATACTATTCTGAATGTCTGGCTGACAAGGAAGTACTTATTTGTAATACTGATATTTACATGCTCTTTAGTAATTACAGGTTACATATAATACAGCATATTTACAAAGAACTGATCTGCTATTTTGTGATGAAGAAGATTAAGTATTAAAAATGGCTATGTGTACCCTAAGTGATAGAAAATGAGCCTAGTTATGGATAATAAATATTTTTTTAATCCACTTAGCTGAAATTGCTAGAGCTATGATCTTTCTTGTGTGTTCAGCCCTTACGATCACTATGCAACACCATGAGATTGCTTTCTCAGTAGCATAAAGTTAAAAAAATCGCTTAAGGGAAGATTTTATAGCACTTACATTGCACTTTACCCAAACACTGGTTCTTCTTTATCTGCAGTGAGATAGTGCATATGAACTGGCAAAGAAGGCACAGGACTGAAATTCAGAAAAACAATACTCTGCTTTCAGGGATCTCTTGCACTGCCTTTCACAAACTAAGAGGCCACTGTTACCTTTTCCATGACTTGCATGTAGTGATACACATTTGAGACTAGGATAATATATATATTATAAATAATATATATATTATAAAATATATTTATATATATAATATATATAAAATAATTATAAAATATATATCTTTCATTTCTGTTTCCCAAATGCTTCAGGATCTGACCTCACTTGAGGCATTTAGATGCTAATGAACTATAAATGATAATGCAGAGGCTTAGCTTTTTGTGTTTCCTCAAAACATGACTAAAGTGTGTATTCAAAATGCTAGAGGATTCTTTTGTCCCATGGGATTTGTTAATGTCTTGCATGGACCCCACATTTTTAGATGAGAAAGCTTTGAGGGCAGGGGAAAAGCTTATAAGTTCCTATAAGCAACTCAGCTGAAGGCAATTTACTTGAGAGGCTTAATCAAGTCTCATTTTGAATGCATCCAACTTTGAAGAAGCAGCAGCATTTCAGTGATGGAGTAAATAAAAATATACTGGAAAGGTTCCTTTCAGTTTTATCATTTTAATTTGACAGAGTGAAGTGTGTCTTTGGCAGAAGGTAAATTCCTAGCTAGCAATATATTAACCATTGGGAAGAGAAATTGCTGTCTCATCATTCTAGTATGTTTGTCAACGTATTGATTTCTCTACCAGAATACTAAAAACCTACCTGAATCATCTTACCTCCATTCAAATCATCAGTTATTTTTTAAACTCTTAAAAAATACTGTGGTGTTGAAAAATGGCATGAAGATTCTTGAGATTGAACTTCACACACAGATGTTTTAAAGAATGAATATCTGATGGTGAGGGAAAAATATAATAAAAATCATAAGACTCACTCTAGATGGAAATATTCAATTAAAAAAAATGAGACAGAAGTAAGACTTTTTGAAGTCAAATAGAAGCTCATAAAAATTAACTAAGATGAGAACAAGGACAGTTGTAAAAGAGAAAGACAGAAGGGCACATCATCAATAGGAGCAACTATGTTCTAAACTGAATACAAGAGATAAATGGACAAGTGAACATACTCTTCTGTTCAATTTTTTAAGCATGCTTTGTAGTCAGTATTTTGACCATTTTTAAAATCCATTCCTGATTCCACAAAATGTCTGATGATTGTACAATTCATTAACAAAACGTACCTCCGCTGTGGGATTAACAACATAAAAAATATTACAAGAGAATGATGGTGCTGCCCTGGACATGAAAGATAAAAAGAAAAGACAAAATTTTGGAGGAAAATGAAATAATTCTTCAGAAATTGCAATATGAGGATAAAGAAACATAAAGGAGCATTATTTTAAAGGACAAACCCCATCATGAACCCTCATTTTCTGAGCACATTTTCCTCTTAAAAGACATACAATACAAATGTATAGCATCTGACGACTGATTTCCATTTTCTATAATTTAGTTATTTATCCAACTACAAAATCATGTATTAATGTATGTATAAGTGTCCAGAGATCAAAAAAAAATGCTGAGATTACGCACAATAATGAGTGCAGTCAGCTAAGAGCTGCAGGTAGAATACTAGGCTTAATGTCAAGAATGCTTCTATTATCAGATAGCCAAAGGGTGCATCCAGTCAGGGAGCAGCAATGTGACTGTGTGTTGTAGTGTACATCCACACACACCAATGAGTTCTCTGCAGGCTGGGTTCGCAGACCAGTCCTGGAGTCCTAGGCAGCAACAGACCTGATTCCTGCCCTTGACTCATCTCACCTTGGATGTATTTGATAACAGATGGGCCTAAGCAGCACACCATGGTCCTACTCTCAAGGACCCAACTAACCTAGACGTTGCCCTGCCCATCATCACATCTCTGCCTACCACACAGTGCTAGGACCCTTCATAGCCTTGCTGGTGCAGATGGACCTACAGTGGGGAGCTGCTTCTGCTGCACACAGCTGGCTGCTTGTTCATTTTTCAGGAAAAACTTTCCTAGCAGAGAAAAGCATTGAAACAAATTTCGGACAAAAGATAATAGTATTGCAATCTGAAAGATGATTCTACAGTAGATTATTTTAAGTGTTAAGTACAAATATCATACAGCTTAGAAATCTTTAGTACAGAAGTTATCTATGATAGCATAGAACAGGAGCTTTGGACATACTGCACATCAAGGCCATAACATAAAAAATAAACATCCTCTCTTTTCCCTAGGGCCTGAGGTTCTAAAGGGCTGCCCTTGGTAAACACTGAAGCAAAGAAGGCATTCAGCAACTCTGCTTTTTCTGTTGTTTTCGTAACCAAGGCACCCACCCTGTTCACCAGCAGACCCACGCTTTCCCTGACCTTCCTTTTGTTGTTAATATAATTGAAAAAGTTTTTCTTGTTGTTTTTAATATCCCTCACCAAGTTACATTCCAAACATGCCTTAGCATTCCTGGTCGCGTCTCTGCAATCCCTGACGGCATTCCTGTATTTCTCCCAGGGGGCCTGTCCTTTTTTCCACATTTTGTATACTGTCGCCTTCTGCTTGGGCATTGCCACAAGGTCCTTGCTCATCCACACAGGTCTCCTGCCCCTTCTGCCTGACTTCTTACACATACGGATGCACTGCTGCTGGGCGTGGAAGAAGTGCTGCTTGAAAATCAACCCGCTCTCCTGGGCCTCTCTTCCTTCTAGAGCCTGAGACCATGGAATCTTTCCAAGGGGATCTCTGAGGACGTTGAAGTCAGCCCTCCTGAAATCCATCATTGCAAGGATACTTACAGCTCTGCCGCCTCCTCGTTGGATCCTGAATTCCACCAGTTCATGATCACTCTAGCCAAGGCTGCCCCCCACCTTCACATCTCCAACGAGTCCCTCATTGTTTGTTAATATGAGGTCCAGTAGCCCACCTCTCCTCATCAGTTCCTCCACAATATGTGTCAAAAAATTGTTAACACACTGCAGAAACCTCCAGGACCCTTTGAGCCTCACAGTGTTATCGTTCCAGCAGATATCAGGGTAGTTAAAGTCCCCCATGAGAACCAGGGCCTGTGACCATGAGGCAACTTCCACCTGTCTGTAGAAGGCCTCATCAACTTCCTCCTCCCGATCAGGTGGACTGTAGCAGACACCCACCACAGTGTCTCCCATGTTAGTCTGCCCTTTAACCCTCACCCACGGGCTCTCAACTCGCACATCCTCTGCCCTCAGGTTGAGCTTCATGCATTCCAGTTGCTCTCTCACATACAAAGCAACTCCACCACCTCACCTTCCTAGCCTGTCCTTCCTAAAGAGCATGTAGCCTTCAATGACTGCACTCCAGTCGTATGAGCTGTCCCACCACATTTCTGTGATTCCAATGAGATCGTGACACTGGGACCACACACAGATCTCCAGTTCATCCTGCTTATTCCCCATGCTTCATGCATTGGTCCTGCACTCACATCCTATCCGCACTTCCTCACTACTGTACTCCCGCTAGATGCCTGTCAACTTTAGCTGTGTGGTATTGATCGCCCTGTCCCTGTGACACTCCCCTTCCCCCTCCTTGCTTAGTTTAAAGCACTCCTAAGGTGGTGGTCAAGAATAAATGTCTTGTAGTGCCTTGGTGATCCCTGGTGTTAATATATGAAGGTCAGCAGACTACCGCAGATTGGTCAACATGAACAGTCTTCTGAGCTGAACTGGAGGAACTGCAAAATGGAGGCACATGTCAACAGCAGGATCACTTGTAGTTTCTAACATACAATGTAATCATTACTCTGTGACACTGATGCTGGAGGGAGATTGCTTACCAGAACTCTCTGTGCCTGGAACTGGAAGTTCATTTTTTAGAAATGGGTGGAGTGTGAAGCAAAAGGTGGAGTTAGTCTCTTGAAAAGGTAAAAAGCATATGCAGTGAATAAGGCTTCAGTAAAGAGAATCTCTAACAAGATCACTCAGGGAATCTATGCAATAAGCCACACTAATAAAGACCTCCTGACAAACACTCTATCATATGTTTCTCTAGTACTAAAGCTTAACTCTTCCCTTCCAGAAAATAATAATGAAAAAGTTTATCTCCTATTGTTTATTTGTTTCTTATCTTTTTACCACATCATTATGCTACCTGTAACATGCATAGCAAAACCAAAGGCTGTTTTTCATTTCATGAATATCAAAAGGAATGTTTTCCTAAGCAATTAGTAATCATACTAGGGCACAGTTTCACTGATGGCTATATAAAGTCAGGATAAGAAAATATTTGAAATGCAAAGCATACCTACTACTAAATTATCAAAAAGACGTAATAGCAGGATAGCAAATATATTTGGTATGTGTATTTAGTATTTATTATAGAAATTTACTGCATATAAATTATAAGGAACTGCCAGATACATCTAATAAATATAAATGAAGGACCCCCAGAGCTATATATAATGCTGACTTATAGCTCTTTGGTTGAAAACATTGTATGAAAATCACTTTACCTTGTTTAATTCAAATTGAATTCTCTAAATCTTCTGTATTCACACTAATGAGTTAGTCCAAAACAAGATTTTATATGTAATCAAACTTTCCAGTGGAATACTTCAAGAGGTAGTACCAAGTAGACTAAAAGTTGAGGTAAAGAAGAAACTTGAAGTACCAAGAACATAGTACCTCTGTACTGTATTAATATTGTATTTATTTTGTGTTTGTAATCCTACATGGTTTAAAAAAACCCTGAAAAATAAAAACATGTAGGATTACAAACACATGAAGTAGTTCTCATTCTAAGAAGAAGAAGGGAAAAAAAAAAAAGGAACAAGGAAGCAGAATCTGCAACCACAGTTGTTCTACTACAGAAACACTTTTTCTTAATGGATGCTGTGCCATTCTAAGTCATCAGGCAGTCTTCAGAACATCATACTTTGCTCTATTTTTTTCCTCTAATATCTAAAAAGATAAAGCTAGAATTTACAAGTCCTTGATTATGGTGATTGAAAGAATAGGATGCAAAGGGACATCATTTTTAGGTACACCTACGTATTTGGACCACTTAACTTTTTTTTGTTTGCCATTTTTCTTTACCCGTGCTTCTTTAAGAAACATTTTAATTGAAAGAGTTAAAATAAACTGCATTTTCTTTTCCAAACTAGATTTTATAAATGTTAAATCCCTTGACACCTTCCAGAATATTTTCTCCGTTTCTAACTAAAACCATAATTTACTCTTTTAGTCCTGTCACTTCCTCCTAGCTCCAGAAGACATTTTTATCATTAAAATCACTATTTAACAAAAGCAAATATATGCCTAATTGAACAGAAACAATTTCTTATAGTACTGTTCATTAACCTTCTCACTTTATAAAATTGAAGGCATTTTTTGTTATGTAAAAGAATACAGTACATAGTAATAAATTACACTGACCAAATGTAGACCTCCTTAAACATGTCCTTTCTTCAGCACTTTTACTGTGGCATACTACAGTCAACTCACCTACACTGAAACTAATAGAACTGAAAACAAAGTGCATCTTATTTAGTAAACTTAATTTTGATATTCACTGGAAACATGTATTTATGCAGTCAGTAAAACAGGCAATGGCAGCACATCCACTAGCTGTCTCTTCCTTCCAAAGACAATGACAGCTTTACACTGTTTTCACAAGAAAAATAAGGCCAGCACTATACACCAATTTGTGCTGGTTTTTAGTAACTCTAACCAAAGCTTTTACTGGTTGCCATTTATCAACTATCAAGAGCATTCCTGACATTCATACTTATAGGGAAAGCAAGCTTTCCATGTGAGCATGCTTTTTATTTATTTGTTTATTTTTAAAAATAAGAGTAATTCTGCACAAAAGTCAGACCAGGCAATATCTCAGATTCCTAGTTAAAAAATGTAAAGTTCTTTCAAAGTTTCTCTCCGTTTCTATTGATGAGATTACATGAAGGAAAAATGTCAGAAATCCTGCATCACAGAACTGTGGAGAAGGATATAAGTGACATTTACACTGCTTATTCCAAACCATCGCTGTATATGATTATGCTGATTCACACTGAATCATAATTCACTTGAAAAACAATATATGAATAAATAAATAAAAGATGGTTAATTAGAACAAAAATAGTGCAAGTCTGTCTTTTTGCTTTTTATAACACTACTGTGAATGTCATACTCTCCATTCCCTTAACTCATGTCACTGAAGCCCCCAGAAGTCCAGTCACTTCACTGGGCTTCTGCAGTCATTGAATCCTTTCTTTCAAGGATTTGAAAAGAAAAAAAACCCCAAACTCCTAGCATTTCCTAACACTTAGGTTAGTACTTAGAAGGCTGTTTAATGACTGTGATAATATACATATAAAGTAGCACTTGGATATCCATATGCTCTTTTTGAATGAGCTCAGCATGGATCCAACTGCCATATGAATGGAGGGACAGCAAATTTATGCAGCTGTTAACACAAGTTTTGGCACAGTGCATATCTACCACACAAAGCTGTGTTATTGAGGAGAATATAGTCTTTCAAAAATCCTCTTCTTTGAAAATCCTCACAGTTTCAAATACAAAGACTGATGAAAAAATAACACAATGTGTATTGAAAATGTGTGCATGCTGCAGCTGCACACCATCTTTCCAAGAGATTTCAAAGTTGACTTGGGGCAGTTACCTTTGGTTAATTAGCTCTCTGAACTCCTATCCAGAGATACTCTGCTGGTATCATCAATAACATACCAATTACAATGTAAATTACAAAGACATGAGCATAGGAACTAGAAAGAGACAGACTTATTTTAATCCTTACTAGAGTGGGTCATTATCGAAAAGAAGACTTAAATACTACAGATTGCATTTCACTTCCTACAAGTCTTCTAAGCTGAGCAACTTATCTTGAGATAGTATGTCAGGATATTAATTGCTGTGAAGTACAGAGGCACAGAATTTTAGCTGAGAACACATTCTTATTCATGAATATGAAAGCAGAGACTGAAGCAAGTGATAACTGAACTAAGTGCAACTGAATGCTAGTGATGGCATTTACACAAGAATTTCCTTCAAACCTGGAATACACAAAATTTAGGAATAAGAAGCTCATATTATTTCCCACATTCTTTATTGTATCTTGTTTTTGTACTTTCTTTAGAAACACAAGTCTTAAAAGTATGCTTCATACTGTAGCTGGAATACATGTAGTTCCCTGTTGCATTTTTTGTTTCTCTGCATGGATTGTACCAGTACCGTGGGAAAGCAATATCAAACACATTTATTATCAGAGCAGAACCACAGCCTGCACAATGAAATAAGGAAGTATTTCTACAAGAACAATCAATTTGTCATCATTTCACACTCAGGAAATTTCTCTTCCAAAATACTTGAAAATAAAAAGTTTTGTTTGTTTTTTTGTTTTTGGGGGTTTTTTTCCCTTTGCAGTAGTAAAACTGCAGCAAGTGTAACCTTTTATCCAGTTTAGGAATCTGTAGTTTTGGGGACGGTCGTTATGGGATGGTTTCCCATATGGTAACAAGTTTAATTCTTCGCTTTCTGCTATGTCCAGAATGAGCAAATAGCTTATGCCTTTGAGTTATCATTACTGGAAAACACAACAGGTGTGGAAAAAAATCTTAAAATTATTTATTTGAATATCTTACATTATTCTTATTATTGTACAATCTAGAACCTGGTTGAGATGGGGATCCTTTCTGGAAGAACTCTAGATAAATCCAAGTATAGGACCTGGGACAAACTCATGGAACTTTGTATTACGTAGTAGATAGGAAATTTTGACAGATATAGCTAAATTTTAGAATATAGGTTTCTAAGAATTAAGTATGAAAATAAACATTACCATTAGTAGTCATTGTAATAACTCATACTAATTTTTCAGTTTATCCTGTTCTTTCTGTTATAATTTCCAGTGTTAACAGAATTTTGTACTAAAAATACAACCTAAAACATAGATAAGGGATACCTAGAAATTTTAACATATGTATAGGATCAGTTAAAACTTTTCACGTAGTAAGGCATTGAGATAACTTGTAGCCTTGTAGACAGGTGCACTGGTTGCTTGCTACTGTCATGCTGGTAAGTACTGAAATAGCACATCAATGATTTTAAATTTGTTAGTTTGGTTACAGATTTAATCCTTTTTGGAGGAGGATGAACAAGCCTGACATTCCTCAGGATTCTTCTTCCAAGCATTTGCATTCAGAGGAAGAAAACAGTTCGTAGTTAGAAAATTTTATTGTCAATCATCAAGCTTTTTAAAAATTCATCTACCTGATATCTGAGTATGCTGCTCAAACCTGAACAGTGATTTTTATTCTAAGGCAATTTCTGCAAATTAAAACTAAGTTAAGACAGTTGAAGACAGCTAAAATGTAATAGAATTGAAATATAATCAAGTAAGGCATTAGGAAAGAACCTCCCTCAAGAGTGAAGGGACAGAAGCACTGGATGCCAGAGGAAGTTGCAAAATCTCTCATTTGAAATGTTTACACACATGTCAGGTATCATTAAGTAGGTTTGATATAATGTTAGGATAAGTAGACGTACAAGATGAGCCCTACATTTCTTTAGCTCTATTTAGAATAGCAAACTGCTATTGGCACTGATAGAGAATGCACAGTACCTACATAGTTTGTTATAGCTTGAAGACAGGTCAAATGACAGGTATGATCCTGTTCAGCATATTAAGTTTTCTCTGCGTGTTTTTTTAAGCAACAGGCAGCCAACAGAAACCTCCCAACTTTGAACAATGAAGACTGAAGAAGTACAGCTGGCAGCAAACTGTAGGCAACTCCAGCTGCCTAAATTCTGATCCTTGCCCAAGGCATTGCATTAAAGAGGTATATTTGCTTAAAAATCTATTTAAAAATAAATAAAATATAACTTGGAGTATATCAACACACTCAGATTCTTTTCAAAATGCTGCTGGACTTAGCAGCTAAGCTAAGCTATTGATCAATTGACCTGTGAAGTGTTTGCCATAGGTTTACTATGAATTATTTTAAACAGTAAAGATACACATAAAGACCAAAAAGTTTTGGTCATGTTATTAAAGGAAATACAACCTGGTATCCAAATCCAGGAAAATACAAGATTAAGAAAAACAATACATGTCAAGTCTGGACCATTTTGGAATAATGACCATAACCTCAGAGATTATTAAAATCTTTTGGAAACTATAAGCGTTATCAGAAGGATAAAGAAATATATCACAGACGCCACTAAAAGAAAAATGCTGAATTACACATAACCTTATAACGCTTTCTCTAAGTACTTTTTCCACTGAGACTTTCAGAAATTTAAACAAAACATAAATATCCAGTATGAAATATATTCAAAATTGATATAATGATACTGTTAGCAGTTATTTCTCCTGACCAAAAGCATTGACCAAAACCTGCTACTTTCTCATGGAAACTTCACAAAACCCTTTTTTGTTGTTGTTGTTGTTTACATTTCTCAAAATGTAATTTACAAAATTTTACAAACATTAACTTCATTTTTTTTCCTGCTGCTCAGAACCTGCAATTAGCACACTGTAGAATTCAAATTTATTGCTTACTTTATGATCTCCAGTTTTGAAATGCACAGTGTCTCTTCATTTCTAACAGGTAAAAATAGCATTTTATTTAAATAGTTATCTTAGACACAGAACAGCTTTTAATCTTAGGGAAACAGTGGTATCATACCAATTCCAGACTTTATACTATGCTATTTATAAAGCAAATTTAGGTCCATATTTTGAAGGATATTATACGAAGCCACTGAGAGTGATAAAATAGCAAGATCACTCTGTAGCACTATAATCTCCTTTATTTTAAAGCATGGATAAAGATGTGAGGAAATGCTGTAGCTATGGGCTTATATTTTTAATTAACCTACAATGTAAAATCTTTGCAAAAGCGTGAAATAAGGTATTAGTGTCTACTTTTTTTCCAAATGAATTTATCTAAACCAAGTGTGCTTTATTAAAAGAAGATCATCAGAAAATAATACCAATATATAACAGACTTCATGAACATTGGGCAACTTCAGAATAATCATTCAGTGCTGTTTTACTCAATGTAGAAACAGGGCCCAGATGAATAAAATCAATTACCTTCTCCAAGAAATGAAACAATTTAGAAATAGAAGCAATGTTTATAAAGCATCATATTCAAAGCAAGAGTTGGTTTTACTATTAAGAACAAGACTTCACCAATCAATAAAAGAACTGATAAATGAACAAACTGATTTGTTCTTCCTTTTTTCTACTTCATCTCCCTTCCTCAAAGAAATACATTACTTACAAGCTTTTCAAACTCCCAAGTCCATTTACTTTGGAGTGATGAAATATTGTGTCCACCTGGCAAATAATGTCATAATCATAAGTATTTCACTATGATATCTAACCATTGGCATAACATATCTTTATCTCTTTCTTTTTTTTTTGAAGGAGAATGGCTATAAACTCACATTTTCATACATTACAGAGCTAGCCAATCCTGTAGAAAGGAAGAAAGAGTTCTATCAGCTAGTTCCTAAGCCTTGAAAAAAAATTAATTTTTGACCTTAGAAAAACTGGATTTTAAAAGGAGACTGAGAAAGAGATTCTAAAGAGCAGTGAGACTCCTCCTTTGAAACAAAGACTTGGGCAAAAACCTGCTATACACAGATTTAACTCCGAAATTAGCCATAATATAAGCAAGGGATTGCACAAAATAATCTTCAGAGTCACTTCCTGTCTAAACAGTTACCAGTTTTTATGCACAAGAGCTTAAAGAAAATCCCCAGGAAAAAGAAGCAAGCCAGCTGAAAATCTCTAAAATAACAACCCTGTGTGAATAAAACAAAACAGAATAAAACAAAAATCACCCACCAAACTAAACCTTCAGTGAGTTTCTTTCATGCCAGGATGTGAGCTGTTCATCAGTCACATCACATCAGTCAGACCATTGGGTTATCAGTTAGTACAGTGGACTGGTTCCTAAGCTGTAGTTGAAGCAGTTCAGTCTTAAAATATACTTGGCAATAAACTGCTGAATTTAGAGTCAGGATATTAAGGCAGCTTGCTTTCCGACTTTGGCATTTAGCTCATTAAACTACACTCATGCAAGTGACAGCCAGTTATCTGAGAAAAGGCCATGCTGCATGCAAACAGTTCAGCCTATGTGCAAGGAAGACTGAGCAGTCATATCCTTCTGGAAGTTCAAATCTTTGAATGAATTTACAGTTAATAATAAATGTACGAGCTGCAGGAGATCATATACCACTACACCCCCAGGTTAGAGTAAGTCACATTAGCCCATACGGGCACCACTCAAAACTGTGAGCCTGGAGGACACATCCTCAATCACTGATGCTTCTTGGAGCAGACTTTCACTCAAGGCCTCCCTAATTCTGATAGCCCCAGACACGTGCCGATAGAGAAGCACTTCGCATGTTCTAGTCCCCTGCTGCTGCCTGGTAGAGACTGACTTTGTTCTTTGTCAGCAGTGACTTTGCTGCAGTGCAGGAAACCGATAGAAGGGAAAAAGCTGAGGGAAAATAACTGGGGAATAAAAAGTACTCTGCATATCGCCTGTACATTGTCATCATACCAAGAGGCTTAATGAGCAAGTATTCAGCCTTGATAACGAATGCTGTCATTTACAAAGAAAGCATTGCAAAGATTCTATAGAAATGAAAGCTCCTGTGTGGAAAGAAGTCCTCATAAATGAATACCAAGGAGTCTGTAAACTGCTGAGAGAGTACATTTTCCATGCACCAAAAGTATGCATTTAACAGCCTCCCTCTGTCCTCATGCTTGCAGCTGATAGTCATTAAAGTAGCATTATATCTAGAGCATATTTATCATATTTGCAATGCGAATTTATTACTATTTAAGTAATCCTAGCACCTGTGCCTTGCCATCCCCTTACATTTGCAAGTTTCCTCTATCTTTCACAGCTGACAGACTCTATAAGTGAACTAAAATTTAAATCCAAATCCACTATTTTCCAAATTCTGTCCTTTGAAGTTCACTCACATGAACCTCTCCTACTGGAATGAGAATTACCATAATAATTTGTAATATGCAATGTGTAGACCAAAAATTGAATTCATGAAGATAGAGAAGTCAAATGAACTCTCCTCACATATTTATTCTATAGAATATATATATATTCTATGTCTATAGATGACATTGCATTTATTTCCACTTCAAGGGAAGTAAAGAAAGGTTTACCACCTGCAGTCTTTGAAAGAGGCACAGACAGGTAAAGTGCACTGTGTATCATAGAAGGTTTGGGACTCAGAGCTCAGTCATACAGTAGCTGTGCAGGTCAGTGAAAAATTTCACAGCTCTTCAAAGGACTGAAAACTGGGGTATTTACAGAGGTGCATACATAGGTAGATTTTTCTAAAACAGCCCCCGGAAAGAACTAGATAGTAATATTGGAGGATGCCTTGTCATGCCTGTCTGCAATAGATTTCTCACATCTTGTCCTCAAATCTTCATGCTGTATGTCATAGACAGGTCTCTTCACAAATATGTGAACAAACGCCATTATTTATGCAGCTGTTATCTCTCAAAATTGCTGTAGCCTATACTCTAAATTAGATTGATAGCTACAGTAACATGAACAGTTTAATTTATAATACATACACACACTGTAAATTTACTGCAGGGATTTATTACCAAAAAAAGAGCAACATAGATTAATAAAACATTTTTATAATGTCTGCCTATTTATGTGGCAGATTCACATTCAACTTCTGTACATGAAACTTTTGTCAATATATGCGAAAAATTCAATTATTTTTAGGATGAGAGAGAACATTAAGCCCCCCAATATAAATACTTTCAGGAAGTCAAATTACAAAAATCACCTCTGCTTTTGATTGAAAATAGAAATCACTCAAATCCAAAAAAGTCCTTAAGCTCAAATAAGGCAAAAATCACATTACTATTTCTTATTTTGATTTTCAATACTTCATGCTTCCACTAGATTTCTTGTATCATAATATATTAAAAAAGAAGTTTGAAAAGATCCTCCATCATTGCATATTTGTAACAATATAGGAAGAAATAAGAGATATGTGTCATGTGGCAGTTATTAGAATAAAAACAAAAAGCAGAAAAAGAGAAGAGGGAAATGTTTTTGTCAAACTCCAGATTTTATGTTATCATGAAAGCAGGATCTTTTGACTATTTGTTTTTATAGTCAGAGATCTTAACTTCAAGAGTCTTTTTTTTTCCCCTCTCTGCACAAATATTTCATTGCATAGTATGGGATTATACTTACCTAGTTAGGATCTGCAGTGAGGTAGGAGGTGAATTTTTTGTTGATTGTGAAAACCGAAATGAAGTCTACTAGCAATATGAGCTAAATTAGTGGTTTAGAGACAGAATCTGGCTTTGGATAATCAGCTCAGAGAAACACATCATCCTTCACCATAATTTTATGACTTTTGTAAATCTGTTAAGTATTATGCTAGCATAAGCATTAAAAGTTCCCTCTTGCAAATTGAAGTAATTTCAGATTTACCTTGTCTGACTTTGCTTGATGTATATATTAGTTCCTATTGTCTAAATGTCTTTGTCTCTCATAATTCATAGCTTTGATCTTAAAAGAATCCATAAAAACGTAAGGGCAATTACACCTTCAGGTATCGTTCTCAGACCATGTTAAAAAAGTATGACAAAATGCTTACTAGAGCTGGTTCTAATTACCTCTCCTGCTATTGCAACCCCAAAATTACCTTGCAATAGAATTTGCTGCTAATGTTGTAGAAATGTTCTGAATAGTACACTACATGATTTTCAGAATATATAGCTTGGTTATAATTAGATTAGATTGGCACTAGAATGAATCTTTTATAGAGGCAACGCTGAAATCATTGTAGACTGCTTTTTTGATTCCAGTAATCTAAAATTTGATAATAGATCTGAAGTTACAATTTCTTTACAATGATTTAATTGATTTCTGAGTTGAAAAGTGAAGATGCTGTCATCTTGTTATGGTTTTTTATTGCATCTTTATGGCTCTTATAAATCCAGCTGGTCTAAAGTGGAATGCAATATTTAGTCTCATGCCACCAAAGCCAGACTGTTTAAACAAAGGCTAGTATAACTGAAGAGCTAATTTATCTCATACATGCTTGATATTCTGCAGTGACATTATATGTGAAGCCACTTGTAAAATATCTAGATTCAGCTTGTTCATACTGATACAAACAAATTCTTAGGAACAGAACAAGGGGTAGTAGGTACAAACTGAAACACAAGAAACTCCATCTCCATGTGAGGAAGAACATCTTTACTGTGAGGGTGACGGAGCCCTGGAACAGGCTGCCCACAGAGGATGTGGAGTCTCCTTCTCTGGAGATCTTCAAAACACGCCTAGATGTCACCCTGTGCTTGAGCAGGAGTGTTGGACTAGATGATCTCTAGAGGTCCCTTAACCATTCTTTGATTCTATAATCCTATGATATTTAGATTTTATAGAAGTCATGAGCTGCAGTTATTAACACCTCATAAATACAATCAGTAACTCATTCAATATATATGCATATTGTCTTTTGGAATTGCTATAGCTTGATTGCAATTTTCTGTGGAGAAAGACCTCCCTCTCCCCACAACTTATCAAAACCGCAGCAAAACCAGCATTCTCTTCCCATTTACCCCACCAGAAAAAGTAACTTTTATTTTTATAAGAGTAATAGAAGTGAAGGATATGAAAACAAATAGGTGAAGCTACACAGAAATAATCTTTAGACCAGCATTTCAGGAAACACTTGTGTGTTTTAAAGGTATTAATGTTGCAAGTAGCTTTATAAGAAATTATTAGTTGATTACATCATGCACTGAAGGCTGAAATCCTGATTTCATTGACATTAGTGGATGCTTTGACTTTGACATCCATGAGCTCATAACTTTCCTTCTAATAGAGAGAAAGCATAGATAAGAAGTTTTATTATTTTTTCTGTGGAAGTGGATCTATTGGATTACATTTGCTCATGAGTATTTCTATATAATTGAAATGAAATCAGTAGACAGAATATCACAACATTTTATTATAGATAAGTTTAAATTAAATGCAAATATCCAGATCCTCAATGAGAAATATTTTATTTATTTGTTTATTTATTTGTTTATTTATTTGTTTATTTATTCTTTAATAATGAAATAGAACTTACACAGGGCAAGAGAACCATGTTCACTCTGCATTAAGGTACCACTAGGATATCCTACTGCTGAATAAAATGTCGAATACATATTTTTTTCCTGTTACTCCACATTACACAGTTATTCTTGATGTTTAGTAACTGTAAAACAATTACAGGGGAGGTTTCACTAATATATAAATGCCAAGTAGTTTGTCTGTGAGAAACTAAGGCACATTCTACAATTTAATAATAGATTTGGAATAACAAATAAGAAAAAAAAATGCTTCTGAAAAAATCCAACAGTAGACATTTTTCTTTCAGCTTAGATAGATTAAGATTTGAGAGACTACAATATTTGGAGGTTTTGGCGAAAATATTTTATCAAAACAAAAGCTACTATTTTTTTTCCAAACTATTTTTTTTTCTATCAGTAAAATCAAACTCTGGTATAATATTTGCCTTTTTTTGACAAATTAAAACTTGGAAATAGTCAGTAGACCAAAAATATTTGAAGTGAAGGATCGCTTTATTTAAATTACAGCTGCACTGCATGAGTCAAACCCACTTATTGTGGTGCTGATTCTCTTCAGAATCATGCGACATATTGTCCTCCTGAGAAGACTAAATTGTCAAGAAGAGCAAGCACACTTTCAGGCCACAACCACCAGGTCATGATATACCACAGCAAAAATGGGAAATTCAATTCAGGACTAAAAAAAGGTTTTCTTTTTTTTTTTCCAGTAAGCTGGAGTACTGAAGTTGCCAAATTTTATTCTCAAATGATATCTATTCAGAACTTTCAAGGGCTTAGAAATTAGGAGTTTATATTCAGGTATATGCTGTCAGTAAAATTACTGTATCTTTAACTGACAAAATGCCTGCTAGATACAGGCACTTCTAAGTATTTCCACGCACCATTTTTATTTTTCTCTCTTTCTTACTTGCATTTTCAACAGCAAGGTATTTTCCTCTATTCCTTTGTGTTAATTCTTAAGGATACCAATTCAAAACTAAGATCAATAGGAACTCCTTTTTATTTTACAAAAAAGGTATTAGAAACAGACACCTCAGAGGATGTTAACCAGTTTTGGTCTTGGAGCCTTTGAAATAAACTGAGTTGTCTGAAATAAGCTGTCTTTGGCAAGACAATTAAAGGAATTTGGCAATTCCTTAAAGCAAAGGAATCTCTAATGAAAACTGGAAATGAATCCAATAATTCGATAAATTACAAAATCCTTTAGCACCTATACCAATTATTTACGGGATAATATTATGATTTACCTTTATTTATATGTTATGTTGTCCAGAAGAAATCTATAAAATGTTTTAAAGCTGGATAGCTGGCTACCTAATTTTTTTGTTTCCTGTTTGAAATGCCTCTTTTGGACGAAGTAGTGCGTTATACAAAAATAGATATTTGTGCTCTAAATGTATTTTGGCCATAAAAAGAACTGGTAAAAGCAATTTTGAACAACATGTAGAGATAAATACCACCTACAAATTCATGTTAGTGACATTCACAGTTGTCCTTACTGCTTATGTTAGCTACAGGACTAAAATGTCTTTAGATAGTTAATTTAAATTACCTCAATCTAGGAAATATACTCTTCCTGAAGTTCCACCCTTTTCCCTAAGGAAATTGGTTCCCCAATGCCATATTCAGAAACTCACTAGTTTATAAGAGAAAAATTAAGAAACACAAATAAACTCAAGATAAGAGACCATGGACTTAATATATATTTTTTACTCCACATAGAATGAATATATAGACAGCAAAAAAATAAAATGAAAAAGAGGAGGGAGAGTAGAGGGCAGGAGGCTGGAGTAAACAATGGTTAAGTACAGTCACATAAGGAAAGAAGGATCAACTCTGAAACAAGCAATATTTTTCACATTTTTATGCACTCCTCAATGAGACAGTTTCTGAGCAAATCATAATGGATATTGACTTGCCTAAGTCTGTGCTGTAGTCTTGAAAAGCACATAAGTACAAAAAAAGAGCATCTTACACAAATTATATATTGCAAGTATTTTGTTCAGCTTCAGGTGTAGGTAATACAAGAGCTCCACCTAGAAGGTAAGCCAGTCTACTCCAAAAAAAAGTATTTGTCTTTTTAGTATTTAGCTAAAGTTCAAGTTTAGTTAAAGTCTGCCTGCAAACCAAGTTAAAAGGTGCATCTCCAGGATGTATGTAGCTACTGAGTAAAGAATTATTCACTGATTTGGTGTTCAGGAGTGCTGACAGTCTGCCATTATTCCTGCTGGAAAAAGCTACCCTTACATCAGGTGCTCTGATGGATATTTTTTTTTTTTTTTGGCCTAGTATAGTGGTATATATTTATGCCTACTGTGTGCAGATGCCTAACAATATGTACTTTGACATGGAAATATCTAGCAAAGACAACAACAAATAGCCAGCCAAATGTTAGCCACTGTGCTGAGTTCATCTTCAGACTCTTCTGCTCAGATGTGTGAATGATTTCCATCTGTTCCCCTGCAAGATAAAGATTTAGAACCGCTAAATCACCTCCTTCCTTTTTTTTTAAGCCAGCTTGCACAAGCATGTCTTGTCCGTGTACATAAGTATGAATGCTTCCTATCTCCATGACAAGTGCAGTGAAACCTATGACTTGCAAGTCTCTCCTTCCTGTGACTCCATGTTTTCCAAATAAAAATCCAAGAATCCAAGTGCTTTCAATCTCAAAGACAGTGTGATACACTGGGTCAGTATAGCACTATGTCTGCCAGCTGGATGCCAGGCAGTCGTGCCAAAATAAGGAATTAAAGAGTCTTCTGATGCCCAGCTTTGCTGTTTGTACACACTGAACATTACTGTACCCATGACTTAAACTAAGATTCCAACAGTGGAACAGCAAAAACTCTGCCTAACAAAACAAAGATTTTGCCAGCAACTGAGTGAGGAGATGTTACAGCAATTTTTCTGTAGGCAAAACTTGTGTTTTGTCCTACCTGTACTTACAGGCAATAGTACCAGCTGGGTCTAACATAGATATCTATCCATTTTGAATAAAAACAAGAAATTCAGCTGTAAATAGTGTAATGGATGTGTATTACAATTCTACGCTTGCAGAGTTGCAATAAATTGTACATTTACACGGTCTGATTCCTGAGTATTTTTAGAAAGCCCTTATTCTTCTGCTTACTAGGACAATGAGTATTCGGTGGCAACAGCACTTTAAATCTGTTCATCTTCAGTCCCATGTACCTTCTACCACCTTTTATTCTTGGTGTGTATCAAATATAGGAAAAGCAAAGTATACATACACAAACATACATACAAAATACATAGCCTTTTTCTTCCTAAAGCAATTTAAATTTCCCAGTGCTATCTGTAACAGAGCCACACCATCATTTGTGTCAGTTTAAATCAGAATATCTTAATCTCACATTGCTGCTGAATTATAAACTAAAGGTACAGCCTTAGACAAGCTAGCAATCTCTGAGATATGTAGTAGCAGAAGGAGCTTCTCTAGTGAAGTTAAGGAGTAAATTCTCTTCCTATTCTCTTATACTGCCCTCTCACACAGCTGTGTATATCACGATCAGCTACTGATCATGAAGGGATCACATACACAAAAGCTCACTAATATTTGATCAGAGCATTTGCCAAGAGACATCACTACTTCTAGCAAAATTCACATCACTCATGCAGGACGAGTCAGACAAATTGAAGGAATGGAGCCAGCAAGCCCGAAAAAAAAATAAATAAAGTTGGTGTATAATATGTGAATAAGGACAGTAAATTACATTTCTGGGAGCCTCAAAAAAAAACTTCATGGCTCTATAGCTTGTGTCAGCATGAGTTTTGCAGTTTTGCTGTGATCAGTCATAATAGTTGTGGTGTATTAATTCTCCCATTGCTTCCTTCAAACAAACTGTCAATGTCTAACCATGCATTACTACAGTATGAATCAAATCAGGTGATATTTCATGCTATACATACAAACCCACAGATCCTACTTCAAATAGTCATAATTCCAAGGATGATCTATAACAGGTTTTAGAGATAATCTTACACCACAGAATCTGCTAAATGGGCTGTCAGTCAAGTGCTAAGAATGCACAGGACAGACACTGAATTTCTATGAACACTAGATATGATGTAGTTACTAACTTCATACTGATCATGAAAAACAAAATTGCTTTCAACACCTATAGCTTAACTGGGTAAACTGTTTAGACCTATACAAAACTGTAGACCTATACAAAATAAGTTGGTCTCCTTAATGAAAATGGACTTTTTTCCCTGAACCTTTAAGAATCTCTCACCATATCTTAAAAGATATCTTTGACTATCTAGGATTACGACTCAGAAAGCAAAGAAGGAAATGTGGACTTACCACAGAAATTTCTTACATATGTATTTCAATTTTTAGATTTGTAACTTCCTGGAATTTTTAAAGACAAACATTTGAACAGAGTTCAAGTCAAGCGCCTCCTCTTTCCACTTTGCCATTTAGAGTCTATTTCAGTGACTAAAGTGCTTCATTGGCTTAAAGAATGTTTCCAGTTTAAAGCAGCATTACACTTGCATATCTTTGAAGGAATGTCCAGACTTTCCACATCTTCTGGTTTCCTACTGAAGGTAGGCATCTACTGACACTTATACTGAATATAGGTGCATTCAGTTACAACTTGCCTGCACTCCGTACCACAGCAGTTTCTCCAGGTTGCTAGGACAGGTGTTTTGAGAGCAATGCTATCAAATGACACTATCCCCAAAAGGTACTGTGGAATCTAAACACATTACTTTGTCGTATTTCTACAATTATGAGCATTTAACTGCTGTCTTATCCCTGTTACATTTAAATGAGGTACAAGTCATGTTCTCATGAAAAGCTGCAGGAACATGACAGAAGTGATGACCTATGTAGGCAAGTGTAAAATATCAACTTCTTTTGCATGAAAAGGTGTTTGCATCTTCCTACAACTCCTCTGATGGTATTAGCAACATTGCATTTGCAACTTAACTCTAATAACTTGCAGCCATGAGAAATATAAAAGGATGAGGATAGGGCAGAATTATCATACTTAGTCTCATCGCTTTTCAATCTTGTCTTTAGTCTGGGCTCAGGTGTTCAGGCAATTCTCATTCATTCACAAATCTCTCTTGCCAAAGAGGAGAGGTTACATTACATGTTGGGACAAAGTTGAACTGATGGTTTATCTGTCTTCTCTTTGTACTGAGCTACTCCAAACCCTTTCTACCATTCCAAATATTATATATATATTTACAGAAGATGCACTGAAAATTAAAACTTTGTGTTTACTTCCAAAACATCACTTTTTTTTTTATAACTACAATTACTAATAGGGACATTAGTTTAACTGCATGTCACATTAGATCTATGCTATCACACTGCATTAGAGCAAGATCTGGTATGAGATCAATTTTCCAGAGGCTTGCTTGTCTTTCTCCTACTCTCAGAAATAGGGTAGAAGAAATTAAACAAGACTTGTGTGTGATGAGGAAAGGTTCGAGTTTTCTCATCTTTCAGTGCACTGGCAGTTTCCAGAACAGACCATATTACCAGAACTAGCACCTTAAATGAGTGACTGACAAAGATAAATTTTTATTTTGACTGTCTACTTAAGTCCTTCTGAGTGTGTATGCATTTGTTCGGTCATGTAGAATAAAAAAAGAACTAACAAAACTGCATATTCTCCAACTTTAGGCACCTTTACACACCAGTGGATTCAGATGAGGGTGTTCTTCACAGCCTGTCTAAATAGGATACAAATTTTTGTTCTTTCTCAGCTGTGCTCAAAGTCATTGTCACAGCTGCTGCATTAAACAGCCTTAGGGGCTTCAAAATACCTCAAAAGGTTGAGATTCAAGCCAAATGTGTGGGGTTGTGTATGTTTGCTGCCAAGGTTCCCTTGAAAAAACTAGATTATTAGAAAAAGGAAAAGGGAAAGAGAGAAGAAGAGCTGCCAAAGGCTAGGAGAACAACTATCAAGGCAGGAAATAATCACTCTAAAGAGAAAGAAAATAGAAGAACAGTTAGGGAAGAAGAATAAAATGCCCAAGGATTCTTTTCCACCAAGAATTAAAAAAAAATCCACAAATAACTATTTTTGTGTGTTTCCCTCTTCTCCTCCCCAAACACTACAGATAATTCTCTTTCCACACTTGCACCATGTCAGATTTAAAAACAGGTGCCCCTGGAGCTGATACCTACCTGCATACCTTTGAGATGTGCAATAAGGCTACTTACTCATAAGGCTAGTGTCAAAAAAATAAAAATCAAAGCTATCAATCCCTTCAGTTATTGAAGTCATAATCTCTGAGGATAGTCAAATAAATTAAATATTTTTTAAAAAGTATTTCTATGAACCTTTGCTTTCCCTCCCCCCACACACATGATTTGACTGCATAAGTTGATCCTTACATGAGTAAAATACACATTATTGTTATTATTATTGTTATTATGTTCAGTAAATATTGTTGGGGTTTTTTTGAGGGGAGAGGTATCTCTGGAAATTCACAAGAAATCTGAAAAATATAATGTTTAAACAGTACATACACACACAGGGTTGGATTTCTATTTTGCTGAAGGTAAGAGTACATGATTTAGATTAATAACCTGAGAAATTTAGGACCAGTTGGCATATTGCTGTCTACCTTTAATTAGTAAGCATGGAAAAGCCTTGCTTATGCCAACTTTCATAAATCCTATTGATCAGCAACGAGTGCTTACTTTTGGAAACAGAATTCCGGACATGAGCAAGTTCTGAGTTAAGATAAGACCGATCAGAACTGAGCCACATCTCTGTCAACCTATCAGTAATTCTTATCTTTCAAAAAAATTGATAATGTTGTTTAGCTAAAATAAAAATGCTTGTGTACCATTTACATATAAAACAATTTGAAAACAATATAAAATAATTATATCAATTTGACATAAAACAATTGATTTGAACAAATATAACAAAATAATATAACAATTTATATAAAACAAATTGATATACAACAATTTGAAAAATAATGGGAAAACAAAACACAATTATATAATTCATTCTGTAATCTCAGTAAGCAAGGAAGCAAAACTTGGACTTGAGCAGAACAGAGCACCTTGGAAAGGCTGTTTAGATTTCCTTCTTATTTGAACATTTTATTCCTTTTTCATTTGTATAACCTTTTTACGGGTAAAATGCTGCCAATGCCAAGAGAGTGTTAAAATAAAATGAGGATGTTTTATACTCTGTTCTGAAGTCAGGATGGGGCAGTAGATCCTGTTCTCACTAATGCCAAACAATCATCTCTCTCTGTAGATACAGTGACAAAATATTTTAAAAGCTTGGCTATTCCTCTGGAAAAACAAAACAAAACAAAACAAAACAAAACAAAAACCCACATAGGTTTGCTTGGGAATTAAATTATTTAAAAAGCGAGCTGACCAAACAGCAAAAGAAAAAACTTAAAAATTATAAGAGTAAAATTTCAGCTGATCTTACCATAATTAGCATAGCTCCTATTTCCTTTCATTTATCTTTACCTCTCCCCTTTCACAGTCAACCCCCTCTTCCCTCCTAAAAAACACTGATTCTGTTAGAAACAATGTGCCCTTAAGTTTAATCAGTGATGTGGTACTCATTCATTTAGCATAGATATGAAATTGCTGTCTTTGAGCTATTTACAGCTGTATTAAGAGGGAGAAAGGCTTTAGCTTTTCATTTGTTTTTTTTATTTTTCAGAAAAGGAGCTTTTATTTGTTTGTTATGTGACAAAGCAATTTTCAGATCCTCAAGACATCCTTATTTGCAGTTAGGGAAATAAGATTCCAAACTTGAAGGCAAAGGAATACTAAACTGTGGCCAAAAACACACTCACTTTGCTTGAATACTTCAGGCATATAAACATTAACTGGATTAAACTCCAGCTAGTTTGAAGAGTGCATTATTATGTACATCAATTATGGATTGCCAAGATACTTATATTCATTTAATATTTATTTTTCTGTTGAGGTTAACTTGGACTTAACTTTTTCAGGAATATTTATTTAATAGTAAAAACATCAATTATTTTAGAAAAAAAGTAACCATTTTAAACTTAACCACTTTTTAAACTTAATACAAATAAAAGAGGTTTCAGATATGAGATCTTATAAATTTCATTTAGAATGGACAAAGAAAAGAGAAACATACTAATCTAAACACCAGGAGAAGGGAGGGGCTATAGGGAAGAAGTGCCAGAGAAAAGAGTTATTTGTTCATGCTATGCTGAATAGCATGTTGTTACACATATATGGGCATAGTATTTTCTCCTAGCCATACAATGTTTAGGGAATAAGAGGGTGTGGAAAGATCTGATCCAGTGCAGAAAGCAAATGAAGATAAAGTAATAGAAGTGGTACAGATCTAGGATGTGCTTTCTTAGGAAGTGTGGCATCCTTATATCTACAGTACAGCTTATAGTCATCCTTCAAAGAGTTGTGCACCAAACTTGTTTGTAAATTGCACTTGATCTGAGTGCAATATTTCTCTTCTAGCTCATGAATTCCCACATTTTGGGGGGGCCAAACTCGGCTCAGTGGTGGCCAGTGATAGGACAAGGGGTAATGGGCATAATTTGAAACACAGGAAGTTCCATCTCCATATGAGGACAAACTTCTTTACAGTGAGGGGGACAGAGCCCTGGAACAGGCTGCCCAGAGAGGTTGTGGAGTCCCTTCTTCAGAGGTCTTTAAAACTCACCTCTAGGTGGCTGAGCACGGGGATTGGAACTAGATGATCTGCAGAGGTCCAGTGCAACGTCACCCATTCTGGGACTGTGGGATTTTGTGAATAAATAAAAGCCTAAAACAGCTTGAAATCTGAATAGACATTACAAGAAGCAATCCTTTTCTCCCCATTCATTTTCCTTTGTTTTCCAAAATATAAACTCCACTTCCTTAATGGAAAGTGTGAAACCTATTCACACTGCACTTGGATAATACTTAGTACTCTTAAGCCTTACTTACAATGTTTGTAGGACTACTATGTACAACAGCAATATCCTCTCCCTATTTAGAGACTGTTTCCATAAAGTACATGCTAAAGCATTACCTTGATGGGGGAAGATAAGCAATAAATAGTAAGAATGAGATTTTTACACATTGCAATACTCCCACGACTATGTCTTCATATTCTGAACATATTTAGAAATTTTATTGATTTTCTCTCTAACACTCAGGTAGGCTGTCCTCTCAGTGAAAATTTTAATTATTCTGAGAAGGGAGGAATTTACAGATATCCAATTGTCATTTTAGATCCCAAATAGCTTAATGCTGCAAACAAGCCCCAAATTCCAAATACTCTTGTTTTTAAGGCTGAAAACATCATCTCATTTTGTGGTCACCGTTTATTTACAAAACAAACTTTTTTTCTATAGGTGAAAGTCCGTATCATTATTGGCTTCTGCAGTCTTAATGCAGAGCCTAGGGGTGACATGCATGATCTAAAAGCTAAAATTGACTTCTCAGTAAACTCATCTCACAGGGGCTGCTAAGCATCCTTCAGAGCAAAACAAATTGAAGTTCTGAAGCGGCCTAGATTCAATCAGTAGAGTATAAGAACTCTAGTTCTCTGGCAACACCTTGAGGCACTGGATTTCCTAGTAATTGCTGATTTATTAAGAGAGGATATTTCTAATAACAAAAATAGCAGCACATCAGAATAAAGTTGAGATTTCAAGTAAGCTTGTAAATAATCAAGCTTATAACAAGGCTGACCTTTAAATTTAAATGGTTGGATGGACCTGAAAGCAGAATTTGAATCCAAAACTTTCATATAGAGAGTACAGTCCACCAATTTCAGTTAAAGGAATATGTGGCAATGAAAAGATTCCAGCTGCTGCAGTCAGCATATACATGAAATTTCCCAATAATATTTTTTCCCGTAAAAACAAACAAACAAACAAACAAATTTAGCACACAGAAAAGACAAGACAAGACAACTTGAAAAGGGTATAATTCTCAATAATGTGTTTTGCATGTTTAACCTGAAAGAAATTTGAAGTGGAATTTGTAAATGTATGATTCTGGTCATCAAGTGACACTTTCTGGAACTTGGTGAGACTAGCATCTGTATATGTCTCCATGCATGAGGGATATTTCTCAATGTGAGAGCATTTAATAACTGAATGAGTAGCTGCTGTTCAGTAGAAGTAAAAACTGAGAGCCTTTTCTACAGTTAGAAACTATGGTGGTTCCCTCCAACCCAACAGGATTCTCTGACAAACATCTACAAATGTTTAGTCTAAGTCAATTTAATTAGGAGTGATTTTTCATCATTGAGTCCTTTTAAATAGGCAATTTGAGACATAAAATGTATTTATTTTTGAAATACCATGAACTCTAAAATATTAAAAAGAAAACATTTTGTATTAATTTATATTTAAGGTCAAATATGAAATAGCTCGTAATGTGTTATAATATAAAGCCAGTTAAAGGTACAGAGAGGAATCAGGCACCTTTATATCTACTTGTACTTTGTAACTGCTAAAAGAGAAGATTAAAGAAGAAACAGCCTGTTTTGAGGAAGAATTTGAAGTTCATCAAGTTTTCTTCTATGCTTTCTCTCATACAGCACTTCAGCACTCCAGCACCAGAATAGTACCAAATTACTGTCGCTACAAATAAAAAAAAAAAAAAGGGAGAGACTTCCAGAGAGAATACAATTTACAGGTTGATTTAAAAAAAAAAAAAAGTTTATATAAAGACTGTATTTAAAAAGCATCTATAAGGAGATATTTAACAGCTACAATTGATATATTGGGAAGACAAGGGAAGCTATGTTATATCAATTTAGAATCTCTCTAGTGTCACAAACTGCTCTATTCATCTCCAAATATGGCTTAAAATCTCTGCAGAGCAGCAATATGACTCAAAATATTTCCAAAAGATCCTATAAAAGGCAAGATGAAGACTACCAATCAAAGCTGTTAGCAGGAAGCAGGGGGTAGTCACACCAAAACAAGTCATGCCTTTGCACATGTTTCCCCTATGGGAAAGAATGAGAACTAAGAACTAAGAGAAGTGAGTGACAGATCACATATATTAGTCATGTTGCTTAACAGAACAGATGCTCAGAAAGTAAAGTCTTAAGGATAGTACAGGAAGCCAAACAAAATATGAGAAATGTTAAGCACGCCAATGCTGCCACCTAACTCTCAGCAGTCTTGTATTTGATTTCATCAGCATAACCTGTGACTTTAAAGGGCTGTCCTTATCAGCAAGGACAGGCAATTTCTGCTGATACAGACAGAAAGATAGTGACATTCTTACACACCTCCATATATACAAAGTCATTCAGATTCTCAGCTGATACATACATGTTGGAATCACAGAATCCCGAGGCTTAAAAGTACCTCAGGAAATCATCTTGCCTGTGTGAATTTTCTCTAGCTTGTCGTGATCCTTTCTAAAATACTACACCCAAGATGAAAAGCAGTACTCCAAGAATAAACTGAAAGGACTATTTCACCTGCTTTGGCAGCTATCCTGCTTAAACTTCCCACTTTTTATGTTTTTTTGTTTTTTTTTTCCAAGTGCCCTCTCAACCTAGTTTATTGTATTGAAAAGCTCCAGGATTCCTCAACAATGCCAACCTTAACCCAGAAAATCAACATTTATAGGTAAATCTTTAGACTCTCGTCAATCATTTGAGAAATTAAATCCCATGCTGACAGGCAATTTAGCTCATTTCAATTATCTGCTGCATGCTTACTGGCAGTACAAAAGACACGGGTGTCAACCTACGTTGCCATCACTGCTCAGGAAACACCAGCTAGTGCTGAAATTGCACATCAAAATGGATTTTCTTAGCACCTCCCATCAACAGTGTTTCCTCTTATTTTCCATCTCTTAGACTGAGTGAGACTCACACCTGGAGTTGTCCAGTTGTCCTTCTAGGTCACTCTTTTATTTCTAAATGTTACCAGTTGCAGATACTTAGGCAAGCAGAGTCTGCGAAAAAAGTATACAGAATGACTATTTGCACTGTATTGAAGAGAATTTCCACTTCAATAGTCAGAGTAATGCCTGTCCAATAACCCCAAATATTAAGACAAAGTAGTAAGAAGTCAAGTCTAACAACGTAAAGCTATAATCTTGAGCAGATGAGGAAATTGTCATTTCTTTGGTCTTCCCGTTTGATTAGTTTCATTGCATCTCTCATGCAATGACCCACAAAATTCTGCAAGGAACTTGATATCAACAATCTCTGCCATCTCTCTAAGCTAAAAGAGAATATAGACATTAGTAGGCTGAATTCAATTGAAACAGTGGAGAAAGTACGAAGATCAGAGGCTTTGAAATTCAGCACACAAACTGAAGAAATGTGGGATCAGCACTGCACAATAGAAACTTAGGCAGCTAATCCAGCTAATGTATTTCTTTGCACCAACTGAAGATATGACTGCTGCTCTTTAACAAAGCTAGGAGCAAAACTTCCAGTTTCTAATTAGACTGTATCTATAAATACTTGTGCAACTAATATCCATATATATAGCCATATGCTATTTGTAAAATACCTGTATGTATTCTTGCATAATTGTCTGCAAAGTTAATACCAAAAGATTGTCTTAGTTTTGGTAACTAGGCAATATAATTCTGGTTTGTTTTTATAAGATCAGTAGCATACAATTCCTTTTTGTGCCTTTAAATTCATATACAATTCTTGGTGAAATGGTTTTGCCAAGCTAATGTACCCACAAGTTAAACAGTCATTTTCACAGGCTCTGTTGTTTTTCTCTGCACCTATTTATTGTCTTCAAGAAAGGAGACACCTATTAATCATTCATAAACACACTATATACAGAGAAGGAGTCTCTGAATATTCTACATTCATTTCCTGGGGAATCAGTGGTGTTTTGAAACATCTTTCTGTATTGGAAATACGAACTAATCCAGTACTCTGAAGAGACAAATACTGAGTTTGTAATGATGGCCCAGTATATAAATCAGAGAAAAAAAAAAAAATCAGAGAAAATAAAAAAAAAGAAAGGAACGGGATAATTTTTCCATCCATCTTAGGAAAGTGTGTGAATAAAGAGTTCTGCAAGGATTGCGATCCTCTCTTGGGAGCAAAATAAGCAGATTCCATTTAAAGTAGGAATCATATTTCCCCAATTAATCAAATGATTATTTCAGAAGGTTATATCTCTGTCTAGTTTTCTATTTGCCCAAAGAGTCATTAAGGTCACAGGAGAAAGGAGCAGTGTCTCACTCTGCAAAACAGTTCCCCTTCCGCGATCCAACGGGTGAGCTTACATAAAAAGATCAAGAGTTTTTGGTTGAAGAAAAAAAAAAAGGAATGACTATAAACATGCAGGGGATTTACATTAAAGCATATTTTAAGAACCTCTTTTTTCTTTCCATAAACCAAATCTGCATCAGTAATGGAGTTGCATTAAGCTCTGTACAATTCAAAAAAACCCATTAATCTATGTATACGAGCATCTACCCAATTATTTACCTTTGCAAATGAACGTGTTAGAAGCATATACATTCTAATTAGTGAAACCACTCATTTTTACAAGAATGAATTAAAATTCTGTTTTCAAAATACAAAATTGAATTTATGGCAATCTTGGCTGAATTTGAAAAGCTATCCACATGTAAAATATAGTTGAGTTTAACTTTTTTCCAGGTCCAAATTAATTCAAATGCCTATGTTCAAAAGCTTGGGCTGAACACGTGGATACTTATAGCAGTGATTGTTGAACAGGGTACAGCTAACACTAAGTCACACTGTAGAATTTGCTGGAGATGCTCATGGCATTCCCCACAGATCTATTTTGGAAAAATACTCTATAAGCATCAGACAGTTATCTAGTGAGATATTTCATGAATACACAACCCCCTTGTAAAAAAATTCTACAAGCTAGACAAAGAACTGCTTTTGAAAACATGAATACAGTTTGTTATTTTTGAAAATATTGCTATTCCCAAACACATGAAAAACTTTACGCTTACAGTGTCCCAACAGTCAGAGTGGTACTGAATAACTTAATCTGAACCAGGTTCAGCCTGGCTTCACAAGTGTATTGGAGAATCACTTGAGTGGATAAAAATGCACACATCTGCATCATCTAGGCATGCAACATTACACAGTTTAATATCTTAAGAACAGCTATATCTCCCTGAAGAGATAAACAAGGGCTGTTAATGATCTACTTTAACCAAATATCTTTTTTTTCTCCAGGTTTTGAAAGCTGAATATGGTAATATATATTTGCCAACTCTTAAGAGTGTAAAACTCTATCATATCAATCCAAAATAACATAAATATGTTGAGTTGGCTGAACATCAGTATAAACTAATCAAGCATGTTTAACTTTTTTCTGTTCCATCTCTACACACATGCAAGATATTACAGTAAACAATCTTTAGATGGCCTTCTAATTGGTTATCACAATTGTCAAAAACAATAAAGAAACTAATAATAAAACCCTGAGTGAGCCTACAAATTTTACATACAGCAAAAGTGTTTTACAATGATATTTGCAGTTTGGTACACACCAGAATAAGCTTGTATGAATACAGTCTCTTGTATTGCAGTGTTGACAAAGTCTTGATCTAAGATTTCTCATGTGAAGAACTGTAAAAAGAGAGAATATTACAGAAGGTTGAAAGATGCTGACAACTTGAACAGAAATTAATATGCTGTTAGCTGAACATTATCAGTTATCACTGGTAATTAATTAGAACTGCTAGAGTTCACTCAGCCACAGATAAAACATAGCTTGGGAGCCATCTGTAACACTTTCACTGAAATGTTTATAGCCATGTGCAATCTCCATAACTTCTCTGTGAAGGTTTACAACATCTACCCTTAACTTGATAATCTCTTCTATTAGTACAGTATATAAATATGCACTTGATAACACAAATCTACTCTGCAGTAGAAAAAATGTCCAATAAATGAGTTTTAAATTTGTCACTCTTTCAAGCCTTTCCTTTGAACAAAGGTCCAGAGAAATACAGTTATGCAGTTCTGGCAAACATTTACTTTATTCTTGCCATCCACAATATTCACACTTAACTCTTCACTCTGCAGAGTTGATATGTAGAAGAGATTCCCTTGGAGAGTATGGTTACCGTTAGTTTCTTTACTAGTATACAAAATAGATTTAGATAGCAAAGATATTAAAAATATGACCTATTTCTCTGATATTTTACTTCATCATCATATACTATAGTTTTATGCTATAGTTTTATGCAAGTTAACTTTTATGTTTGCTACCTAAAGCACACAGTATTGAGTGTACAAAACATGGCACACTTGCCAGTTTAGGTCACAGTATCCAAGCAGAAAAGAAATACTTGGCATATTATTAGAAGCCTAAGTCACCATGTTACATTGAAATATATGAATGAGCTTAGGTGTTAGAAAATTAATCAGAAACTACAAAGGCAGCAGGTGCAGTGCTGTAAAAAGAAAAGCAATCGATGAAAAAGTTGCTAGGTTTCATTAAAAAAAATGGGAGAGAAGAATATTGATTTTTCAAATTATTACCTAAAGAAACTGTTGTGACAGCACATTTGACAAACAGCTTGAACAGAAGCAGTCGAGGATAGGAATTATTGTTCTCAACTTACTTAGGATATAATTTTTTTTTATTTATTTTTCTATCAGCAGCCAAAATAAGAACCACTATAGCAAATTATCTTGATATTCTGTGGTTAGAATAACATGGCCCTGAAACCAAGCAGTTCTTGTACGAAAAAAACATGGCTCCTACAGTTTTTGAATATGCAAATTAAGTCACTTTTGTTTAACCACAAAAGAGATGAGTCAAGAACAAGTTGTCCCCTGCAACACCCATGGTTCATTTTATTAACTTGAACTTCATTAGTCCTGTTGACACTGTATTAACTGATTTCATTTATATTTTCTCTTATAAGATTCTAAGCTGATGACTCATCAGCCTCTTTATATTCACAAATCAGTTAACTTCCCTAATTTGACAAGAACAAGCTATACACTGCCTTGTGTTGCACAGGATGGCACTGTCATGTTTGCAATTCAAGGTAAACCACATGCATTAAACAAGTAGCACTTTTTCTTTTCATGTGGCAGAATTATCCTGAACTTGACGTCTGGTTGTAATGGACAATTCTAATTACCTAACCATCTTCTCAAAAAAGAATAGAGAGAAAGCAGAAAGCAAGATGCAGACCATTGAACTTTAGAAACCTAAAAATTATACATCTAAGTCTAAACTGGTAATCTATCTTCTCTCTTCATGTAAAAGAAAAGGTGATTTCAGAGAATTCATTTCCTCTTAAAATTATCATTGCTCTCTAGCGAGGCCTGTTTCCCTCCAAAAATTATAGACAGAGCCTAGATAACTAGTTTTGGCTTAGATGACTAATTTGGAAGATGTGTCCATCATATTTTTTGAGTGCTTTGTGAACAGTTTGTGATACAGTAGGTGCAGAGAGCACTCAAAAGGCTTTTAGGTATGATTCTTAAGAACAAGGATGATATAGCTTTAGAAAATCAGAGATTACACTGAAGTTATTTCTTGCTGTAAGCAAACAATAGAGTTAATGCCTAGGAGGAAAAATAAAATAAAATAAAATAAAATAAAATAAAATAAAATAAAATAAAATAAAATAAAATAAAATAAAATAAAATAAAATAAAATAAAATAAAATAAACTCTAATTAAAACCTCCCTACTTTCAAATAAGTAGATTTCAACAAACTTTTATAATCAGTGAATAAACATATCTGTGTCTTGGAGAATAACTCATCCTTCCCCCCAACCAACAGCAAAACAATGCAAATAATCCTCTTGTTGAAGAAAGAGTACTAATCTAGCTAACTGAGATTTCTTCATAAAAGAAGAATGCTTGCAGAAAATAGAAAATGCCTGTAGGTACAATTCAGGAAATGGCAAAGCAAGAAGTTACTCCAAAAGAATCAGTTTAATGAAAATAGTCACAGAAAAATTGAACTATTTTGCACTTGAATCATCAGATGAATTTGAAGAGACAGAAGCATCTAACTGTGTTTGTTGCACAAAAATAATTTCTGAAAAGTTCTTTTCCAATTAACACTATGGGAATGAAGGAAAGTAGGAAAGGATAAGACAAGTTCTTAGCTCTGCGTGGAAGGTTTCACCCCCTAAAAAACTGAGTTGTTGTATTTGCCAGTGGGAATTATGTGAAAAGAGCCAGGGAAGAAATGGAAAGGAATGAAAGAAAAATAGGGAAAGGAGGGAGGGAGGGAGAGAGAGAGGGAGGGAGAGAAAGGAGGGCGGAAGGAAGGGAGGAAGGGAAGGGAGGAAGGGAGGAAGGGAAGGGAGGAGGAGAGAAAGGGAGGAAGGAAGGGAGGAAGGGAGGAAATCATACTCTGCCAAAATCTCACAAAGAGATTTAGGTGTTGAACTATAATAAAAATGCACATTAACTGAAGAAGACTGGAAGATGAATAACGCGAGTCTTGCTCACCTTTTCTCACTGAAAATACTGAATTTAGTTAGCTTGCATTAAAGAATGAGGAGGCACAAACATTATTTAATTATATAAATGATTGAAAATAACAAGGGACTAATCCATTTTCCATGGTCTGGAATCAATACATTCAGTCTTCTTGGTATTTGGAGACGTTTAATAAAATCTATCCAGAATGACATAGGTAAAGACAATCATGCTTTAATGCATTGTCTCTGACCATTTTTGCAACAATCTTTGAAGTTCTAAAGAACTATTTGTATTGGAACCCAGAAGATGGATGGTAAATACAAGATTTACTATCAGTGATTACATACATTTTCTGTAAAAAAAAAATATTTTGAGAGACTTTCACGCAAAGACAATGCTGCTAGATGTTTTTTGAGGCATAAATAACAGGGTGCACCCAAAATTAAGATTACTGATAAAGGAAAATGTTTAAGAGAATGAACTGGTGGGCAAGTAAGGAAACAAACCAGTAGATATATTATCTTAATTCTTCAAGCATTTTGCAGTCCTGAAAAAGAATTTTCAGGACATTCGGTCACAGAATGAATAACAGCAATTATATTTTATTTGAGGTAACATTTATGTAAATACTATCTGAATCCAGGAATTTCACTTGCTGTGACATATTCTGTTTTGGGCATCAAGAGCAAAGCTAAGCCAAAGACAATATTTACCAACAAGAATGGGATCAGAAAAAAACCTGCATAATGAATAATAATTATAAGTTTCATGGTGAAGCACTTCATTCTTTGGTAATATCTACCTTGTCCATTTCTTCTGCTTTTTCATAAAATAACTTTGTACATTAACCATGTGAAAAGTGTCAACATACATGTCTCCTTTGGCAACGCAACTACTTCATATTGGCACAGGTGCTCCAGTCAGCTATTAAAAGGAAGAAAAAATACATCCTTGACACTTCAAAACATACACATACAGATAAATAGAATGTGGTATATCCTGGACTACTTTTTGTTGCAAATATCTAATCAATCTCTCGTCTGGTATTCATCACGTATCTGTTTTTGTCTGATTTTTGTGCCTTTTTTTCCCATTCTTCAGTAGCGTCATCTGTATAAGGCAAATCAAGTGTTACAAGGAGAGTGACAGTAGCCACTCTTCTCACTTTTATAACTGCTGTTTCACTTTCCTTAACCCAGCCATCCTGCTACTGAGCTACATCAAGAAACACTCAGCTCTGTCAAGAAATATACAGTGGTGCAATAGAAGTGAAGAATGTGAGTAGTTACTAACACAGAAAAAATAAATTAAGTTTTATTAGATATTTTAAAAGTACTGTATTCAACATACACTGAACACGATGAAATTATTGTTTAGAAAGGAATATTATAAATGTTGAATTGTTGAGTTATCTTTAAGAAGCGGCTAGAATTTTTTTAATCCATTTTTTTTTTAATGCACAGTTGACTTACTGCTCTCTTTTATTTTTAAATTTGACATCTCAGGTGGCCTAGCAATGATGTTGTCCTTCCTCTCTAGAAACAAGGATATGGCTTTCATTTCTCTAATAGCTGCAAATCAGAGGTTTGCTTCAAGCTTGCAAGAATTTGTCCCTCCTGTGGCTCAGATTTTTCCCATCATGCCTGGGCCTGAGTACCTAAGTCTGTATCCAAGAACTGCATTTTCACATTGAATAGTATCCACATCAGATAGATTAGCGTATCCAGCTGAATGCTATAAAGCCAAAGACTAAAGGGTATTACACTAAGACAGAAGGAAGAAAGGAAGAAAAGAAAATTCATATTTTAAAGGATAAATTCTTTTGGAAGGAAATGAAAGTATTGATACAAGTGGCAGGAATTGCATATAAAGAGGAGTTCTGCCTTTAAAAAGAAAAGGTGATGCAGAAAACAGGATTTGGCTCAGAAGCAGTAACTCTGATAGGTTTGCAAGATTAAAGTTTGGGGTTTTTTTTAACAAAGGTAATATGGTTACATAAAGGGAAAGGATTGTTTTGACAACAGAAAATACTGGGCAAACGAAGCTGCATGCCCTTGAGAGACGGGACAATGTAAAGTTAGAAAGGAAAATTAATCATTCATTCATCTTCCTGCACCAAGAATAGTATTACAGATGTAACCTTATTTATTCTCAAGACACTGATGGAATTTTTGTATGACAACTTCATCCTCTACATCCTGAACATTTATTTTCAATTCAGTTTTTCTGATCTTGATTATAATGATTCTGTTCCCACTGTTATATCCTATGGTTTGTTTTTATCTTGTAATTATCACTATGCACATTAAGAGCTTTAGCTTGATTTTGCAGCATTTTATGTGGAGTCCTTCTTAAATCATCTCACCCCTTTTTGTGTCATTCAAATATTCCTACTTCACAGCTTTTATTCTGTACTCCATTAAAACGTGAGAAAACTGCACTTAAAAAAAAAAGTAACTTTTGCAAAAGTATGCTCTTACTTTCAAGACAGTCTGTCTGGACACTTCAAAAATGCAGCTAACTGTCAAATGCCCATTTTTCAGGGTCAGTCTTCCTATGAAAAAGTTTAAGTAAGTGCTGGAAATATCTCATTTCTGCCTTGTTGGCTTTTATTGACCCTTGAAGTACATATCATGGAAACCATGCCCTTTGTGTTTCATAGTCATCATAAGTTTTCAAATTGGAAGCACCATCTGACCTATGGAATGGTTTTGCCTAGATAGTCTTTGAATTTTCATTGTTATGTCTGATTTCAAGAAACAAGCACAGAATATCAACTTCCCTCCGATTCCTTAAGTAAAGATTCTCTTAGTATTTCTCTCTCTCATCAGGTATTTGCTACAAAAATCAGTCAGAAATTGCAGAGATTCTTCCAACTACTTGTGGAACAATAACAATTTGTGATATAAATAAAAGAGTAGCCTGTTTCTAAACATTTTCATCAAGTCATCTTTTATTCTTCCTTCATTTGCATTTTTTAAAAAAACTAACTTCTTATTTCCTTCACTCTATACAGTGCAGCATCTTTTCTTCAGCACATACAACTAACATATTGGAGACATATTGCTGATGATGTTGTTTTTTATTGTGGCATACATAAAATATATAGTTCTATACTGCAGCAAAGATGTTCTTGAATTTTGAAATAAGAATCAAGTTTTTAATTTTTACTTATCCTTGAGATCTATGTAGGAAATATCTTAGTAATCAGGAACAAGGCCTATTTGCACAACCCAGCATACAGTTCAAGAGACTGTGATGGTGGGGTGGGGGGGTAGGGGTGCAGAGCAGGCCTGCTAGAACGCTCCACTGCTAGAAGATTCTACCCCTGCTAGAATGTTCCCCCTTCTTGATGGTGGTGGGGGGGGGTATTGAGATTGATGCAGCAGATGACCAATAGTAGCAGAGCATGGGCGGGTCAAAGAGCTGGAATAGCCAATTGCCGTGGAACCCTGGAACCCTATAAGAATGTATCACCCTAAACAATAAACGAAGTTCACTCTTACCTCTGTGAGGACTCCGTGAATATTCGGAAAGGTCTTCCTTCAGATCTATCTTTAAAGGACTTTTTATGGAAGGACTCCAGATACAATTAGCATCCAAGTACTGAATATATGAAGTCTTCTGCATAAAAGAAGCCTTAAAAAAATTCAGGCATGCTCCTATTTTTCTTGATAAAAAAAAAAAAAAAAAAAAAAAAAAAAGAGAGAAAAAAAGTCTTTAGTTATTAGCTATATCTTTAACTTTCAGTTTTTAACTGAAGATGGATTCATGGCTCATGGATTCTTGAAACAATGATTCACAGCATTTAATGAATACCTCAAATCCTGTAATGAACTATATCCAGCTCTTTCCTTACATTCACACAAAACTTATTGCAGGAATAAAGCTAAAACACATTGTGGTTTCTTCTGATACAGCCTAAATGGTAAGTGCAGACCTAAACAAATTAGTACCAGCAAATGCAATATTCTTGTGCTTGTCACTTACTGCATGGAATGCACAATACTTGATCTACACTGAAGTGCCCTTTTCATTGCATTATCATACTTCCTTCTCATTTCACTTGCCCAGAACTCAAGTTTCCAGGACACTTAAACATCCCTTGGTACTTAAGCTGGCAGGTATTTTTAAAAAGCAATTTTCATATACGGTTCCTTGTTTCCTAGAAAAAAATACATGACATGAGAGATCAGCTTCCTTATATCTCCCTGCTGTAAAAACCAAATACACAACCGAATGAATTTCTTTCCAAAGCATAAAACATTATCTGCTTTAGAATTTATGCAAACTAATATGGTGGGACATTTCATCAGACATACTTCGAAGCCATGAGTAAAAATTGACAAGTAAACTTACACCTTTGTGAATAGCAAATAGTCGATAACTCAAGTATAATGCTTATGGTTTATCTTTTTTAGGAAAAGAGTTTTCAGAGGACATATTTCTACTCATCACATTGTCATGCTGTACACCAACCTTCTGGAGAGCAGCTCTGCAGAGAGGGACCTGGGCGTCATGGTGGACGACAAGTTGATCATGAGGAAGCAGTGTGCCCTCGTGGCCAAGAAGACCAATGAGATCATGGGGTGCCTTAAGAAGAGTGTCTCCAGCAGGTCTAAGGAGGTGATGGTCCCCCTCTATTCAGCCCTGGTGAGGCCACACTTGGAGTACTGCGTGCAGTTCTGGGCTCCCCAGTGCAAGAGGGACGTGGAGCTGCTGGAGAGAGTCCAGCGCAGGGCTACAAAGATGATCAGGAGCCTGGAACATCTGCCGTATGAGCAAAGGCTGAGAGAACTGGGTCTGTTCAACCTGAAGAAGGGACGGCTGAGAAGGGACCTGATTAATGTATATTAATATCTCAAGAAAGGGAGTGAGGAGGAGGGGGCTGGCCTCTTCTCAGTGGTGCCTAGCGATAGGACTAGAGGAAATGGCTACAAATTGAGGCATCAAAAGTTCCACAGGAACTTGAGAAAGAATTTCTTGACAGTGAGGGTGACAGAGCACTGGAACAGGCTGCCCAGAGAGGTGGTGGAGTCTCCTTCTCTGGAGATCTTCAAAACCCACTTGGA